>CM053591.1:53848234-53870160 GCA_028646515.1 Pseudochirops corinnae | reverse complement strand
CTCTTCCCTCTCTTTGCCATGATCTTTCTTTTCCCCAAAGAAGGAATCTAGGGTTTGGTATGCTGTTCTTATTTTGCTTCTTATGCTTATTCTTACTCATGGTTGGTCAGTCTGTGATTTTTTTTTTTAAATCTCTGTGGGGCTCTGCTTCCAGAAGGGAAAGCTCTGTCCCAAATCGCTGGGGTCCTCCAGGCTGCCGTAGCTCTCAGGAAGGTGCTGGGTCCCTTTCCTACTTACTTCTGGCTCACTGGACAATGAAGACTCCAGGACCGAGGCCCAAGACCGCGATCTGGATCCAGGTCACTGAACGCGACAGCACTTGGCCTCTGAATGATCGCTTAGTCCCCCTACTGTCTACAGGCCGTGGGCGCGGAAGCTGTAATGCGGAGGCGAGTGCAAAACCTCTGCCTTTCACTTTCCAGCCCTGGAGGCCTTTCAGCCGCACCACTTTTCTCCCCCGATTTTGCAATTCCCAATGACCTAGTTCTGAATGCTGCTCGCAGCTGCCTCTAATCCGAGGCTCCTCCACTCCTGCCGCCCAGCCGCCCCCGGGGCACAGCCAAGGCTTCAGGCCAGGCTGGTTTCAGTTCACAGTGCTGAAATGGTTCCTCGTAGCCGAGCTGACTGTAGTGGAAAGTATATTTGTGTGTGTTTTGGAGTTCTAGGATTAGTTTAGAGTCATATTTTATGGGTATTTTGGAGTGGCTATGTGAGAGCTGCGATATGTTGCTGCTGCTATGCTGCCATCTTGGCTCCGCCCCCGATTCTTATCATTTAAAGAAAGTTCCTTTTATTCCTATACTTTCTACTGTTTTTAAAAGAATAAGTATTGTACTTTGTCAAAAGTTTTTTCTGTACCTATTGAGATAATCATATGATTTTTGTTAGTTTTATTATTGATACGGTCAATTATCTTGATAGTTTTCCTAATATTGAACAAGTCCTGCATTACTGGTATAAATCCTACCTGGTCATTATGTATGATCTTTTCTATTATATTGCTGTCATCTCCTTGCTAATATTTTATTTATCATTTTTGCATCAATATTCATTAGGAAAATTAGTCTATAGCTTTCTTTCTCTGTGTTTTCTTCTTCTTCTTGGTTTAGGTATCAGAACCATATTTGTGTGGTAAAAGGAATTTGTTAGGACTCCTTAGTGTCTTTTTCCAAATAGTTTATATAATATTTTGTTGGAGATTTTTATATCTTAAGTAACCAGGAAGCTGAGGCCAATCGGGTCCCAGGTTCAGCTTTTTCTTCTTTTATGGAAGACAAATTCATAAGAATTAAGGAAAGAGGAAGGATCTTGGTATTCCCATATTTGTGGATGGGAGGAAGGAAGCTGCTCAAAGGCTGACAAATATTCTATCACAGGACTCAGTCCAGAAGTAAGAGAGCAAGTAGGAAAAGTAACCTAGAGAAATTACATGATTAATTATTTATTCATAATTAACATAAATTATGTTCTTCAAATTTCTTAGTCCTGTCTTTATTCTGCAAAATGTTTTGTATCTGGATTCATATAGCTCCTGAATGGATCTTGTTAGATAACATTACTAAATGTTTTACAGTTTCTGTAGTTATTTTGAAAGGAATTTTTTTCTTAGCTCTTGGCTAGGTTTTGTTGGTAATATACATGAATTCTGTTGATTTATGTAGATTCATATCCTTTAATTTTTGCTGAAATGATTGTTTCAATTAATTTTTGGTTGACTCTCTAGGATTCTCTAAGTACATCATATCATCTTCAAAACTTGATTATTTTGTTTCCTTTTTGCTTATGTTTACTTCTTTGATTCCTTTTTCTTCCTATTCCTACAGCTAGCATTTCTTGAACTGTGTTTATTAGTAGTGGACACAATAGGCATCCTTGCTTTTCTTTATTACATATAATGTTGCTCTTGGATTTAGCTAAATATTTACAAAAGGTTGATTTATTCCTATGAATCAGTTTGGCAGTTGTATAAAGGATAGATTAGAGAGAGAAAAAATTTGAGACAAGAAGAGCAATTAGGAGGCTACTGTGTAGAGTGTAGAGAAAAGAAGAGAAGAGGGTCCAGGAGACAAGGAGGGTAAAAGACTCTCTTAAGGTTTTATCCCTGGTAAGGGAGTAGGATATGGATGGACTCAGACAACAGGCAATCAACAGCATTTACTGCAAGCCAGGCACTGTGCTAAGTACTAGGTTTACAAAAAGAAGCAAAAAACAGTTCTTGCTCTCCAGGAGCTCATTGATGAATGGGGGAGACAGCCTGCAAACAATTACATACAAATAAGACATGTTTGTGTGTTTGTGTGTTTGTGTGTGTGTGTGTATGTGTGTTGTTATCCTATTTAATCCTTACAACAATCGTGGAAAGTAGGTATCATTTTTATTCCCATTTTAAAGGTGAGGAAACTGAGGTTAAAAGTAGCTTACCCGGGGTCACACAGTTAATATCTAAGGCTGGATTTGAACTCCAGTCTTCCTGACTCCAGGCTCAGTGCTCTAGCTGCAAAATTAAGAAAAGAACCATAATAGTGGCAGAACAAAAAGTGGAGTATCCAGAGAATCCAGGAGCAGGGGGCAGTCAGGAGTCAAATACTGCAGATAGATCCAAAAGGATGAAGACTAAGGAAGTCTCTACAGTTTGGAAAATAAAAGATAACATAACTTTGGAAAGGGTAGTTTGAGTTGAGCGATGAGGACAGAAGCCAGATTTCAAAGGGTTGAGATGTTAGGAAGGGCAGACAGATTTTTCTAGGAGTTTTGTTACAAAGAGAGAAGAATTATATGATACAGTCAACAGAGGATAGAGTGGAAAGCCTGGTTAAAGAAGAGGAGGTTTCTAAGAGCCTCAAAGAATCAATTGGTCAATTGTCAGTCAACAATCAACAAGCATTTATTAAATGCTTACTACTACCAGCCGTTGTTCTTGTTCGGTGGTTTTCAGTCCTATTTGACTCTTCGCGTCCTCATTTGGGGTTGGAACTATGTGAGAGACACCAAGAAAGTAAAACGAATATTTTTTCCTCTCAGGGAGCAATCTAAGTACTAGCCAGCTCCTTTAAGGACCGTTGGGGGTGAGGTGGGGTGCCAGGACAAAGACATTACCATTGGCATGTTAATGTAACAGAGGGAAAGAAAAGGAGTTTCTTGCTGTGTTGACTAACAAATATGTGGTGGACCTAGACAGCTTAGATTAAGCTATTGTAATCAGGGGTTGCAACCCATGGATCGGACAGCTCATTCCATTTTGATCTAACACTAATTTTTTTTTTAATTTTTTTTTTTTTTGCTTTTTGTAGGGCAGTTAGGGTTAAGTGACTTGCCCAAGGTCACACTGCTAGTAAGTGTTAAGCGTCTGAGGTCGCATTTGAACTCAAATCCTCCTGACTTCAGGGCTGGTGCTCTATTCACTGCACCACCTAGCCGCCCCTCTAACACTAATTGTTAAGAATTTTTTTTTTGCTTTCAAGAGGATTCTGTTTGGTGAGTTTTACTGCCCATCTTTGTGTTGGAACTGGCCCTAACCAGTTTTTTGATTGTTACATTTTCATTGTGAACATTTGCACCTCAATCAGCAAATGCCACCAATCAAGCTTTGATTTATTGTTTTATTGGTTGTCCAGAGAAATGGTGTCAAATTCAGATAGAAAGGATCCTGAGTATGAATATGAAAGAGCAAGATTAAAATGTATTGGGAAATGTTTAATAAATAATAAATAAAATAAATCAAAATACAATGCAATGTAGATCACATCACATCTTAAAACCAAGTTCCAGGGATTCTCATATACTGATTAATAGCCCTGAAATCTATCCGAGTTTGACACCACTATTCTAGACTTAAGAAAGTATTGGAAAAAATGTAAATAATGCCTATTAAACTTAAAAATGTGCCTTCTGTAAAATTGCCCCCTCCTCCCAACTGGTTGTTAAACATTTCTCAGGACACTCCTGGTTGTACCCTCCTCTCTGGCAGTACAATCACTATGGCTCTGTCTTCTGTACTGTGAACTCTTGTGAATATGAAATTTCAAATGTATAAAGGAGAAAGAAATTTGGATAGGTTTGTATATGTGATAGGTACTATATGCCCATTTCTTCAGGGAAGGTTGTTTGTCATGATCTTTTATAATAAGACAAGAGCCAAAGTTTTAAGCAAGCGTCTAAATGTGTGGGAGTCAAGTGGTAAGAACACCCTGCCCTGCCCTCCCCAAGTCACTGAGAAATAGAGGATCTGATGTACCTTCAATGATTAAAAAAGCCATTATACTAACTTCCTTTCAAGACCCCTGGAGACCACACCAGGACAAAGATCCAGTCATTGGCACATGAAAGAGGAATGTCATTTCATCACTTTGGACACCACTCTAGTGAGCACTTGGATACCAACATAGAAAGGTTCTAGAGATGTTACTTACTATTCCCATCAGTGCTGAATGCTTTGATTATCATCCCTTAGCACTGCTGCCTAAGAATGCTTAAGGGAGAACACTTAAAGACCAAAGGAAGGCTGCCAGTTTCTCCTCAAGCTCATTTTACATATAGTAGGACAAAGTCCCAAAGGCCACCCCCCCAAAAAAGGGGGCAGCTAGTTGGTACAGTGGATGGAACCCCAGTCCTGGCATCAGGGGGACCTGAGTTCAAATCCAACTTTAGAGACTTACTGGCTGTGTGACCCTGGGCAAATCGCTTAACCTTCATTGCCACCCAAACCTCTCCCCTCCCCACCCAATTTAAAAATGGAGTGGTTTGTCAGTTCCTCCTCCAGCTCATTTTATAGATGAGAAAACTGAGGCAAACAGGGTTAAGTGACTTGCCCAGGGTAATTTCTGGAATTCATACAAGCCTTTGGCATGTATAAGGGAGTGTGGCTGTGTGGTCAGATTGACTATGTCCCTACTAAGAACACAAGAGAGAATTACATAGAGTCAAATAGCATGAATGAAAGTCAGAGTGAATATAAGACTCCTGAAAATTATTTTCATTGGTGAATCACTGAATTATGCAGAGTACATCAGATTCTGGGTGAGGAAAGTGCATTTATTAATGAACCCAGTTGTGTTTTCTGTCCTGGGGTCCCCTTCTTTCATCTAACAGTATTAGTATTCTGAGCAGTGATGACAGGCTATAGATCACATTTGGTATCGTGTCACTTATTTGAATTGGCAGGTTTCTGAAATCCCTCTAACTCCTGAAGGGTGGTGTAGGTGCCTGGGGGGAGGGGTGGTACAAAGCGACTTAGAGCCAAAGTCCTAAGTGCGTTCAAGAGAGGTTCTTAATAAATACAGTAGAATGCATACAAGCCCCTTGCCATATGAAGGTGGTCTGAGCAAAGGTGACCGTGGTCGCCTACCCCATAGATAGGCAGGTAGGTGGCACAATGAATAGAGTGTCAGGCCTAGAGTCAGGAAGAACTGAGTTCAAATGTGACCTTACTGTGTGACCCTAGGCAAGTCGCCTAACCATGTTTACCTCAGTTTCCTCATCTTTTAAATGAGCTGGAGAAGGAAATGGCAAACCACTCTAGTATCTTTGCCAAGAAAACCCCAAATGGGGTCACGGAGAGTTGGATACAAGTGAAATGATTGAACAACAGCAACATCTTCATGGATGCCAGTGCAGGCATAAGTGTGATGATGGTGTTTAGTAGTGACAGGGTATGGTATTTATGGAATGAGGATATTTGGAAAGTAGTTATAAATAGTGGTGGCAATGAGAGCTTAAAGGGGTTCACTGGAGCCAAGTGATGATGAAGCGTCTACTGGGATAGCACATGCTTAGTCTCCTCCCTTAAGATAGGCATACTGTGCCAAGTGTCGGACAAAAGAAAAAGAAAAATCTTCCCTGACTCGAAGGAGCTTACAAACCAATCAGGACATAGAACATATGAAGATTCAGTGTTTTAAGACAACACGTGAGTAAGTAGCACTGAAAATTGTCCCAAGAGTAAGTGCTCTAAGGGTTCATAAAACTTCTTTAAGCTGGGTCTACAGCCTTCAGCCCTGCTTATCCCCCCATGTCTCTGTGAGTCCATGTCCCTGCTAAGTCTCATTCTTTAGGGGTTCCTCCTCCATGAGGGTCTGCCAGCTTAACCGAGCCCTTTTGCAGAATCTGCCTCCTGCCCTTATTTTTTGGTTACGCCAGTATAATAAAATTTAATTGTCTCTGACTGCTTCCAGCTGGGTCCATTTAGTGTAGAGGAAGACATTCTGTCTTCCAGCATATGGAGAAAGGAGATGGGTAATATGAACGGAAGAAGGGGCAGCTGGTGTGATCAAACAGGGATCTTCCTTTAATAGTTATACAGATTTCCAGCTTCCTGTTATCTGTGCTCATTCGGAGTTATAACCTGGTTAATCACATGACCAACAACTGCTTAAAAATATCAAATCATAAAATTTAAGAACCAGACAGAATCATTTAATCTAATTCTCATTTTGCAGAAAAGGAAATCAAGGCAAAAGAAGAGTTGCCAACTTACCCAAATGAACTACAGCTAGTTGGTGGCAGTCCACATGTGAAGTAGGGATACTTAGGCTCCCAAATGTCTTGTGCTATTATCCCATTTCCCCCCACCAAGTAGAATCCTTACGAGCCTTGTGTAGCCTTCATTCTCTTTCTGGTCTGATGTGGCTGCTGCTTTGCCGGTAGTTCCTGATAGTCACTGCCAGGCATGGTTCCACTGGGCAGAAATCTGTGGAATCTTTTGTTTTGTTTTGTTTTTTGCTTCAATTGGAGTTTGATATAAGAAGATGGCTGGTGTCTGCCACAGCTCTTTTAGTTTAAAACTAAATGCAGGGGTGGCTAGGTGGCACAGCGAATAGAGCACCAGCCCGGGAGTCAGGAGGACCTGAGTTCAAATCCAGCCTCAGACACTTAACACTTACTAGCCATGTGACCTTGGGCAAGTCACTTAACCCCAACTGCCCTACCTTCCTGTCCAAAAAAGAAAAACAAAACTAAATGCACATAAGATTATTTTCCCCTTGCCACAGCTCTCCAAGAAAGTCAAGGTCTTAATACATCCAGTCATCAGACCAGGGAAGAAAAAACTTACTTGGATTGGTTTCATAAGGAGTTCAGTTTCTAAGACCCTTAGTTAGAAGGGTCTTTCCTCTCCAGGAAACTCCTCGCCCCAGTGCTAAGCTGTTTAGAACACAGAGCCAAGTTGTGCCAAGCTCTTAAGAGCACCTTAAGATTTAAATCCACTTTTTTCCACCTTTAATTCCTTAGTCCACAAAGGCAGGGTCTTTCCTGAGAAAGAGTCTGTTTGACTATGAGTTAATAGTAATGTAATGAGCAATTTAATTTCCATGGGATCAACGACACCTTGTCAATATCATTATAAAGTCTACTCTTGCAGCAAACTTCCTATAGCTTTCAGAGTCTAACATTAACCAGTTTCTTAAATCTAGAATCCTTTTGCTTTCTCATGAAAATGATAAAAGGGTGAAAAATCACGTTGTCTTTTCACAATTTTACTGTTTTCCTGGCCTTTCATATGTATATTGGGCCTGCAAAGCTTTCTTGGCAATGGGCCTTCCCTATACCAAGATGAAAGGAAATGGTGACCATAAAGAATCAGAATGGCTTCATCTACAACTAGACAGATCAGAGTAACTTGTTATAATTTTTTTTCACTAGTTAGTAGTTAGTAGACTAGTAGTAGAGTTAGAAGTACTAGACTAGTACTAGGGTTAGTAGTAGATCTAGTAGTAGATCAGGGAAATATTATGGATACAGTTTACCTAGGGTGGAGAGCTGATAGAGAAAGGCAGGCTCAGCAGCCAGTGCATGGGGAAGGGGGTGGGGAATAAGGCCCTCTTCCCAGTAGGTTTTCTTTTCTTTCAGCTCTCCTGAGGAGTGGGAAGAAAGGAATTGGGAAATGGGGAAGGCCTTTCTTGCAAACCCAGTCTGCCAAGAATGCCTCACTGTTGGTTCAAAAATGGAAGTGAATTAACTCATTGAGATCTGCCTCAATGGCTCTTGTTTTTATTTCTGGGATAGCTGAGGCTTGAATTCATTTGTCAGGCTTGCATATTCTAGTAACATCTTTTCCTCTTCACCTTAATAGCTCCAATCTCCCATATCAGCTTCTGAGGATCAAACCTTTCATCTCTCTAGAGTAAAGAATTTTTCTTTCTTTTTTGGGTTGTACTCTGTGATTTCTAGGCCCTTCATCATCCTGGTTGCCCTCCTGTACATACTCATTAGCTAATCAGTGGCTTTCCTAAAATGCGGTGGCACTTATACCACAGAATTCAGCCCGATACTCTAGATACATACTGACCAAAGCAGAATACAATAGGCCTTTCAACTCTCTTGTTCCAGACTCTGCTCCTCTATTAATGCAGCCTAAGATTGAACTAGCCATCTCGACTGCCAAAACACAATGTTGACTCATATTGAAATTGCAATCCATTAAAAGCCCAACATATTTTCAGATAAATTACCTAGTCACAATTTCCCCATTATATACTTCTGTTTGATTTTTTTTAAATGAAGCACTTTATATTTATCCTGATCGCATTTTATCTTATTAGATCTGACCCAAAGTTTAAGCCTCTTCTTATAGTTCTGGATCTTGATACTGTTTTCAGCATGTAAGCTATCTCTCCTGGCTTAGTTTATAAAGTTCTCATGTTCTAGTCCAGGATAAAGTTTTATAAAAGGGTTAAGCACAACTGAGAAATATGTAAATTCTTTTCTATTCCAATTCAGTAATCTCCAGAGATTTATTACATCTAGATTTTCTCAAATTCTATTTGGGTCCTTAATTTTTTAAATTAAAAAAAAAATTGTTAGATTTGTCTACACCTGAAAGAGGTAAGGGAAGAGAGTAAGTATTTATATAGCACATATTACATGCCAGGCAGTCTGCTAAATGCTTTTCAAATATGATCTCATTTGATCCTACAAAAGCCCTGGGAGGTAGGTCCTCTTATTATACCCGTTTCACAATTGAGGAAACTGAGGCAGTGGTTAAGTGACTTGCCCAGTGTTGCACAGTTTTAAGTATATGAAAGTGGATTTGAACTTGTGTCTTTCTGACTTTGGGGTCCAACATTCTATCCAGTGTGCTTCCTAGCTGCCTCAAGAGTTACACTGGGGGGTCCCAACTATTATAGTTTTGCTAATCCTCCTTACAATTCAATTAACTTTTCCTTCAAGTACTTATTTTCATGCCATCCAGCACAAATATATTAAGTACTGATATTGTTTCACTGTCTGTTGTGACTTCAAGCATAATGTAGATTTTCTTTTAGCCATATCTACTTTTGCTGTTGCTTTGTCTGAGATCATGATTGCCTGAGATACTTTTTAAAAATTTTGTTTCAAGCATAGTAAATTTAGTTCCAGTACTTTATTTTTACCTCTGTGTGAAACATTATGTTTCAAGTTTGTTTCTTATAAGCAATATATTGTCAAATTCTGCTTTCTAATCTATTCTGTTATATTGTTGTTAAGTCATTTTTAGTCATATCTGACTCTGTATGACCCTATTTTGGGAGTTTTCTTGGCAAAGATACTAGAGTGGTTGGCCATTTCCTTCTCTAGCTTATTTTGCAGCTGAGGAGCCTGAATCAAACAAGCTTAAGTGACTTGCCCAGGGTCACACAACTAGTACATGTCTAAGGCCAGATTTTAACTCAGAAAGATGAGGCTTCCTCACTCTAAGCCCAGCACTCCTAGCTACCCTGTTCTATTATAGTCTTCCATTTTATTGGTGTGTTCTTTATGATTGTGAACTGTTTCATTCTCTCCATCATAACCTTTTATACCTTTTTCTCTCTTTGACTGTGCCCCCCCATCCTTTACCCAAAAGAAGAGGTTGGCAGAGGAAAAGGAATATAGGAAATATTAGTGTGATAAAGCTAATATCTACCAGTATTTCTTGTAATGTGAGTTAGGGCAATGACTCTGCCCTCCTCCCAACATAAGTTAGGCTCAAACTTCCTTTCCTTCCACTGTCCTTTTCCTAAAAGAGACAGAGCTGTCCTTGAGACCTGATTAACCTCTGCTTCCCTGACCAACCTTCCTGGTCAACTAAAAAGTCCCTCTCCCCCCCCCTCCCCGCCCAAGTTGGGATTCTCAGACTTAGCGGGTGCCATGACCATGTGAGTCACCCATAACCTGCCCTGTTGACCTGCTGACCAGCAAGAAATCTACCAGAGTGGAAGATAAATACTGCTGTATGCCTGTTGCCTATACTTGCTCTGTTAGGGCAAAGTAAGCTTCTTTTCTGTTAACTGTACAATAAGTCATGAATGCCTCATTTTGTCAGAAAATTGAAGAGCACATTGGGTCCTTTTCTAACAACCAATCATCTGTAATTGAAACATTCCACTTCTACTCTACTGTCCCCTTTATCTCCCTCACATATGTCTCAAACTTTGCTTCTTATACTTTTTTCTTTTCTTTTAATCCTCCTTAATGATCCACTCTCCAAGGGTGAAATTCATTTTTCTTTTAACTATTCCCTCCCCAACCATATATTCCCTGTTAACTCTTCTGTCTTCTTTCCTTGTTTCCAACTGTTTCCCTTTTTGGTGTAATGTATTTCCACACAAATTCTCTCTGTGTGTGTATAAGTGTGTGAGCACATGCATGTGTGTTTAAGGGAGAACTGTACTGATTATTTCACCCAACTTTAAAGTAATTACCCTTATTGGGTAAAGACATTTCTTGATAGAGTCAATCAATCTGAATTGACTGTGAATAGGACTAATACATCTTTTTTTTTTAAGTTTATTTATTTATTTTTAGTTCACAACATTAAGTTCCACAAGGTTCTGAGTTTTAAATTTGTCCCCCTCCCTTCTTTTCCCCCTCCCCAAGATGGCATGCAATCTGATATAGGCTCTACATATACATTCATATTAAACATATTTTCACATTAGTCATGTTGTAAAGAAGAATTAGAACCAATGGAAAGAAACATTAGAAAGAAGAAACAAAACCAAAAAAACCAAAAAAACAAAAGAGAGCAAACAGTATGTTTCTATCTGCATTCAGACTCTGTAATTCTTTCTTTGGATGTGGACAGCATTTTCTGTCATGAACCTTTTTTAGCATCAATACATCTTGAATCAATCAAAGTCATTGTGTGAGTGACTTGTCTCATTCTGAGAAACTAGAATAAAAAGAGGAGCTATCTCAGAACTGCAGAGAAATTCCAAAGATTTGGAAGAAGAAAGGAGGAAGATAATTCATACTGAACTCAGCCATTAAGAATTAGCAGCCCAAGTGAAAGGAGAAAGAGAGGGTATGAGTCAGTTGCAACAGAGAATAGAGAAATCGAGGTGGTCCAACGGATCTACAATTGTGAGAAATGTGCTTGTGGGGATAACTCCCTTGCCAGGCAGGGTCAGGGAGTTATCCCGGATGAGCTTCTGCTGTCCACTGCTTCCCTGGGTGCCCTTAGGAAGAACCACATGAGATGCCCCTTAATAGGGCAAATCCCTTCTCACTGAAAGAACTCAGAAACAGAGTGGGCAAAGGACAACATTTATTAGGCTTTCTGTGAGGAAGCGGGTGTCATGCTCACTAAGAACACCCACACTGATACAGAAGCAGGAGTGAGGTTATACAGTTCTGTGCTTCCTGTTGGAGTTAGGGTTAGTTCAAATTCCTTAAATTTTTCACTTCATTTCCCTACATTCCCTCTTTATGCAGATTACATAGGTATGGTAGAGAGGGTAATTGTGACCAAGGTGTGACTTCTAGGGTCTGAGCCGTTTGTCATGCCCCCACCTTTGTGGTGCCAGGATGGCCATTGTCTTAGCAAAATAAGATAAGCAAGCTTCCCCACAGCTATTGATTATCTCCCAATAACTTTTGTGAGAGCAAAACAAGATACCATAATATCCCCTCTTACACAGGCAACTCAGAGCAAGAGACTTGGGCTTACATCAATAGCTATACCTACCTACTCAAGGACTGAGGAAAGTCCCAAGAAAAAGGTCTATTCTTTCCCCAAATTCCCTTTCCCAAGCCCATCTATTCATAGATACTGTAATGTAATATGCTACTTTACAACACAAATTTTTCCAGCAACCTAAATTTTGATTCAACTACAAAGAGGCAAGAGACTAATTCAAAATAAATGATAAAAGATTAGTTATCTTCCTGAGGGCCCAATGCAATTGTGATTGTATTCCTAATATAAAAAAACTCCCTAAAGGTACAGGCAAGTGAACCAAATGGATCTTAAAGTCCATTATATTGTCCCTAGCCTTAAAATGAGCTAATTATTATAGAGTATTATAGAAAGATCACAGAGTCATGGCCCTAATTCACTTATGAAAGATCATAAGAAAGGAGAGGTGCAATATGATTAGATAAGGGCCAATATTGTCATGCCAGACTAACTTCATTTCCTTTTTGAACAGGAGTACTAAACTAGTAAATGAAGAAAGCGCTATAAATATATTTTCCTCTAATTTAGCAAAGCTTTTGATAAAGCATCTTATACTATTCTTGGGGAAAAGATAGAAAGAGGTAAACTACATGATAATGAAATCAGATGGATTTAAATCTGGTTTCACATCTGATCTCAAAGAGTTGTTGTTCAGGGTTCAATATCAATGTAGCCAGAGCCTTCCAATGCTTGATCTAGGGCTATTTAGCATTTTTATCACTGACTTGGATAAAGATATAGATAGTATCCTGATCACATTTGAAGATGACACAAAGCTGGGAAGAACAGCTAACATAATGGGGGACACAATAAAAATACAAAAGAATTTCTTCAGTCTAGAGCATTGGACTAAGTCCAATGGAATGGAATGAGATGGAATTCAATTGGGATAAATGTAAAGTCTTGCACTTGAGTACAAAAAAACAACTTTTCCTCCAAACTCCTGGGAAAAGATGGCTATATTCACCACCATAAACTATAATCTAAGACAGAAACCATCAAAAGAATTTAGTACTGGTTAAAAAATTGAAAAGTAAAAAAAAAAATAACAGAATGGGAAAGGAATAATCAGAAATAATCAAATTCAATAACCCAGTTTTCAATAAATCCCAAACATAAATTACTTAGGGAAAGAATTACCTTTTGATAAGAATTGTGGGAATAGATGGAAATAGTTTGGCAAAAATTAAGCTTAACATCTTAAACTATATTCCACAATAAATTTAAAATTACTATATAACCTGAATACTAAAAATCATACCAAAAATTTGAGAAAATAGCAGAACATATACCTTTCATAGCTATAAGTATATATATTCTTAACCAAAGGGATATAGGAAATGACAAAAGATAAAATGAATCATTTCAATTATGTGAAATTGAAAAACTTTTGCACAAACAAAATTAGTGCATATAGAATAAGAAAAGAAGCCATGAATGGGGCAGAGTGGGGGTGGGTATGTATGGAATTGTTTTTTTTTTTTAATCAAATTTCTGGAATAAGGATATAGCATCCAAGATATAAGGGCAGCTAGGTGGTGCTGTGGATAGAGCACTGGGGTTGGAAGCAGAAAGACTCATCTTCATGAGTTCAAATCCAGCCTCAGATACTTACTAGCTATGTGACCCTGGGCAAGTTGGTCAACCCTGTGTCCTTCGGTTTCTTCATCTGAATAAGGAAATTGAAAACTCCAATATCTTTTCCAAATAAACTCCAAATGGGGTCACAAAGAGTCAGACACAACTGAAACTTAACAACAGCAAAATCCAAGATATATAGAGATCTAACAGAAATACACAAGACCAAAAGCCATTCCCCAATAGATATGTGGTCAAAGGATATGAAAAAAAGAGTTCTCAAATGAAGAATTGCAAATTATTAAGAGCCAGAAGAAAGTGATCCAAATCACTAATATTAAGATGAATGCAAATCAAAATAACCCTCAGATTTCACTTTTCACTCAGCAAATCAGTAAAAGTGACAAAATAGTCAGCATAAGAAGAATTGTGAAAAGATAGGCATACTAACACACTGGTGATAGAACTATGAACTAGTTCTACAATTTTGGACAGCAATTTGGAATTATGCAAATGAAGTGACCAAAATGTCTATGGCCTTTGACTCATAGATTTCAATATTAGAATTGTAATCTAAGGAGATCATTTGACAAAAAGAAATGCTCCATATACATCAAAATATTCCTATAAGTATTTTTTTGTGATGGTAAAGAATTGGAAGATGTCCAAAAATGGCTAAACAAATTGTGACAAATGAATGTAATGCAATATTATTGTCCTGTAAGAAATAGAAAAATAAGGCAACAAATCCTGCAGGAAATGAATTTGATAAACACAGAGAAGTATGGAAAGACTTACATGAATGGAGATTTGGTGGGAAAGGAGTCAACCCTTTGGATATATCGCTCAGGACTCTCTTTACCCATTAAGGAAAAGTGATCAGGAATGAAGCTTGAACCAAAAATTATTTCCCCTAGACTAACCATGTTTACAGGAGCAGATAGATATAATTCTAGCCCAGTTCCTCATGGATCTGAGGAAAGCAGAATGTCCAACCTTCAGCCCTAACCTCCTCCTTAGAGAAGGGTGAGAGGAGATGTCAGAAATTTTTATTCTTGCCTCCCTGGGAGCCACATCTAGAGAGATCCATATATACATACATAACTTACACAGGCAAAAACAAAACAACACCCACACACTCACCCCCTTACATTTAGAAAGATGAAAATCAATAGGCATAAATATAAATTTTTACATGAGTAAAAACAATCAACTTTACAAGCATAAATTTGGGGAAGGGGAAAATCATTTATATAGCATTTATTATATGCCATGCATTGTGTTAAGCTTTTTCAAAGTTATATCATTTGTGGGGAAGGAATAGTCAGTGGTTTTTCTGGAAAAAAAATTTGGAACTTTAATGGACTGTACCCTCAGTATGAGTCAATAGTGTGATATAGCTGTCAAAAATACTAATTTGATTTTGGGCTGCATTGAGGGACCTAGCTTCTAGAAATATCAATGTTATCATCCACTATACCCTCCTCCCTTCAGACCTTATATGCAGTATTATGTTTAGTTCTGAAAAATCACAATTTTAAAAGGACACTGATGAACTAAAGAGTGTCTGGAGGGCAAACAAAATGTTGAAGGGCCATGAGTACATGCTAGATGAAGATTAGCTGAAATAACAGGGAATATTTAGCCTGGAGAAGAGAAGACAGTGAGGACATGTTAGCTATCTTCAAATATTTGAAGGGCTCTCACATGGAGAAGGAATTGTTCTGTTTGGTTCTAGGGAGCAAAGACCAGGAAGTTGAAAGGGAAAATTTAGGTTGATGGCACAAAAAACTTCCTAACAATTAAAACTGCCCCAAAAGTGGAACGCCCTGCCTCAAGATACTATGGGTTTCTAGGAATTTTGCCACACAAAAGAGTAGAGGGGATAGGGACGAGAGGTGGGATGATGGAGGGGAGGTCAGGGTCGGGGGGAAGGTTGGTGGAAGTATACACTTCTGTAAAGGGACAAGGACAGGGACAGAGTGGAGAAAATAACAAGGGGGAAGGATAGGAAAGTGGGACATATAATCAGTCTCTCATAATATGTTCACTGTGGAGATGTTCTGCGTAACTACACACGTACAGCCTATATTCAATTGCTTGTCCTTCCAGTGGGGGTGAGTGACGAGGGAGGAAGGGAAAAAATCTAGAATTTAAAGTTCTATAATCAAATGTTAAAAATATATATGTATATATATATATATACATACATACATACATACATATATATATATATAAAATTATTATTATTAACCATATCCAACTGGGAATTAAGATATACAGGCACTGGGGTAGGGAGATCCATCCTGCCCTACCAGAAAGTCAGAGGCGTGATGGGGGAGGACATAGGAGAGAATAGATTGGGGGAAGGGTTATACAATGGAATGGCTGTTTTGGGGTGTTGGATGGGGGAAAGATGGGGAGAAAATTTGTAACTCAAAATCTCGTGGAAATGAATGATGTAAACAAGAAAATAAATTAATTAATTTATTAAAAAAAAGATACTATGGGTTTCCCATAACAGAGGCTAGAGGATCACCTGTCATGTATGGTATAGTGGGGTTTCCTCTGGTTTATGGGTTTGTTTAGAGCAGCGGTTCTCAACCTGTGGGTTATGTTCAATTTGTAACAATGAAAATACATC
Organism: Pseudochirops corinnae; assembly: GCA_028646515.1. Classification (NCBI taxonomy): domain Eukaryota; kingdom Metazoa; phylum Chordata; class Mammalia; order Diprotodontia; family Pseudocheiridae; genus Pseudochirops; species Pseudochirops corinnae. The sequence continues at coordinate 53,854,027 of CM053591.1, read as the reverse complement.
CTGTGTATCAGATATTTACATTACAATTCATAACAGTAGCAAAATTACAGTTATGAAGTAGCAACGAAAATAATTTTATGGTTGGGGGTCACCACAACATGAGGAACTGTATTAAAGGGTCGCAGCATTAGGAAGGTTGAGAACCATTGGTCTAGAGAGTCACTGAGTTCCTTTCCAACTATCAAATTTTGTGATACTACCATGTTTCCTGGACATCTTCACTCCATGTGCTTTTGAGAGCTATAGTCCTTACTTTATCCCTACCTCATGGGTTGGTTACTCACATGTAAAGATTTTTTAAAATTAAATTTTATTTTTAAAAAACAGCAAATATCTGTCTTCTTTCCCTTTTACTCCCCACTCCCCCATCCAATTGAGAAAGAAAGAAAAAACAAAATTCCTGTTAAAAACATGTATAGTGAAGCAAAAAAAAAAGTTGGCTATGGCCAATACATATGCACATATAATATGCACATACACATACAGACACATACATACATACATACACACATATAAAATGCTGCACTCTGAATTCTATACCTCTCTATCAGGAGGTAGGTAGCATGTTTTATAGTACTTGGGAATTGTGGTTGGTCATTACACTGCTCAGAGTAGTTCCTAAGTCTTTCAAAGTTATTTGACTTTACAATATTCATAGATACAGTTTTATCCTCGCCCTCTACCCTTCAGAAGGGATGTAAATGAGAGCTTTAATTCTTCCTGTCCCTAACTCTGACCTGGTAGCTGCTGGGAACTGTGTTTATAATTCTATCCATTTCTGGGTTATAATACTCTTTCTGAAATGACAAAATGAGCTCTCTTATGAAAATGTAGCATGAGAGATGAGTCTCTACATGTAGCAAGTTGAACCTGTGTAAAGACGAAATAGAGCTAAATTATACATGTTTGTAGGTATAGGGAGAGCTCTTAGCTAGTGAACAGGTGCACTAAACAGTACCCCAATTGCCTCACTTCTTTCAGTAATTGCAACACAAATGCCTCTGGCTAAAAAGGCAGGAAAAATATCCAGCACCTGGGTAATAGATAAAAGCAGCACCAGCAGTTTTAATGCTAACATTTCTCAGCACTGTGACTGAGGCTTTTTCTTTATGCACTTGTGTTTGCTTCATTACTTTCTCTATCTAGTCTAAGGGACAATTGTTTAGATTTGTATGTTATTGCTCTCTTGTGAATATCCAAAATGGGATCGTTCTACCCTAACCTCATTACCTTCCTAGGAAGAAGAACCACGTTCTGTCTCTTTAAAAGCAAAAGGAATTCCATTTCCCCATCTCTACCTAGTGGCGCCATTGTAGACATTTTCATATACATAAAAGGTAGTAAATTCATAGCCACACCCCAAGATAGTAAGCTATGGATGGAGAGAATGGTTCATTTGGATCAAGGGCTGCTTTGGGGTGGGGGAGATGTTGTATCCAGTAAGGGACATAAGAAACTCTTTATCTGTAACACCTTATGAGAATAATTTGCTTGTGCAAAACATATTAAGCAAAATAAAGGTCCCTAAGATCCACATGGTTTTTTCCTTTTCAGCTTCAGAGAGTTTATATTAGATAAAATCACAATCATTTCAAGACTCAAATTTGGAAAATTTCTAATATTCAGGCAGAGGTTGGGCTCTCTGCCTAACTGTACGTTTCTGTCTATCTCTAGTTAGCTTCCAGCCTCTTTATGATTGAGGGGAAATTCAGTTTGCTAGAAATGTTTGGGTAACAAGATAGCAGATTATATTATAGTGTCTATGGAGACACAGGGAATTTGGGGAAAGGGCAGCTTAATTTCTTGAGATTTTCTCCAGCCTGGGTCTTTTGCTCCATCCTCAGCTTATTCCTGCCTTTGCTCCTCAGAGGTGTGCCTGAATGCCATTCCTCAAAATTCTTATCCAGTTCTGAGATAGCTCCTTCCTTTTAGGTCAATTCCTTAGAGCCAAGTCTCTCACGCAGTGACTTTTATTGATTAAAGGAGCTGTATGTTCACACACAGCTTTGATTGATTTAATAAAGAAGTATTATTACCTAACAAAAGTAATTATTTAAGTAATTTAACGTGGGGTAATCAATGTAACCCAATCTTATTTACTTTGGTAACCCTTTTCTGTACTCAGAAGTGAGGAGGGACAGAAAATAGATAGATAGACAGACAGACAGACAGATAGATAGATAGATAGATAGATAGATAGATAGATAACAAAAGATAAAGAAAAGGAAGGTGTCAAGTGTGTGTGCATTACTCACCTATCCATTACACTATCATCTGCTTCCATAGACCCTGAATAGGAGTGGAGGGGAAGGAGAACACAGACTCCTCATCTTCCAATCATTGTCTATAGTAAGAGCTTGTGTATAGGGGTCTCAGGGTGGAATGAAAGGCATATCATACCAGGTTGAACCTGTTTCATACTCCCAACCTAGCCCTTCTATGTGGCTCAGCAAGATGGATTTTTTTTTTTCCTGGCTCTTTCCCATGATCTTATTTCAACATCACCACTCTCATGATGTCATGGTAAATGTTATCCATTTAAAGTATCCCTAGGTCCCTGAGTCTCTGTGACAATACTCCCGACCTGGCTAGGCCAGAAGCAAAAAGTTACACCCTCCTCTATCTCACCCCCCCCCCCCCATTCACCTGTCCAGGAGGCTTTTGGAACCATAGAACTTCCTATACCTTTGACCAAGAACTATCCCTCCTACCATAGTTACTGGGAGCTACATACCTGACCATATCCCTACTTGAAATGTTTAAAAGAATCTTTGGTTGTGATTGTTTCCTTGCCTAAGAGATCTTTGAGTTCTATTCCAATCTCAGAAATAGATGAGTTATAGTCTTGTCCCTGTGGGAGGTGGGGGAGGGAGAGAGAAATAAGCCATATAGGCACCTATTATGTGCCAGGAATCGTGTTAAGCTCTTTATAAATATTATCTTGTTTGATCCTTACAGCAAACCCTGGAGGTAGGTACTATTATTATCCTCATTTTATGACTGAGACAAAAGGGAGGTTAAGTGACTTGCCCAGGGTTACATAGCAATAACATATCCAAGGGTAGATTTGAACTCAGGTCTTTTTGACTACAAGCCCAGTACTCTACTGTACCACCTAAGTTACCCTGGGGACAAGTCTTGGCTCTATAGCAGCCCTGAGAGATACTGGCTTTGTAGTCCAAGCTCTGTCCCCACTCTCTGCCCCTGGTACTCTTTGACATTTAAGTTCTAACTCTATGCCTGGCCTGTCCCTTGTCTATGTTGGAGACTAAGAACTGCTTCTCGCAGCTCTGGTCCTGGCTAACTAGATCTTGATCTGACTAGAAGATATAGATCTTCTCCCTGGAATTCTAGAGTCCTAGTTGTTTATTTTCTCTGAGAGCTCTAGTTGTATCTTTATGTGCATTCTAGGGCTCTTGGAAGTTGCAGTCATATATTCCTACTTCAGATGATACTAGGAGTGGGAAGTCTTTAATTTAACTCTGCCCCATTTCATGTGGGGAGCTTTAAAAACCAGTAGTCATGCCAGTATTCCTGTGTGGTAGCCAAGAAGAGTATAATGGGGTTTGCCTTGTGTAATAGGGGTTTGCCTTTGTAACATGCTCAGATTGCCTAACATGGAGGCACCCTGAGGGGCTTGTTCTGGGCATGCCTCCATTAAAGGAGTAATGTCTCTATTCTTGCCAAAAAACCAGCTAGAAGCTGTAGTCCTGGATTTATCCCATTGTCTCTGCCTTAAGGGGTATTTGGAACTGCAGTTCTGACTCAATCCTGGCTTTTTAAAAATATCAGTCTATTTCATATTGTAATCCTGGTTTTATGTCTGCCCGCAGACAGGTACAAGTGGGATTTGTTACTCTATCCAGTGGTTCTCAACCTTCCTAAAGCCTCGACCCTTTAATGCTTGTATGTTGGTGTGTCTGCATGTGGGAGGACCTGCCTGGAGACGGTAGAGGAGCAGTGTCTTGGTTCCTAAGACCAATGGAAATATGTGTTTTCCAATGGTCTTAGGCGACCCCTGTGAAAAGGTCGTTTGACCCCCAAAGGGGTCGCAACCCACAGGTTGAGAACTGCTGCTTCCCACCTAGAGTCCATTGAGAGATGCATTCCTGTCTTTGTCTTCACTTTTGGAGTTGATAGGGGATAGGGATAGAGAACAGACACAGAATTCAGACAGGTAGAAACTCCTTCTATCTATGCAGATGATACCATTTCTGCAAGTTTTATTTTTAGAAAGTTATTAGAGTACTAAGAGGTTAAGTGACTTGCCCAGGGTCACACATCCAGTATGTGCGAGAGTTGAAACTTGAACCAGTCTTCTAGGTTGCTCTCTCTATCCAGTATTCCAGTTGCTTCTGACTTTGAGAGTGATAGTAATTTGTACCTCTGTCTTAGTCTCTGCTCTTGGAACTGCAGAAAACTCTAATTTTTCCTGTATACTTATCCAGGTGCTACTAGAAGGTAATTTTTGATTCTACCTGTACTCCAGCAGATGGTGGAACTTTTGTACCACCAATTTTTTGTACTGTATCAGTGGCTGCTGATCATTTTAGTTCTATTCTATGTCTACTTTGAGGTATGTAGTCCTTGCTTTATTTTGTAGTCCTAATCAGGCATGGCTTTTAATTGTTATCCTCGATCTATCTCTGCCTAGACAACTGCATTAAGTTGTAGTCCTTTCTCTAACCCTTTTTTCACTACTAACTTCTTGGGGTTATCTTGTTTCTATCCCTACTCTGGAGATCTCAAGGAATTATCACACTTTCTCTTTGGCTGACTAAGGGATGCTGCTAGACACTGTTCTCTGACTCTGTTCTCAGATTAGGGACTGTTACAATCTGTTGTCCTGGATCTGTCCCCACCCAGGGGCTGCTTGAGTTGTAGTTCTTTCTTTGTTCAAGACCTTTGTGGCATCTGGGAGCTGTATTGCTAATGTCAATCCCATTTCTCAAGAACAAGTTGGAGCCTTAGTCCTAATAAAGGTGCTTGTTGGCATAATGGGATTGAATGGGCAGGCAATAACTCCTTCTGTGTTACATTCTCCCAAAGACTTTTGGGGGCAAAGAACTTCACTCCTAGGAAGAGGGTATTTGAACTGTTTACCCAAGAATCATGGACTTCCATTGTGAACTTGTGTGAGGAGAGAGGCCAGGAACAAGAAGTGTGAAAGCTGAAGAAAACATGAGGAGAAAAATAGGAAGGAGAAAGGAAACAGCTACCAAGCTAAAGAACACCCCCTGTGCCAATGCCTCATCTTTCTAGAGTTTAAAGTCATTGAGGCTTTCCCATTTCCTGCCAATGGAAGACATTGAACTTGATTATCCCTTGAGACCTCATTTCTTCTGTTCTGGAAGCACCAGCTACAGAATCCAGAAGGTTCACAAGTATAGGAGGTAAAACTCATGGTAATCCAGACAATGAAATTGAATTCGGGTCATTTACCATAGCAATTTGAATAAAAGCTATATCTTTGAGTTCTAGGGGCTTTAAACATTATACTTTGTCTGGGCCAGCCAGACTCGGGGATTCCAGGGGCCCCAAAGTACCTACCTTAGCCCCTCAGTTGCGCATGGCCACTCCAACAGCCCTGCAGGTGCTCTCAGTCGCCCCGACGACTCTTTGGAGTAAGACTCCAGATATGGACAGAATAGTCCGACACACCTCAGTGGAGTGGCCAAGCGTCTTCATTGTCTTACAAATCTCCTCTTGCTGCTGCCCTCTCAGCCTTATTCACCTGCCCCTTTTATTCCCTTTCCGTCTGCCCTTTGGTCAGGTGTCCCAACAACAGGGTCC
>CM053591.1:53810701-53847734 GCA_028646515.1 Pseudochirops corinnae | reverse complement strand
CCCCAAAGAAGGAATCTAGGGTTTGGGAGCTGTTCTTACTTTGCTTCTTATGCTTATTCTTACTCATGGTTGTTCAGTCCGTGATTTTTTTTTTAAATCTCTGTGGGGCTCTGCTTCCAGAAGGGAAAGCTCTGTCCCAAATCGCTGCAGTCCTCCAGGCTGCCGTAGCTCTCAGGAAGGTGCTGGGTCCCTTTCCTACTTACTTCTGGCTCACTGGATAATGAAGACTCCAGGACCAAGGCCCAAGACGGTGATCTGGATCCAGGCAGCTCAACGCGAGAGCAGTGGCCTGAGAACAATCGTTAAGTCCCCCTGCTGTCTGCAGGGCGCAGGCGGGAAGCTACAACACAGAGGCGGGTGCAAAACCTCTGCCTTTCACTTTTCTGCTCTGGAGACCTTTTGGCCGGACTGCTTATCTCTCCCTTTCATAATCCCCACTCGCAGCTGCTGCTAATCAGATCACCTGAGAGGCTTCTTTGCTCCTCCTGTCCTGCCTCCCTAGGGGGCACAGCCGCGGCTTCAGGCCAGGCTAGTTTCGGTTCACAGTGCTGATATGGTTCCTCGTAGCCGAGCTGACTTTAGTGGGAAGTATCCTTGTGTGTGTTTTGGAGTTCTAGGATTGGTTTAGAGTCCTGTTTTATGAGTATTTTGGGGTGGCTATGTGAGAGCTGCGATATGTTGCTGCTGATACACTGCCATCTTGGCTCCACCCCCCTTCTATTTCTTTCTCCTAGATTTTGTTAGCAATATGCTGAAAAGCTGATTATTTGTGTGAACTTCATTTGCATCCTATTATTATCTAAAGTAGATGCTATGTACCCCACCACCACCACCATTTATTATTATTATATTTTTATATTTATTAATTATTTGAATTATTTTAATATAATATATTTATTATTATAAGTAAATTATTAGTAATTTCTGAATGAATAGAGATAAATTTTGTCTCTACTTGTCCCTTCATTTTCTTGTCTTATAGCTTTCTTTGTTTCACATATGATCAGTCTATTATGGCTAAGCCCCTCTATACTTTTCTAGGCCAGTCCTCAGAAAGCAGATCTTATCTGTTGCTAGGACCATAATCAAAGCTTTTCTAGTATGGCAGAACTTGGCAGAGTTTGCTTTAGGCTGTTGTAGCTTTAGAGAGCCCACAGTCAACTCCATGCTACAATGAGTTTAAGTCAAGAAGGCCTGACTTAGGCTAGTTTGATGCTAGAACAAAATGAGGCTCTTGTAGTTCATTCAAATATTAGTAACAGGAGGTTTACTTTTCCACATCATAGGAATAATCCTCACTTGTGACCTTCTGTCTTCATATGGAAACACATCTGGTCAGCAGAATATGAAGACTTACATGGCCTTGAGACATCTGCCAAGTCTAAAGGTTCCCAGTGCACATGGGGAGGGTTTTTTTAATCCTTTCAGGTGACCATAAAGCCATGTCAGTATGGCCAGAGACCATCAGGAAGCTACAAGAAGGTACAATTTGAGCCCTAGTCCCTCAGGCCAGTTACCAGCTTTGCTGAAAACCAGGAGGATTGGAGGGAATCCTGGTAGATAGCAGTCCTATCACAATGAGTCATCAGAGTAGGACTGTGTAAATACTATAAATGGAAAATTAGTTTAGCACGAGATTAAGTGGGAACAGAAAAGTGGACTAGATTGTGTACAGACAATTCCAAAGTTCTTAGCTCCATTTCCAGTCTGTTGACAAGACTTGTCAGTTTTACCTTTATATCATCTCTCCAATATGACCCCTTCTCTCCTCTGTCACTGCCATTACCCTAGTACAGCCCTTCATCACATCCCATCTGTACTGCTGATAGGTCTGCCTTCCTCAAGTCTTACCCCATTCTCTCCAATCCATCCTCGACTCAGCTGCCAAAGTGATTTTCCTAAAAAACGCAGGTCTGACCATGCCACCTCCCTCCCTGTTCAATGAACTCTAGTGGTTCCCTGTGGACTCAAGGATCAAATACAAAATTCTCTATTTGGTGTTCAAAAGCCCTTTAAAACTTCCATTCCTCCCACATTTTCAAGTTTCTTTTATATTTCACCCTGCCTTTGAACCAGTGACACTGGACTTCTGACTGTGCTTCTAATGACACACTCCCTCTCTTGATTCTAGGCATCTTCTCTAGCTATTCCTCATGCCTGGAATGCTCTCCTTTCCTCCTGGCTTCCTTGGCTTCTTTTAAGCTTCATCTAAAATCCTATCTTCTGCAGAAAGCCTTTTCCAAGCCTTCTTAATTCTCTTTCAACCTTCTTTTAATTGTTTCCCTATTTATCCTATATATAGCCTGTTTGTACATACATATTTATTTACTTATTGTAAGATTTAGATTGTAAGCTCCTAGAAGGCAGGCACTAATTTTTGCCTCTTTTCGTATCCCTGGCATTTATCACAGTGCACGACACATAGTAAAGTGCTTAATAAATGTTTATTGACTGATTGACTGACTTAAATGACCCTAAACTTTCTCCTAGAAACCAACATTCTGCCAGTGTTTTTATTTAACTGTGAGACTGAAATAACAAGTCTTTGAGCAGTTACAATGGAGTTAACACATGGAGGTAACAAAGAGGTGAATGTATGTATAAGTAAGTTGCAACAAATAACCAATGAGGAATTTCAAAGACTCTAGGAGTAAAAGGATGTCATGAGGGAAAGGCATGATTGGAAGAAAAGATGAGCTAGTTATGTCATAAAGGTAAAGAATGATATAGTTGAAGAATAATTGTGAACAGCCAAGTTACTCTGAGTACTAGAAATACTCAAATCAACTATAAAGGAGCTGTGAAGGAAGATGCTATCCACCTCCAGAGAAAGAACAGAAAAGTAGAAGTATGCATAGTATGGGTTTACATATATTTATAAATATGTGTCAAATTGTGACCTTCTCTATTTCGGCATAAGGAGGGTGGGAGAGACATAGTCCAGAGCATAAAATGTAACAAAAATAAATTAATTTAATTTTTAAAAGAATGAAAGATGAACAGCCCGAGTTCTCACCTGGCATCTTCATCAAGTAAGGGGAAAGCAAGTAAAGTCTCCAACATATTGGGTGGGTTCTCTCTGATGAAGTTATGGGAGTACATGAACAAGAGTTACACAGAATAAGTAGACATGGATGGATTATAAATTGCATTGTTGGAGAAATATTCAGATGGATGAGATTATAGATTCATTACTATTCGAATTACATTGATTTAGACAGCATTTTTAGTCCTATATTAAATAATCATGCAACCACAGAACCCCAGAACTGGAAGGGACCTCAAAGGCCATCTAGCCAAACCCCTACCTTAAAAAGAATCAACTCAACAACATTCTAAAAAGTGAAGAACCCTAGCTCCCAAAGTAGCTGTTGTTTGTGATTGTTAAGAAGTTTTTACTTAAGTTCAGACAACAGGGGGCATCCTTGCTTCATCCCTGAATATAGTGGGAGCATCTCCATGTTACTCTGTGAAAAATTATGCTAGGTCTTAAAAAAAAAAAAAAAGCTTATATTATATTAAGAAAAGGTCATTCCATTCCAGTGTTTTTAATGCTTTTAGCATAAATGAGTACTGCTTTTTGTTGAAGACTCTGTATCCTTTGATACAATCATGTGTTCTGTTATTATTGTTTTTAATAATTAGATATCCTCATTGCTTTCTTAATGTTGAATCATATTTCTTACAAAGCTGGTATTATTCCAATTTGGTCATAACGAATAACCCACTTTTTTGTCTATATGATTCTAGTCTCTTTTCTAATGATTTATTTAAAATTTTTTCCACCACTTAGAGATAGTTCCCTATCTCATCTTTATCCTTCTCTCCTTTGGGTCTAATGAAAGGAGTTTAATAACTTACCTTCTCCATTTTTGCAAGATAGGATTAAATGTTCCTTAAATAATTAATAGAATTCAGATATAAATTGATTTGTTCTAAGAGGTGATTGTTCTTGTTTTAAAGTTTATATACGGCCTCAGACTCCCTTGTTGAGGAAAGCATTAATGTGATACAGATACAAGGCTTCTGTCTTTAGCATTAAGCCTCTTTTGTTATGTTTCTCTCATCCCCCCCCCCCATTCTCCTTTGTTTTTGAGTCACTGATAATTAATGTTTATGTTGATTTAATTGAAAGAATCCTATTTATTCATTAGATTTTTTTCCTACTTCCTCATCATCTGCTTATAAGTAAACATTAACTGCATGGTTTGCTTCTTTTAATGATACCACAGTCAAGTTTTTTTCTTTATAAAGTGGTGTTTTTGTTATCTGGACTGAAGAAAGTATTTATTATGCAGAATTATTTACTTCAAAGAATCTATCAATCCAGCATTTGTTGAGTGTTTATTATGTAGGCAGCACTGTGCAGGCTATTTTCATTCATTTTAGCTCCAGTAACCAAGTGCAGTTGCTATGGGTCATCCGCTCTAACAGAAACAGCTTTGTTATACAGATTCTTTTGTGTAGTGGTGTCCACTGTACTAGCAAGCTATATGAATGAAGTCAGAAATACTATATAGATAGTCATGGCAATCAAGTGTGGAGTAGGGGCAAGAGGAGAGGAGGGGAGGAGATAGGAGACAGAAATAGTAGAGATAATCCCCAAATCTTATTTTAGCATGACCTATGTGACCTCTAAGGTCCCTCCTCAGTTTTACAATTCCAGTTATTTGGTTCAATAGATTTAATCTTTTCCCTACCTTCTAGCAAATGATATTAAATAGCAAAAAAGAAAAAGAAAATGCTTCTTGCATGTAATCCTTTTGCTATCCCCTAAACCACTCTGTGAGAGAACAGTCACAAATATGGGCAGAAACCGAGAACTTTAGCTAGAAAATCACTAAAAAGGTAAGAAAAATACTGCAAATAAAGCTAGACATGTATGTATAAAATCGTTGTAGGACATGGGGCACCCCTCCTTAAAGTGAACTCCTCAGAAGTAGAATTGTTGGCCCCCTGATTCAAGGCATTCTAAGTATAGTTCCTACTGAAGGCCAGAGCTCATGAGTTCCCACCAGTATGTTTGACATAGTTCAAACATAAAGAACATAGTTGGCAGCTAGGAGGCTCAGTGAATAGAGCACTGGCCCTGGAGTCAGAAGGACCTGAGTTCAAATCCAGCCTCAGACATTAACCCAAAAACTAGCCATGTGACCTTGGGCAAGTCACTTAACCCCAATTGCCCTCCAAAAAAAAAAAAGGCAAAAAAAATTTAAAAAAAAAACAAAAAAAGAGCATAGTAAACAAAGGGACAAGAAATGATCTTTCTCCCTCCACCCTCACTACACATCTCCCAGAGGTCATCACAAGACCAATGAGGCGATCACACACACAGAACATGTATGACCATGTGTGACATACACATAAGGAACGTGTGTGACAAGAGACCAAACATGGAAGACTCAAATACAGGATTACATGTGACCAGGGAAGTTGGGCATGAGGCAAATGCCCTGATCCAGTGCAATCGGGTCACATACATGGAAGCCATACACAGAAGAACCCATGGGGACCCAGGGCAGCTCACACTTCTGGTCCTGCAGAGTTGCTGATACATTCTGATGTTGTCATCCTGGTGCTCTGTGGGACTTTGCATCTTTATCCTCCTCTGGTCCCATGGTTACTACTAGGAGTATGGGTTTTGAAGAGTGTTGTTTTGTTGATCTTGTGATCTCTACTGTTGGCATTCCTTGTTACTGTTATCTAGGTTTTATCTGTTTGGGGCCACCAGCAAGCCATCTTAGCTTCTATCAGATAGGGAGCAGGCAGAAGTCTGTTAAGTGTAACTTGGCTAGCCATCAGATGTTTTTTTAAAAAAAAAGAAAAAAAGAGTCAAATTGCGTCCAAAATGGAGAGATACCGTTGAACCAGGACAGATGGCTAAACAGGAGAGGCTAGACCTCTTTCTACCTCCTGTCTAGATATGATAAGCCTCAGAGCTAAGTCTCTAAAGGAATCAAAAGAGGAGAGGCTTCTGTCAATCCTAGGCTAAGGATTGTTGTCTTTGTTGAAAGAGTTCTGAAACCTTCTAGTTAAAAAGAGTACAATAACATTCACAGAGCCAGAGGTTAAAGGTGATGCAGCTGTCCATTGAAGAGGGAGTCTGGCCTATCAGCTCTGGACAATTGCATCCCAGTGACCAAGTGAGCTGTTTAACCCAGTCCAGCAGCAGCTTCCCAGTGGCTAAGGGATTTGTCTAGCCTAGTCTAGCAACAGCCTAGAAGATAAGTAACCTATGTGGCCCATCCTAGAAGCAAATGAAACATAGAAGGGGCCAGCTCTGTCTCCAAGCTACCTGCTTGACCCAACCTAACAGAGCATTGACCAGTCCATTAGAAGAGCTGAACCCAGTGAAAATCTCAGCTCAACCTATTGGTAGAACAGCTATTACACAACTAAAACCAGTACACCACCTGTAGAGAAATTCATGAAGACTCTCTAGAGAAAGGGTGAGGTGATGTCTTGATGTTTTACTTAGCATTGTAGGTTATGTTGTTCATGTGTTTTTCTTACACATATGCCTATCATTATACTTTAAGTTCAAGCCCGCTCTTTCCCTTACAAATTTTCTGTTTGTGGGAGGGTATATCCTGGGTTTTAAGAAGAAATGCTTTATATGTACTATTGCATTTGAGTGGATGTCTCTTCTAAAAATCTAATTAGGTCTACCGGCTGATTGTTAAGGGACAGCACATCAATGAGGGCTCTACACTACTAAAAGAAAAACCACCCAGAGAGTTACTGCTAGATACCAGAGTATAGTAGTAGCTGTCCATCTTGGAATCTAGCTGTTGGTGCCAGGTGGGGGAGTGAGCATAGAAGATCATTGTGAACAACTCTTCATTGATAATATGGTACAGCTACTCCTGACCATAATATCTTTATTACCTTCTAGGTGACCCACAATTCTAATTCTTCATATACTTTCATACGCTATACTTTTCAGGAAAAAAAGCATCACTAAAAAATATTGGTATTTAAAAGATGGAGAAGCTTGGTGTCATTAAGATCCATGAACAATTTTTCAAAATCCATTAACCTCATATTTAATTCTGGATCCAATTGGTTGTTCCTCTGGATTGCCTATCCAAGATACACATACTGGTGAACTAACTCCGAGGGCTGTCCATCCAATTGCATATGTCTAGAAAATAAGTATTATTTTTCCACTTGGTTTTTCGTGTGTGCAAAAGAACACACATAGTGATTATGGATCCTGTTTAGGAATCTTTTTTTTTTTTTTTTTGCCATCAAGTTTGATGCAATCAATGCAATGTCATCCACAAACATGAGTATTTTCAGTACCTTACCATCTTTAGAGAATTGCTTGGACACTGTGCTGGGTGTCATTTATGATAGTGGCAAACAACTTTGGTGAGCATACCTTTCTGTTTTATGTCTGTCTTGATACTTATAGTCAGAGTTGAAAATGAAGTTATTTTTGTGGTAGTATCTTTCAATGAATGTCATATGAAGTTAACATATATATGGGACCTACTTTGTTGGAAGATAGGCTTTAATGTAAAATTTTGCTTCACTGAATCAAATGCTGTTTTAGAATCAACATACAATAAACATAGTGGAATTCTGTATCCTTTGTATCTTTAAGACAAATGTATCTTTTGTTATAAAAGCATAATCATTCCTTTCTTGCATCTTTATCAAGGATGACCTCAGTATGTATATACGTTATTCCCATAATGATTTTGCAAAGATGTCAAGTGAGACATACAAACTTATAGTTATTAATGTTTTCTAAATTGTCTTAGTAGTAACTTCCATATTATTTTCCAAGTACATGATATGCTTTGCTATTTCATGTATCTTGAGAATCTATTCTCTAACATTCATTTGGATTGATGACAACAATAATAAGAATAAAAAAGATTGTATTTCCTCCTAATACCATGAATAATGATTCAACAAATAATGGGAAAAGACAATTTTAACAGTTGTAATGCTAAATGTAATTGGACTAAAATACCCATAAAGAGGAAAAGAGTTAAAATATATTTAAAAAACAGAATGTTAATATTTTATTTGTAGGAGAAACATTTAATCTCAAAAGATTTTCATAGATTTAAACTCAGTAGATTATATAAAATTGGAGCTCAACCTCACAAATGATTGGATATCAAATTTATTGTGAGATCTCTAACTCATGAAAAGTGGGAGTGGCACTGATATTAGTTAAGTCAAATGTAAGACAGTCATTAAGAGATTAACAAGGACATGATATTATATTCTGTTCAAAATGAAAGTATGTCAACTTTAAACATATGTATATATAATAATTCTGCAATATAATTTGTAATGAAAAAGATTATAGCCTTGAGAAAAGAAATAGACTTTAAAAATCAACCACAGTGGGAAATTTTAGCAACTCTCCAACAGAATATGATAAATTCAACAGAAAGATAAATTTAAAATGGCATTGAATAAAGTATTAAAATCAATCAACAAAAAATATTTAATTATATTTATTATTAAATTAAACTTAACACATGCCAGTCATTGCTCTACTAGGGATAGAGAGACAGAAATAAAATTCAGTATCATTCTAGTCTGCATTTTAGTAGAAGATGCAATATGAAAATAGCTAAATAAAGGCAAGATAATTTGAGTATGAACTGAACACTACAGCCCAGGGGTATCAGAAAGAGGAAAAATATGTTTATGAGGCAAATATAGTTTGATCCATAAACTACACCAAAAAATGGGCTAATAAAATTACTAATATCAGTAACAAATACTGAGGTCAACATATTAAATAAAATACTTCCTAATATTAAATAGATCATTAAAAATGATCCTTATGACCAACTAGAATTTATAACTAGAAGTAAGAAGTAGGGGATAAAGCAATATGGTAAGTTATATATAAACATTACCTCAGGCTGATTATATAGGACTCTCTCTCTCTCCTCATTGATGGTGAGCAATGCTTTGAGCCTGTGTAAGGGGCAGGGCAGAGTGGGTCAAAATGGGAGAGAAGATAAATCCAGTTTCAAGAGTCTCTTTAGGCTCTTCTCACTTCCAGAATCAAGAAAGAAAACATGTAGAATTCCAACATCTCTTCAGAACCAGGAAGGGAGGCTCTAGGAAGAATATGACCCATGGAATTTCAATCATATCTTTATTCTCAGCTTGTTATACAAGAAACTTTGGGGAATTTCCTCTTGGATGAGATCCAGGACTCTTTCAGTTGAGATGAGATGCCTTGCTCCAAATGGGAGCACTCCTTCAATTTGTATGGTCTAGTATCGTTTTATATGTATAATTTCTCTTATTTCTGCTTTCCTATCAACTTGGAGAAATGAGTTTCTTCATTATTTGCCATATGCGTTCATTGTAGTACTGGTATTTGTTGGGAAAGAAGTCAAGCTTTGTATATATAGGTTGGGGCCATCCTTTTACCCATTAATGAATAGCGATCAGGAGTTTTGCTTAAACCTAAAAATTATATCCCCTAGACTAATATTTAAGATAGCAGATAGATTTGATTTTTGCTTGGTACACCGTCTCTCTGAGGACAGCAGAGTGGCCAACCTCTGGCCTCAGCTCCTGCTTCCCAGCTTGGCAGGAATTAAAGTATGCTTTGGGAAAATGGCAAGAGGGAAGAGGAGAAGAGAAGATGCTGGAGATGTCCATTCTTGCCTCTCTGAACCACATCAGAACACATTACATATATTAACAAGAAAAAAACTATCTCATTTAATTATGATGATAAACCTTTGATAAAAGATTGCATTTCTCTATGATGAAAAATCTTATTTGAAGGATTTTCCTCAACATAATAAAATATATATATATATATATATATATATATATATATGTTTTGAACCATGAATTAATATGATTTACAATGGAGAAACATTAGCATCATTCCCACTTTTTAAAAAAATGTTGTAAAGCAAAAATGTCCACTCTTGCCACTCCTATTTGATGATGTTAGGAAAGTTAGTAAAAGTAATATGATAAAATATATAACATAAAAATATACTATATAAAATAAATAATATGATAAAAGCTAAAAGTAACATATCTAGTACTAGTATATGTTGTAAATAGTGTTCAGTTATTGAGGAGATTGCTAGTTACTTCTTTTTGCCCCTCTACCCTCTTATGAACAGTGCCACTCTTTCCCAGTTCTTCCGTCATGCATAACTTTTCTCTCTGGTTACTTCCTGAGCTTCATCCTTGAGGGGGAAGGGCTTTCCTCTCAAGGCAGTCCTAGGAAAGAGACAGTTGATAGAGATAAGTAGAGGTTGCCTCAGCAATACCAACTCCCTACTCAAAACCTACCTCAATTTCTATTAAGCTAGTTTGTCTGGGACCCATCCAGATCTACAGAAACAAGATTACCTTTCATGTACCTCACAGCCCATTCATTGCCTCTGCCTCGGCTACCTTTTAACAGTTGAATAGTTATTTTTAACATTTAATGGTAATGCAATGGTTAACCACAGTTTTATCTTAGTATCAGGTTAAAAGACTAAATGAATAAGAATTTAAATAATTTTAAAGAAACATAGATAAGCTTTGGAACAAACATGCTCTCCCAGAGAGGAAAAAAAGGAGAGAGGAAATGGAATTACCCTGGACCTCAGTGGATGAGTTCAGCAATATGAAGATCTGCCCAGATGTACCTCTTGGCCCTGGAATCCATTACTGAGGACCTCATTTCTGCAACTTTGCTTCCACTTACATGGTAGCTGCTTCTACTGCTGCTTCTCTTGGTGTCCCATTTTCCTGGCTTTGGTTGCCTCTTGGTCCATGCCACAGTGGTGGCAACTGTAGTAGTGAGCTATGACAGCTTTCCTATACCTACCTGGCTTTGCTTGTGTTGGTGGAGGCAGCAACCTTGGCTCCGCTCCAGGTCCCCCAGGATGCTCTCTCATGTGTCCCATGCTCACTTCAGCTCTATGCTCTCAGGTCTTGTTTTTTCTCACTTCTGATGTCCCCTATCCCTTAGGATGAGACAGAGGCTAGCTTTTCAGTCACAGTCTCTATGGCTCTCCAGGGGTCCAATCAGCTAAACAATGGGAAATTTTCTACCTACCATCTGCTCTCCTATGTCTTGTTAGTAGCACTGGCAATGCCAAAATTAAAATGTCTATTCTCAGATAACATGATTTTACATCTTAAAGACTAAATATACTCAACAACAAAAAATTGAGGGAGTAAGATCTTTTTTAAGTACTAGGAATGCACATGAATAATCTGCATTTCTATAGTCTTACCAACAAAAATCAATGGAAATTGATATTTAGAAAGAAATACAACTACAATAATGAAAAGTTAATCAAATATTTGGGTATTAATCTATCAAGATATACAAGATACCTGTATGAATACTTCAAAATGATTTTAAAGCAGAAGTAAATATTTAATAAAGGGGAAGTTATTATAGCAATAATAATAAAGCCTAACATTTGCATATTGCTTTAAGTTTTATAAAATGTTTTACATAAATTTTGTGTCCTTCATTCCTTACAACAATTTTGTTAAATTGGTATTACTGGTGTTAACATCCTCAGGAAAGAAGGGATGTTATTCTCAGTAAACCAAGGCTCAGAGACGTTTACTTAGTCATAGCATGGAAAAGATATTCAGCATGGATACATTGATGGTTGAGGCAGATGTAGGAGAATTTGTCTCTATAAGAAATTCATCGGATCAGCAAGGTATGTTAATTCACATGTCAGTGGAACATCCATCAATTCTGAAGAGCACAGACTCCTTAGTGGCTGGCCTTTTAAAATCTCAGGTAACTAGGATGATCATGTCAATGACTTGGGCCATAGTTCCTTGGAATAATGAAGTCTTAGAGACAGCTTCCCTGCCTTTTAAGGAAAAATTAACCCAGCCTTTGTGTCAGCGACCCTAGTAGATGTTATCCCTACCACACTTCTTGATTGCTAGTTCCTAAAGGTCTTCTAACTAGTCTTCCACTTCTTAAATAGCCTGAGAGTCATTGTTGAACAATTTTAGCCTTAAGGATCTAAGAAACACAGAATAGGCAACACTATAGGAGAATTTTAATGCAGGTAAAAGAAAGACTGTGTAAGAAAACAAAAGCAGACAAGATAAGCAAGTAATATGATTGTCCCCTGAAGGAATATAATACAAGGGTGACTGCTTATAGAAGAGAGAGAAGATGAGAGAATCCAGGCTTCACCTACACACTTTGGAAGCACCAAGTCCCAGATCTTTGACGAGATAGAGCATCTGATCTACTGATATAAATTGGTGATGAGGAGCCACGGCAGCGCGAGGAACATCAGGGGTATCCTCACCAGCCATGGAGTTTTTAGCAGAGTGGGAAACACATTGTCCAGCAGTTTCAGGGTTCATTGATTCAAGAGAACTTAGGACATAATTGAGGGAGCAGAGACATACATTCTAGATCTGGCATTCTTAATTGGAGTCACTGAACTTGTCTTGAAAAACCCAAACTTTGAAAACTGTATTTAAATATATTTTGTTTCCTTTTTAATCCTGTGTTTAATTTTATGCATTTAAAAACACCATTCTGAAAAGAGAACCCCTTCTCTGGAGTGTAGATATATGTGGATACGGAAAGGCAAAAAGAAAATTAATTAAAAAAAAAAAAAGAAAGCATTTATTATATGCACTTCTTGTAAAATACTGTTGATAGAAACAGAAAAGTAAGACAATCCCTAGTCTCAAGGAGCTTGTGTTTTAATGGGGGAGAAACACATATAGAAATTTACAGTGGCAAGTCAAATGAAAGGTGCCATTGTTCTTGGGGTGCATCAGCACCTTTAATGTCATTTCCATAGATAAAATTCATCTGGTCAGCAGGGTATGTTAAATTCACATGTCAGTGGAATATCCATCAAATCTGAAGAGCACAGATTCCTTAGTGGCTGCTATTGAACCATTTGCCAATGCCAGGGACTTTGGTGGCAAGAACTGTCTTTTCTTCATCTTCAGTACTTGTGTACTTCAGTACCTACTTGAAGCAGTTGCCAGATGGATGGGTGGGGGTGGATGCTAAATTTCTTAGGGCTCTTGGGCTTACCTGCCCATTAATGATAGCTAGTAAGAAGTTAGTGTTGGCGGTGGTAAGAAAGACGAGTTCCTTCTTCGCAGTGATTTCTCCATTCAGAGATGGCTCTGAGGTCCTGGATGGAAGTAGGAGCCCTGATCTCAGGGGCACTACTCTTCCTGAGGCACTAGGTTCAGAGCCTTGGCCTATTACTGTTGGGGTAGGAGGGGAGGTGGTGGTTGAGGTGATGGTAGTGTTTTGTCCCACAGCAAAAATGTTCCTGTCTCCTTCTCGGCATGACCTGCTGCTTCCTCTACTGTCCCTTAGGTGGTGGTTGATGGAGGTAACTGGCTTCCTTTCTATAAGGAATGGTGCCCTCAAGGAATGGTGCCTGACAACAGAGAAGAGTACTGCTGGTGAGGAGCAGAACCTAGAGCTCAACAACATTCCCAGAAGAGATGTTCCACCTAAGGAGACCTGTGTGGGGACTATATGAAGAATGGACCTCTAGGTCCTGAGGCAGCCAGGTGGCACAGTGGATAGAGTGATGGGCTTGGAGTCAGGAAAACCTAAGTTCAAATTCAGCTTCAGACATTTAACCTGCTTTTGCCTCATGTATCTCAGGTATGTGCTTTCCATGAACACTGAATGGAAAAGTGAACTCTAGGCTTAAGAGGGGAAATTTTTGTAGCTATTCTTCTTACCATGCCTTTGCTGAGAGCTAATTGGGTCTACTGGTTGATTGTTAATGAGGCTTGTGAGACACAATTTTAAAAGTGCGTATCCACAGAGTATCCACCCCAGAACCCCAAATAGCAGCCATCTCTGGGAACTTAACTTGTAAAAGTTGAGGAGTCATTATTACTTTCTTTTTCGCTAATAAAAATTTTCAAGAAATGTATTTTATAGGAGGGTTTGTTTGCAATGTCATATTCATTGTAATAATAAATATTTTTAAATTTTCAGTGTGCTGGATGGGGGAGGGATATTCCTCAAAGCATGCATGGCGGGTAGGCCTATATGTTGGCCTCTTCTGGTGGTTTACATGTGCTCTGGCACTTAATGTACTTAATAAAGTACATATGTGACTTGAGGTTCCCTGTTGGTTCCCATGGTTCCTGTTACTGAGGGCTGTGTTCAAGATGATTGTCATATGAGCAAACATACTTCATATGCTTTAAGAGAAGAAATAATTTTTTCACTTTTTCCTCTCTTTTGATGGTGTGCCTTGAGATTTCCAAGGCTCTCTGTTGAACTTCCTGCTAGGGGAGAGGATTCCTGTCTGCTCCCCAGTACTATCTATGGTAGGCCAGTCACAATTGCAGTGAGTGCATGTATTCATCCATGTGGACCTGAAGCTGGATCTCAATTCCCTATCATGGTTGGATGACAAGAAGATATAGACCTTGGACTGCTGCTTAGACAATACAGATCTGAAGTGAATGTGAATTATCTGTTTGGCAGATCCAAGACTCTCCTGAGAGTTTTTTTTTTAATTTCCTGGGAATAATGAGTTTTAATTTATGGTTAAGTATGTGTAGATGTGTGTATGTGTGTGTGTGTTTATTTTAAGCATTTATTTTGTAGGAGAGAAAACTATAAAGGGCAACTAGGTAGCATGGTGAATAGAGTACCAGGTTTGGAGTCAGGAAGACTCATCTTCATGAGTTCAAATCTGGCCTCAGATACTTACTAGTTATGTGACCCTGGGCAAGTCACTTAACCCAGTTTACCTCAGTTTCATCATCTATAAAATTAGCTGGAGGAAGAAATGGTAAACACTCCAGTATTTGCCAAGAAAACCCCAAAAGAAGTCACGAAGAGTCAGGAATGACTGAAATGACTCAACAACAAAGAGGAAATATATAGCTGTCCCATAAATGACATCTACTATTTTGCTTGTAACCCTGGGTTGGTCTGGGCATATCTAACTCCAGTACCATGGAGGTGCCCTTGAGAGGGTTTTTGAACCATATCCCAAAAGCATCTATAAACCTCCGCATCTTCTACCACGTGGATGGGGGTAACCGTCTTTGGCTGTCTTTATTCATGTGGTGAGAATGGGACTGATTATTTTTTTTATGCCTACTTTGGTTGTACTCTTTTCAGCAACTCCTATCTGTTGCACCCCATGGACCCCAAACATGAAAGAAGAAGGCCTTGCTTTCTCCTGTTCCTTCTTTTTTACCCCACCTCCATGAAATTAGTCTGGTGGTGTCTATTTCTGTTCTGTATTATTTGTCCTCAGTTTTAGATACTGGAGGTGACCCTAACAAGACAGGGAGTTGATCTCACATGGCTCCTTGGAGCCAGGGTTGCAAGGGGAATAGTACAGTGAACTAGCCCAGCATGGAAGCCCTGAGAAGTCAGGGTGCCTGAGATTTGAGTCCAAGGTGGGTTTTGGACTTGGAACTTGGGTTCCAAAGGAACTGAGCTAAGCTAACAACGAATCTAATTCCCTTCCCTTCACATGAGGTTGTGTATGGAAAAAGGCAGAAGGATTTATGCCTTCTAGGTATTGGAGTAAGTTTGCATATTTGTGATTATACTTTTTGAAGTAAATTTTTTGGGTAAAAGCTTTTGTTAGTGGCTAATGAAACAAAAGTGGCTACCCCTACCCAAGTTGTAGGGGATGCAGAGGGCTCCATGGTACCAAAGGCCCCACAAGGGCATCTCCATGTTACCCAGACTGGGCAGGGCAACCCATCCTGGCCAGACCAGGAATACCTGTACATTTAGCAACTTTCTAGAAGGAACACCAGCAATCCCTTATGGCAACAGTTCTCAACCTGAGGGTTATATTCAATTTGTAACAATGAAAATACATCTTGCCTATCAGATAGATTCATAACAGTAGCAAAACTACAGTTATGAAGTAGCAACGAAAATAATTTTATGGTTGGGGGTCACCACAACATGAGGAACTGTATTAAAGGGTCACGGCATTAGGAAGGTTGAGAACCACTGCCTTATGGGAAGATCCTAGACTCTGGTTGTTCATTCGTGTCCAATTCTTCGAGACCCTATGGATCATAGTGTGCCAGGTCTCTCTGTCCTCCACTATCCCCCAAAGTCTCTCCAAGTTCACAGTCATTGCTTTCATGACACTAGTCAATACTAAACTTTAAGAGAGTTTCTTTGGGGTATGGAGTTAGTGAGTCAGAGAGTTCTAGGAAAAAACCTATCTTTGGACGTCAGGCTTCCCAGGACTGAACCTAGTCCTTGTGATTCCAGAACCAGGATCCCTTCTAGAGAGACCTCAACACTTTGCAAAATAGGGCCAGCTTCAAAATGTGAATTCATCTTGAAGGTTAAACCACAGTGGTTTTGACCATAGCATATAGGTCAGTTCAACAAAAGGGAAGAATAAAACTATCCCACTGCTCCTGGTATATTAAGGTAATATAACAGCAAAATAGTAAAGCCTTATATTGACATAATACTTTACCACAAATAGAGTGCTTTCACATTCATGGGAAACAACCTATGAGGCAGTCAAGTAATACATTATTGCCATTATTTTACAGACAAGAAACTGAGGCTGATATAGGATGTTACTTTGCCAAAGTTAATCCACACAGCAAGTATCTTTAGAATGTAAGTTTCTTGACTCCTCTTGATGACACAAGACTTTGTGGAATTTGTCACAGTAGAAAGCAGAAAGAAATTTCAAAACTGAATTTTAAAAATAGGATTGTGAAAAAAAAATAACCAGGCCAGTAAGTGAAAATGATAGGCTTAATTAGTGCCCTATTAATAATATCTAATCAACTATAATCAGCAATTTATATGGGAAGAGATGGAATAGGCAGCACATTTAAAATGACAGTATACCCAGTTTAAGTCTGGGTTACCTTTCAGGTCAAGTAGGTTCTTGCAAAACTGGGTTAATTGATGATGATAATTACTTGGCATTGTGCTCATGTGATAGTAGTTTTAGCACTGGAAGGGACCTTAGAGACCATCTAACCTGACCTCTTCATTTTACGTAGGACGAAACTGAGGCTTGGAAGAAGTTAAGTGACTTTTCCAAGGTCACATATTGCTGTGCTGTGGCAGAGCCAGGAGTCAAATCCAATTCTTTTAACTTCAAATCCAGTGTGGTTTGAATTGGAGCTTCACTTTGTCCCAATGAAAAGAATAGAAAGACCCATACCTCCACTGTATATTTACATTTTGAATTTTGAGTAAACAAACAGAAACATAGACTACAACCACCTTTGCTATTCCACTCTTCTTTCCAATCTTTCGGCTCCCTCCTGACCAGACCTAGGAAACCCCTGCGTGTCCTTTAAGCACGCCCACCCAAATCCAGTCTTTATCGCACGTCTTCCGAGGTTTTCCCCCTAAACCTAAAGGGTGTGTGAGGCAAGCGAAGCGTTCATAGGTAGTTAGGGTAAGAAAGAAGCATTAAAAAAAAAAAAAGGCAAAATAAAACCCACTATCACGATCAAAGGATAAAAAAGGAAAATCAAATCCTTTGTAAAAAGCAATCACGCCGCGTCTCTCGGCTTTGGAGATAAGAATGGGTAGTCTAATTATAGAGACGTCCCCCACCTCTTCCTCTCTCAAGGCTTTTCTGTCCTGCGTGTTTGGGTTTGAATGTAAGGCACGAAGTGGAAGGAGGGGCTGGCTACATTTGAAAATGCTCAGGCTGCTGAGTTTAGATCACATTTGTTCCCGCCGACTGGGATCGGATTAAATTTCTTCAAATTCAAACTGAATGGACCTTCTTTCCAACCCCCAACCCCCCTCCTCTTTTTCCTTCCCTGAGAGAGCCTCAGTGAAGCAGACCTCGCAGCTCCCCAGCCCGGCAGAGACAGAGGGAGGGAAAAAAGGTAGACAGAGAACCAGTGCCTAGAGTACCCGTGAGACTGAGGGAGACCTGGGGGAAACCCAGAATAGAAAAGACAGCAGCAACTCTGGCTTTACTCCTGCTCTGAAAGCAAACCCGGCTGGAGCTGGTTTCTCTGTTTTCTTCTGAATGAGATGCAATTCCAGGCTCGCTCCAGCCAGTTGATTATTGTCGTGACCCAGCCTGTAGGGAAGCCCGGAGGGGGAATCCTATTCCTGAGAAACAAAACCAGAAAAACCATCAGACCTTGGAAAGAGGAACTTAATTGGGGAAGGGGGTAAGGGAGATGTGATTGAGGTTTCTGCCTTTTCTACCTTGGCCACCAGACTCTCCCCGGAGTAGAAAAGACAGGGATTTGGGGTGGGGCCAGCTAATCTTTTCATTACGCCCCTATTGTCTCTTTTAGTGGTGTGAGTGGGGGGGGGGGGAATACAGAGAAGAGAGGGTCTTGAGGAGGGGAGGGTGCATACGTGCGTAGCAGGAGGCTTCCCGGGTGGATGAGTGAAACGCAGGAGGAGCTGCAGGAGCTAGCCTGGGACTGGACAGCTCTGCGGGCAGGGGTTGGGGTGGGAGTCGAGGCCAATAGGAAAGTGTCAGAGGCTGCTGGGTCCCACCCGGGCAGGGGGGAGGAGAAGGGGGAGGAGAAGGAGGAGGGGCGGGGAAAGCCTCGGCGGGCGGCGGCAGCGGCAGCGGCGGCGGCGGCAGCGGCGGCAGCAGCAGCTGGAAGGAGGCAAGGCGAAGGATGCCGGCCGCGGCTGGGGACGGGCTCTTGAGCGAGCCGCCCGCGCCAGGCTCGGGTCTGGGAGGAGGCGACGGCGGCGGGGAGGACGCGAAGCCTCCTCTGGCCTCGGCGGGAAGTTTCCTCCCAGCTTGGGTGAGCGCGGTGTCCAGAGAGCAGCTCCGTGACTTCCAGCACAACAAACGGGTCGGCAACTACCTCATCGGCAGCAGGAAACTGGGGGAAGGCTCCTTCGCCAAAGTGAGAGAGGGATTGCATGTGCTGACCGGAGAAAAGGTGAGGAGGTCTGGATCCCCGAAAGTTGAAAGGACGGGTACCCTGCTCCCCAGCTGCCTCGCACTGTCCAGGGGCGGAGAGAGGCTTCGGGCATAGAGGTTGGAGTCGAAAGTTAGGGCCACTCACCTCTGGTCAGGGGGGGTCGGGTGGGAGGCAGGCTCCCCTGCACTTTGAATCACAGAGCAGGGCGTTCTTGTATCTTAGGTTAACCTGGTGGATCACATAGGGTTAATGAAACCCTTGCCTTGCCTTTAATCTCCCTACATTCCTGTCCTAGCTACAGATTTAGGGATCTGAACAGAAAGGGAGTGAATAGGCCAGTGGCCTTAAATAAATTACTAGAATACAGATTAGAGGTGACTCATCTTCTAATCTTACACCCCTTACCCTAACCCTAACTCCATCTCCTGGCAGATTGCGCTGGCTTTTTGGGTTGGTGGATCTTTCCACCAAAGGAATGGTGAGATTCTCTTTCCCATCCTGTCCTTTCCCCCTCTTCCCCCACTCCTTTGCTCGGAAGGCTGAGTAGAGGAGGTGGGTCTGGAGTTCTAGGGAGGGGTAGGGTCCTCTGCTGGACTGGCTAGGGGATTAAACAGATTATCTAACCATTAAAGCTTTCAGAACCTGACACCTCTCTCGGGTACTAGGAGCTGGGGGGTGGGGAGAGGTGGGGATGGGGGTGGAATTGGGGGAAAGCTCTTGGACAGGAAGGAACTATTTCCTTTCCCTGCTAGACGGTGTTCCTAGAGAGAGTTTGAAGACTGGCTCTGAAAGTCGTTGAGATAAAGTACTAAAACGGTGGTACTTTATCCTCTGTACCCCCTTCCCCAATCCTTTCAGCCTTGTCCTTACAAGTTCCATTAGAATGCTTTTTAAGAGGTATTAAGGTTCTGTCTTAACTGTGTTCACACACACATACCCATACATTCAACATGTGGAAGGAACGCTCCCTCCTTTCTCCATTCTGTTTAAGGGGTTACAGAAAAATCTTATTCCAGAACCAGGCAAGGTCTCTTGTGGCTGACATGAGAAGAGGCAGTGCCTCATAAGGGAACTCTAAGCTAAGAGATCTGTTTGGCTCCTCTGTGGGTTTCCAGAAATTGGGCTCATTAGAAAGGAAAAGACTAAGAATCTCAGAAGACCCTATTCATTACTTCCTGACAGCCAATATCCTGAGTATAAAAATGTTTCAGTGATCAGATGTAATGCTGTGAGCAACTTGATGAAGAAAACTCTGAGCCATGCATCAGGGTTTATGGGCTTCTTGTTAGAGTGATATCCTATAGAAAGTCGAGCCACCCTTTCCATTAAAGCATAACAATAATGATAATTTTTTAAAAGCACCCCCAAGGACTCACGCATCTTTATTTCCTTCTCTGCTCCTCAAAACCCTCCAATTCCCTGTACTTTGATCTTGTGCCCTCTCCATCTAAGTTAATAAAGGGATCCCTGTGATGCCTGTTGTTGTCTGGATTCTTGTGAGGGATGCCCATTTCTTTTGTGCAGTCTCTGCTGGAGTAAGTAATTATTTTAATAGTGGTTTTGTGTTCATTGTCCATGCCAAAAAGAAATGTTGGATGATGAGTAACTGAAATGATTACTCCAACAAAAGCAGGAAAAAAGACTCCAAACCTCATTCTAGTCCTTTCAAAAGTGTGCTAGTTTGTTTGTAGTGGGCTTTGGGCTTTATAAATTACAATCTATTTAGTTTGTAGTATGCAAATGGAAGAAAGTATGCTGTTCACTAATTATAAGTGGGAATACTTTTGTTGCTCTGGCTAAGGATGTCATCATTTCTTTACAAACTCCATTTTCAGTCTAGTGGTAGGCATTTGCTCTCTAAATATGGAAAAAAGTAATGAGATTTTTCTATTGATAACAATAGAAGGCATTGCAAGTACATACCTTCCCTGCCGCCCACCCTAGTTTTTCTTGTGTGTTCTTTCTATTTTTACTTGTTTAGCTAGATCTCATTATGAAAACCATTAAATACTTGTGGAATACATACATAATCTTCTGGCTTTTGCACAGCTATACAAGATCACAGCAAAAACTCAGGCCATGCCCTCTAAATATTGGTGTTCTTGAAATTTGACATGAGAATGCCAAAAGCAGGGTCTGTCATTGCATCCCCCTCATCTCTCCTTCCATCCAAGTTAATCTTTTTTAAAATGAAAAGCAGTAGTTTTAAAACCTTAGGAATCAGAAGACTTGGAGATTAATTAGGCTATTAAAAATGAAGTCATTTGGTTTTCTCTAGAGAACTACCCTAAATCTGAGATTTAATATTCTCACTTGTTGACTACAAAGAAACAGCTGGTGCTGTTCAAAGGTGTCTTCTAAATCTAGCACCTTTGAGGACATTGTCTAATCAATGTAGATTTTGTAGATTTCCCCAGGATCAAAAGACTAATTTTTCACAAATGTACCTAGGAAGAATATTCCAGAGGATCTTAATGAGATTCTCTCTCCACTCACACCTCCCATTGTCAAGGAACAAATTGAGGTAATCTGTATCTTCATGACTTCTTTTGGGTTTTCTCAGCAAAGATACTGGAAGTGCTTTGCCATTTCCTTCTCTAGCTTAATTTACAGATCAGGAACTGAGACAAACAGGGTTAAGTGACTTGCCCAGAGTCATAACAGCCAGTAAGTGTCTGAGGTCAGATTTGAACTCCTTAAGATGAGTCTTTCTGACTCCAGGCTCTGAACTCTATCTACTTTGACACCTATCTGGATACTAAAATCACATGTTATTTGCTTCCTTAAGCACTGAAAGATGTTTTTTTTTAACTTTTTCTATTTCAGTGCCTGTTAGGAGGAAAAAAAAAAAGAAAAAGGGTGAATGGAGGGATTAGAGGGTTCATATAGGAGGGTAAGCAAGGCTGGATCTACATATTAATTTAAAGAGTACAAGGAAAGTTGTCACTCTAGATATCTCTTCTGCCTGGCCACTTGAAATGACAAAATTAGGGGTTCTTTTACTTGCACTCAATATTACCATTTCTCTCTTTTTTTAAAATTTAAATACTTTATGGAGTGTAGGATATAACTTGAGAGAAATTGTCAGTAATGATGTAGGACAATCTCTCTTCTCTTTTTTGCTTGCTTTTTTTTTTGGAGGGCAATTGGGGTTAAGTGACTTGCCCAAGGTCACACAGCTAGTTTTTGTGTTAAGTGTCTGAGGCCAGATTTGAACTCAGGTCCTCCTGACTCCAGGGCCAGTGCTCTATTCACTGTGCCACCTAGCTGCCCCACCCCTCTTCTATTTTTCTTTGGAGGGGGGAAGGCAAGGCAAATGGGGTTAAGTTACTTGCTCAAGGTCACACGGCTTGCAAGTGTCAACTGTCTGAGGTCAAATTTGAACTCAGGTACTCCCGACTCCAGGACCAGTGCTCTATTCACTGTGCTACCTAGCTGTCCTGAGAATCCCTCTTATCACATCCTTACCCTGAAAAGGGGGTACCTAGGGCATCCTGGGAGAACTGGATACCCGGGAAGGAGCAAAAAGGAAGGAAACAGGCATTTATTAAGCACCTACTATATACCAGGCATTTATGAGGAAACTGAGGTAGCAAGAGGTTAAATGTTTTGCCCAGGATTAAATAGTTAGTGTATGAATTCAGATCTGAACTCAAATGTTTTCGGTACCAGGCCCAGTGCTCTGTCCATTTTGCCACCTAGCTGTCAAGAGTCACAAGAGGGTAGAGGAAGTATGAAAGAGAAAATGGGGGACTCAACATTTTGTTTTTTGCATTGTTTTGTGACTGCCTCTGGCGTAGCTTATGAAATAATATTAATTGGATTTTTTTTCTTAGCAAGATTTCAAGTCAAAACCTGTAAATCCCAAAATGGAATTTACAGAAAATTTGGAGAAACTAAAGTGTGAATATGGTGGACTTGGAGGAAGAAGACCTAGATTTAAGTTAATTTCTGTCACTTCCTAGCTAGCAGTGTGACCCAAGGGACTTAACCTCTCTCACCTTCAGTTTTCTCACTTGTAAAATGGGGATAGAAAGCATTCTGTAGATTATCAAGTGCTGTCTGGGGTGTCCAAAAAGATTTTAATGGCTTATAGCTGCAGTAAGATTTTTGGGACACTGTTCAACTCAAGTCCTTATAAGTAATAGAATACCTGTAAGTATTTGTTTTTTAAGTGGTTTTAAGTGGTTCTTATATCACAAAGTGTATTGTTTATGGAAGTTTTTGCTATTGAGTGGAGTGCAACCAGACTTGGATGTTTATGAAAATTCTGTTTAGACCTTATTTATGAAAAATCTTCAGATAGATTCCCAGTGGTTTGAATGAGAATCCAATAGGGTTTGTTTGAGTTGTGATAACTTTTTAAAAAATTACTTTTATTTCAACTTTCAATACCGTATTATCAAGAACTTAACTTTCTCACTAGGTTGTATAGATGAAATTATTTCTAGACAAGCTATTTCCTGAAGTTGTTTGAATTCAGATGGGCCTTTTATTTCTTTAAAGAAAATCTTAGGAAAAGGAAGAATGGTTCTTTGGAAAACCTGACTAAGTTTGTTCTCCATTATCTTTAAGGTGAATGAAGTCTGTTGATCTGGCTTGTGGTTAATCATATGAAACTCTTACATGACTTGTTCTTAGCCTACAGGCAATAGTTTTAGACTGACACTGATGAAATACTAGGCAAAGAAAACTGGATGTAAATATATATATATATATATATATATATATATTCTTTCCATCTCATAGACTTTCCCCTTTGAGGTTTTGATATATGTCAGGTCCAGCATAAGAAATTAAATGGGAATTTTGGGGGAGTTTTGCAGAAGACACAGAGGACACAACAAGGCCAGTAGAAGACACAGAAAAAGTTAAGAAACTCAGAAATATATAGTTTTGTATAATATCATCATATTTTATCTTTTAGTACCATAATAATTCTGATTTCTTTGGTGTGAAAGGAAAGACAAAAAAATTGGATGTGGATTTTCCAGGTCACCAGGGCAAGGTCCCCTAACTCCCAAGATAGGAAAGGGATAACTGTATGTATGTATGTATGTATGTATGTATGTATGTATGTATGCATGTATATACACACACATATTTATACATACACAATATATGTGTGTGTATACATATTTTAAAGCTATTTGTTACTTGAGTAATTAACTATTTTCTGCCAAAGTCCTTGGCACCACTAATTGGTTTAACATCAGAAACTGATATAATTTTATTAGTGGAAGTGACATTAAAGAAGAAACATTAATACTTGCTTTGCCACTACACCCTAGAGGACCATTGAGCTTTTTCATTTGTACTGTGAGCCCAGTTAAAATATAAGCTTCTGAGGGCAGGAATGGTCTTATTTTTTTTATTTGTATACTTAGTATTTAGCATTGTGCTTTGCACATAGTAAGGGTTTGATAAATGCTTCATTCATTGATTCATTCCTTCAAGTAAGACACATCAGAGAAGAAACTTACTCAGAAAGAGCTTTCTTATTCCTTATTCAGAGGAGCTTTTCTGAAAATTCTTTTTTCCATGCATTAAAGAGTATACTATGCCACTTTGCATTCAAAACTTACCCCCCCCTTCCAGTCTTCTTATACCTTAAATTTCCTCTCCCCACCCTCCCACTCCCCACCTCCTACTCCCCACTTCCCTTAAGATCCAGTGCCTGGTCTCCTTGCGGTTCCTTGAATAAGAAACTTCATCTCTTGACTCTGGGCTTTTTAACTGACTGTGCCTCATACCTGTAATGTTCTCTCTCCTCATCCTAGAGGCTTCCCAGACTTCCTTTAAGTCCCAACCAAAATTCCACCTTATACAGGGAGCCTTTCCCTGTCCCCCTGTATGATAGTGCCTTTCACTCTGTTGTTTATTTCCGATTTATCTTGTTTATAGCTTCTTTGTGCTTTGCTCTTTCCTTGTTGTCTCCACCATTAGACCTTGAGTCCCTTGAGAATAGGGCTTGTCTTTTTTGGTATCCCTAGCACTTAGTAAAGTTTCTGACACTTAGTAGGAACTTAATATTTATTGACTGACAAGTATAAGAGCTTAATACCAACTATAAGAGCTTAATAACATTTTCCTAATAACAAGACAGTGCTCAGGATCAAACAACGGTAGATCTATAAGGGGTCATATCTAGTCCAGAGGTGTCAGGCAAGTGGCTGGCAACACTCCCTAACGTGGGTGGAACCAGATTAAAATGCAATTGGAAAATATTTAACAAAAGAAATAAAAGTACAATAGAACATAGATAATGTTAACACGTAACTTTCTAAATCAATATGTGGCCTGCAGGAAATCATATGTACGGTTTAGTGGCCCTTCTTTCTGTTTGAGTGATGCTACTGCTATAGTTCAATCTCCTTTATTTGCCTAGTACCACACCACCAATGAATGTCAGTGCTTCCACTCACACCTAGGTCTTTGCACTCTCAAGTCTAATTAATGTTCACTCTCTTATACCATTTTTCTTCACCTGTGGTCTGCTAATACTTAAGGAACAACACTGCCAAAAGGACCACAATTTAAAATCACCTTTATCTCTACTTATGATTAAGCTACTCTAGAGTAAAAGGTTGGCATAGAATGTGGTTTATAGGAACAAGCATTGGGATTGAAGGCATGAAACCTGGGTCTGAATCTGGGATCTGCCACCTTGACCAATCTATAAGCATTTATTAAGCACCAAATACCATGCTAGGATCTTGGAATACAAATACAAAGAAAGAATTCACTCTCTTTGGGGTGGCTAGTGGCATAGTGAATACAGCACCAGCCCTGGAATCAGGAGGACCCGAGTTCAAATCCAGCCTCAGACACTTAATACTTACTAGCTGTGTAACCTTAGGCAAGTCACTTAACCCCCTCCAAAAAAGGAACAAAACAAAAAATTCACTTTCCTCCTGGCCTCACTTTTGTCATCAGTAATAAGAGACTTTGGGGCAGCTAGGTGGCGCCATAGTGCGTAGAGTGCTGGACCTGTAGTCAGGAATTCTCATTTCCTTGAGTTCAAATCTGGCCTCAGATGCTTACCTACTAACTGTATGACCCTGTACAAGGGACTTAATCCTGTTTGCCTCAGTTTTCTTATCTGTAAAATGAGCTGGAGAAGGAAATGGCAAACCACTTAAATATCTTTGCTCAGAAAACCCCAAAGTGGGGTCACGAAGAGTCAGAGGTGACTGAACAACAAAAAATTAAGAGAATTGGGCTATTAGATGTTTGGTTTCTCTCAAAAGGCCCTTTCAGTTCTATATTCTTTCAGTTCTATATCCCCTGAGGTATAAAGAACTTGCTTAAAAACTGGTCTTCATTTAACAATAAGTCTGTTTTCACTTTCTTTACTGCTATTGTTGAACTAAAAAAAGGGTTTCCTGGCTTAGTAAATTGCTGGTAGTCATAGATTTGACAGGATAGTGCCAAATATCTGGTGTGAAGTACTTTCTAAAAATACAATTTACTATGCTTTGTAATGAAGGAAAGTGACTAATTTTAGAAGTGGCCTTTTGAAAGATCCCTTTTTAGAAAGTATTTCTGGAACAAACAGGTGCTAAATTCTGTACTTGAAAATGTTAGAAATCCAGGGGTATGATTGCTATGGGAAACAAGTAATCTTTGGAGAACTGGAAATTCCTATTAATCCTCAGCAGGAACTTCTCATGTGTCTGCAAAAATATTTTGAAAAAGCACCTGCCCAGTGTACATGTGTAATCCGTCAATGCATATACTTTCCGAGATTACATGCTATCTTTGTGGTTGGCAAATTCTTTGCTTTATACTTCCTGCCCTGCCTCACCTTTTGACGTCCTTGTGAATGATTCAAATAGCACATGGAGCTGTCTTCTACAGTCTTCATTGACATAGCTCTCATTGACTTAAAAGAACTCTTGGAGACAACAGAACAGAACTGTGCCTTCATAGCAGAGTATAACCTTAAATCTCTGCAGGTACTGAATGACAGGAACTAGGCTCAGCATCTATGTAGACTAACTGAATACAGAGTTTTGCACGTTGCTAGACTATTCTGGGGTAGCCTAACTGATGAGCTGCGACAGCAGTTTTCAAAACTGAAAGCTCTGATTTGGCAGCCATAGACGGGGGCTGTTTCAGAGTTCTCTGAAGACTGTGAGTTGGGACAGTCTTATTTCAGTTGCTTTGTAGTTTATTTGGGATTATGAAATCCAACCAGCATTTATTATGCACTTACTACATTCGAGGTACTGGGCTAAGTGCTGGCAATATATAAAAGATAAAAGAAAAATGGAGCCTGCACTCAAGGAGTTTACTATTGGGGTGATAGGACTTATAAAAAAAGAAAGTACAAAAGCCTTCCCAGAGGAGGTAGAATGTGGATTGAGACTTGAAGGACACTAGGGATTTTAACAGGTGAGGTGATAGTGGAAGCTAGGTAGTTCAATGGATAGAGTACCAGCCCTGGAGTCAGGAGGACCTGTGTTCAAATCCTTCCTTAGACACTTGACAGTTACTAGCTGTGTGACCCTGGGCAAGTCACTTAACTTAACCTCATCTTGCCAAAAAAAAAAAAAAAGAGGTGAGAAGGTGATACATTCCTCTGTGAAGGAAGGACAAGTCTGTACAAGAGCATAGGCAAGAGACTGGTAATTGATAACTTAGGGCAACAGCTAGTGGAACAGTTAGGCTAGAACACAGAGGGATGTAGCTGTAATAAGCCTAGAAAGGTAGAATGAAGCCAAACTGTGTAGGGCTTTAAATTCCAAGCTGAAACATTTGTATTTTATCATAGAGACAATAGAGAACCACTGAAGCTGCTTGAGGACGGGCATAACAAGGTCAGACCTTCACTTAGGAATATCAGTTTCATAGCTGTCTGGAAGATGCATGGATGAGTAGATTTGACTCAGTTTTCCATAGGTTTGAGAAATGGGCCTTTATCAGAGACACTCACTGTAAAGAGTGTTTCCCAGATTTCTGCTTTCCTTCTAATCTTGGTTGCATTGAGATGGTGATAAGGAGGGAGAGGATTCCAGACATGGGGAACAGCCAGTGAAAAGGCTCAGGGTTGAGGAATGGAATGTCATGTGGAAGAACAGCAAAGAGGCCCATGCCCCTGCGGCTCATAACATGGAGATGAGTAAGATATAAGACAGGAAAACTGTGTACATATGCATGGGGCCAGGGAGTCATGGAAGGCTTTGAATGCCAAATGGGATTTTATTTTTGATCTTCCAGGTGATAGGGAGCCACTGGAGTTTATGAAGTAGGAAGGATGACATGTTCAGACTTATGCTTTAGAAAGATTACTTAGATAGTTTAGTGGAAATTGGAATATAGTGAGGAGAGATTTGTGGTGGAGAAACCAAACAACAGGCTATTAAAATAGTCCTCGCATAATGTAATGAATGTCTTCACCAGAGTGTTGGAAGTGTGAGAGAGGAGGAGAATATGAGAGTAGTTACGAAGGTAATATTGACAGGACCTGACAAGGGATTGGAATATGGGGGGAGGAAGTGAGAGTTGAATAAGGAATAAAATATTACACTTAAATTGTGAGCCTGAGTGATTAGGAGGGTGGTGGTCCCCTCAACAGTATAGAGATATTAGGAAGAGGGAAAGGTTTGGGGCAAAAGATGATGAACTCAGTTGGACATGTTGAGTTTAAGATATCTATGGGATATCCAATGTGAGAGGTTCAACAGGCATATGGCAATGTAAGTTTTTTTATTTTTTATTTTTTTGTGATGGGGGAATCATGGGCATGTTTGTAAGCAGAGGGGAAACAGCCAGTAGAGAGACAGAGACTGAATTTAAGTGAGAGAGTGGGGATGACAGAGGGGGAATCTGCTGGAGAAGACAGGGTGAAATGGAATCACCTGTACATGTAGAAGAATTGGCCTTGGCAAGGTGAAGATCTACCTCTTCATCTTAGGGATGAAGGAGGAGATAGTGGTAGAAGGCTTCTGGGTGATAAGATGAAGAAGAGGGGAGAAAAGGAGCTCTGTGCAAATGATCTCAGTTTTTTTTTTTTAATAAAATATGAGTCACAGTTCTTAGCTCAGAGGTGTAGAAAAGGGAAGGTATGAGAGGTCTGATGAAGGATCAAAAAGTTTGGAAAAGCCACTGTGGAAACTGGGATAGTTAGCTAAGTAGGAAAATGTAAAAGAACTGTTTTGTTGGAACAAGGGCTCAATTGA
The DNA here is from genome assembly GCA_028646515.1 of Pseudochirops corinnae. NCBI lineage: Eukaryota > Metazoa > Chordata > Mammalia > Diprotodontia > Pseudocheiridae > Pseudochirops > Pseudochirops corinnae. Next base: position 53,818,683 of record CM053591.1, on the reverse strand, counting down.
TATTACATAAAATAAACTTGCGATGGATCCAGGGAGTGTAGTTTTGTAATTTTTTTTGCCTCAAGCTTCATTTGACTGCAGGTGAGTAGGAGTGGAGATGAATTATAAGATAAGGGAGTAAAAGACTCAAGAGAAGGGGACAGTTCACCAAGATGGGGAAGGGAGGAGAGTGTAGTGAATACAGGGGTGATGGATGGCCTGGGAAAGCACTGAAGGATACAGGTCCCAGTGGGGATGATAAGCAAAGTTTGTTGCAAGGCAAAACAGAAAGGTGGAATGACAACAGATTATGATCAGATAATGCCATTTTAGAGTTCATGAAGATGTAAGTGGTGCATTTGTAGGTGATGATGGCAAGATCTAGGGTATGACCATGTGGGTAGCTTACGGGAATGGAGGAGCAGATCATGGGAAATGAGTGAGTTAAGGAATTGGGAGGTTAGAGTGATTGGGAGAGTATGAAGATACAGATATGGGAATCATCTACACAGGGTTCTTTAAGGCTATGTCAGTCTGGTGTCTACCCTGGCCCATCTAACAAATGAGAAAGTTAGGGATTGCTTCACTCTTTGTACCTGTATCCCTAGCACCAACACCTGGCTCCTGACACACAGTAGGCACTTAATACTCTTTTATAATTGCTATAATTGGCAACTGATTTTGCCCTAGTGTTGGGAATTTAGAAGATATTAACATTCATTATCTTTGGTGCCCTCTTTTTTTTTGCATGGGTGGCAACTGTGGCAGAGGTAGCAGTTGTGTGTCAGGATTCCTCTTTCCTTTTACCCAAAGGGATATGTTCCTCCTATCCCCTGGCCGCATCAGATACAAAAATACCTAGTTACTTCTGTGAATTCAGGACACAAGCCTTAACTGCAGCAGCCTAGCTGCATCATCACTGTATTGGAAAGAAAACCTATTGCCTGGAAGGGAATCGGCACAGGGAAACACCTGCATGTGATCACTGGGATCTGAGCCTCCTCTGTCATGAGGAGACCCTCCCGGGCTCAAGCGTTTAGCTGTTTTTTTCTTCCTTTATAAACTGTTTTCATCTCTGCACACGATGTACATGTTTCTGCTTATATACCTGATATGTGTGTAGGTATCAGAATGTGACAAGTGGCTAACCTAGACTTTTGAAAAATATTTTATATCATTATAGGAACTTTAAAAGGCTTTTGGCTCTTTGGAAAGTGTATCAACAATGCAACAGATGGGAGAAGTTTGTTATTTGCAAACACAGTGCTTTCTTTTTTTGCTTTTTTGCCGTTTCCCATAGCGATAGGAAGGTTTGATTTTTGGCGCTTTGAAGATAGTCTCCATAATAAGAACATCAAAATCTGAAGCCAAATCACTGTCAAGGTTTTCCATAATTATTCTTGTTTTCTCTCTTCTCTTGATTGAAACTTTGATTCTTTCTGTGATTCTACCTTCCTTGCCTTTATCCTTTTTATATCCCAACTTTTGAGTAATTTGTCAGGCTCCCTTCCTGGTTCCTTCCAGACAGTTTTGCTACTGAACTCTTTCAAGTTGGTTTCTTCTTGCCCTTTTGGAGAGACCTATATATATATAGAATGTGTGTCTACAGAGTTGTATCACATTGATTGGGCATTCACTGTGTACAAATCACTAGACTAAGTACTGTGGAGAGATACAGAGAAGTAGAAAATGTGGCATCTCTTCCTGAAGAAGGAAATTATTCTGTTTTACAGATGACTAAGAACAAAGCCCTTGGCAGGCTTGGAGACAGCAGGCTAATCTCATGAATTGGTGGCAGAATTAACGAATGCATACTGTTGTGTTGTGGCATTAACTTTCCTTCTTTTCTATATTAGTCTCCTGAAACAGCCTCTGCCAAAATATTATTCTGAGGCTTCATTATGGTATGAACCCAGCCAGCCCTGGGTTCTTTAAGACTAAGTTGTCAGCCTAATGTCTACTCTGGCTAATCTAACAAATGAGAAGGTTAGGGATTCATTCTTTGTACCTATATCCCTAGCACCAACACCCAGAGCCTGACCATAGTAGGCACTTAATACTCTTTAAACTATTGTGCTGTAAGAAATGATGAGTGAGATACTTTCAGAAAAACCTGGGAGCACTTCCATGAACTGCTGCAAAGTGAAATAAGCAGAACCAGAACATTGTACATAGTAACAGCAATATTGTTACAATCAACTGTGAATGATTTAGCTCTTCTCAGCAATATGATGATCTAAGAAAATTCCCAAAGATTTTTGATGAAAAATGCTATCCACCTCCACAGAAAAAACTCATGGTGTATAAATGTGGATTGAAGCATACATTATTATTGTTGTTGTTGTTGGGGGGGGGGGGGGTATTGGAGTCTATTTTCTTTTGCAACATAGCTAATATGGTGGAAATGTTTTACATGACTGCTTGCCTTCTCAGGGAGGGGAAGGAGGAAACTTGGAACTCAAAATTATAAAAAACAAATGTTAGAAATTTTTGTTTATATGTAATTGAGAAAAAAATAAATATTAAATGGAAAAGAAAAAAATACTCATTAACTGATTGCATATGGGCTCCAGTGACAGATTGTGTGTCTGGCATGAGGAACAAGCTAGCAGCCTCCCTTTTCTCTTCTTTCCAATATGAAATCCATACAGCTGCCACAAGGCTATTTCTAAAGCGTAGGTGATTTCTCTACTCCAGAAGCTTCAGTGACTCCCTATTACCATCAAAATAAAATATAAATTCCAATGTTCGGCACTTTAAAACTTGTATAATTTGTCTCCAACTGATTTTTCCAGCTGATTTCACATTATTCCTCCTCATCTACTTGCTCTTCCACTTCCCTGTCATTTCCATCTTGCACTGGTGCCTTTGCTCTTTATCGTTGATCTTGAAATCCTTCCTCCTTTCAAGGCTTATCACGAGGCTACTTCCTACCCCATCTCCACTCCCTCCCACCCCTGAACTTGGTAATTACAGTTTATAAAACTCAGATTTACATATCTATAAACAGGTTGTATCCCTCCCAGTAGAGTGTTTGTTCCTTGACAGCAAGATCAGTCTCATTTCCAGTGCCTACACAGTACCTTGCAAACAGTAGGTGCTTAATAAATATTTATTGAGTGGAATTGGAGAGGCTCATTACCTGAAAGGTTTTTTATTTGTTTAGTCATTTTTCAGTGGACTCCTCTGGCCCCTTTTGAGGTTTTCTTGGCAAAGATACTGAGGTGGTTGCCGTAGCTTCCTCCTACTCATTTTTCTTATGAGGAAACTGAAGCAAACAGGATTAAGTGACTTGCCCAGGGTCACACAACTAGTAAGTATCTAAGGCCAAATTTGAACTCATGAAGATGAATATTCCTGACTCCAGGCCTGGCACTCTATCCATTGCACCACCTACCTGCCCATTTGTTGTTTATAAAAATCCATTGAAAAAAATGAGCAGGGACTGCCTTGTGGTGGGAAGAGAGTATCCACACTGATCAGGCAAAAATATTGAAGTATTATAAGTAAGTATACAAAAAAGAACTAACAAACATTAAAGTCAATTAACATCTTTCTCATTTCTCTTTCAACCTTTGTTAAATTATATATGTATGATTAACATTCTTGTAGTCAATATCCCTTGCACTTCATGGATATTTGTTGAATAAATATTAAACTCTATTTTTTACATTCAGAATTTTTTCATTTAATAGTAAGACATTAATTTTTTATAACAAAATCAATTATATTCAACACAATGGGATCATAGGATTTTAGGAATATAGATTTGGAGTTGGAAGGATCTAGGAATCTAGATCTTGGAGTCTAACACTCTCATATTATGGGAAACTAAAGCTCAGTAACTTGCTCAGGGTCACACAGCATCTGAGGCAAGATTTGAACCTACGGCTTCAAAACTCTGTTTCATCCAAGTGTTTATGTGTTCTATAGAGCAATTTCTAAATGAAATGGTTAACCTGACCGAGACATTACCTACTTTTGTGCTCTAATTAATAGAGTCCTAAAATATATAACATTAAAATGAGACTGGATAAATAATAAGGGCAAACCTAGTTTCTGTCCTACCTCCTCTTCCTCTTGGTCCTCCCTCTTCTTTCAAGTCAGATTAGGCTTCCTCCTTAGCTTTTTATTATCTTTTCTTTGCTCAAGAAGGGTAAGAAAGTATGGATAAGGTATTTTAGATCAAGTCATAATATTGTAAATGCTTGTCCAACTGAATTATGTTGCTTGTATCCTCTGATCCAGTTGAACCAGGTTTCCTGAAAGGGTTAACCTATTGCTATTTGTGAAAATAATAGCGTATCTTTGGTTTTGTCCATTATCCTTCGTTATCCAGCTAGACAAGCCTGAGAAAACATTTCCTATGCATTTGCTTGCTAGCCCATAAGAATTGTAAGAACAGCCTTCCCTGGAGTATGGAATGAGGAAGTGACCAAGGGTAGGAGAATCAAGGCCTTGAGAAAGCTTCCTACTTTTCACTTAAAATCTTTGAGCCTCAGTTTCTTTATTTGTAAAAACAGGGATAATAACATTTGCATTTGCAAAGGGTTGGTGGGAAAAAGATTTGGGGAAAGTTTTATATAGTTTGGCTTCAACATCAGAATACACTGGAATTCCTGGTGTAGCTCAACCAACTGGACAAAAGTTATTGTGTGGTCATTTACAGAGCTTGATCTCTAATTTGGAATTACTGATTATACTATGAAAGAAATCTAGTTTTTCAAATGTGCTCTTTGTGCCATAATTTAAAAAAAAATTTAATTAGAGGGATTAGTTATGACTCAGTTCTCAGTTGAACATTTAAATTTCACTTAAAAATAAAGCTTCTTTCCAAAACACTTCTTTAAATTTGTACTGTCTGTCCCCTAGGATGACATCTTATTCTACATGAAAAAGGCTATTCGTGAGAAATGTTGCTATTCCAAGCCTTTATTTGCTGTAATGAAACTTGAATTGTACCCTAATGGGACTGTACCATGTTCTTAATGTACTCTTCTCCAAGATGACTTTTCCTAGACATTGTAAAAAAATATTTTTAATTACAGCTGCTGAAACTGTTGAACAAGTACCTAGGAGATTGTGTGATAAGAAATAGTTTCTGTTCAATAATTGGACTTAGAATAATGATTTCCAGATTTGAAGTTGGTTATGAGTAGACCTATCTGGGCTCCAGAGAGCAGCAGGCATTCTCTATCAATTACTAGTAATCCTATCTTTTCTTTGACAGGCGTAGGGTATGGGGCGGGAGGGGGGGGGGGAGGAGGGGGGGAAGGGAGGGAAGAGAACTGTGTGGAACAAATACAATAGACAGACAGATAGACAAACTGACATACAGACAGACAGACAGACAGACAGATAGATAGACAGATAGATAGATAAAGCACACCAACATATGTCAAAGTTTTTCACAGTTACAATTACAGCATAGTGTAATGGAAAGAGCGTTGGACTTGGAGTCAAAGAATCTAAATTTTGGTGTGACTGACATTTATTAGTTATGTATGTGACTGTCTCCAAATAACAACTTCTCTTTTTTATCTATAAAATGAGAGCGATAATACTTGTGTTGTAGATCTCACAAAGTTGTTTTGAAGAAAATATTTTGTAAATTAAGAAACACTACCTAAATATGGCCCAGGGAGCTCTCTTAAGGTTATCAGTTACAAGCAGGTGCTGGTCAGTAATCAGTCAATAAGCATTTATGTGCTAGGCACTGAGGATACAAGACTAAAAATCAAAAAATCTGCACGATCAAGGCGTTTCCTCATCGCAATTCCCTACATTAATGAAATCTCAACTCTGGTTGATTTCCAATGTCAATGTGAGATACTGCATATGTAACATGTAAAGAGCTTTGTAAGCTTTAAAACATTATATATCACTGTTGTTCAGTTGTACAGTCGTGTTTGACTCCTCCTGACCCCATGGACGGTTGCACTCCAGGCCCTTCTATCCTCCACTATCTCTCAAAGTCAGTCTAAATTCCTCCTGTTTGTTGTTTTCATGACACTGTCTATCCATCTTCTCCTCTGCCATCACTGTTTCCTTTTGCTTTCAGTGTTTCTCAACATCAGGATCTTTTCCATATATCATATTTTATATATATATATATATATATACACACACACATATTGTATATATGTATATATGTTTATATGTGCATGTATAGACATGTACATATATGCACATACACATATAACTTTAATTCTATCAACTATTCGCTATAAATACATGATGTACATAAATAAATCACTCTGAAATGTGTTATATGTTTATATGTGAAGTGATATAGAAATAGATTTGAATCCTTGCTCTGCTACTTAGTCCTACATGACCCTTTGGCTTTTTGTGCTTTCATTTTATCATTTGTAAAATAAAGGAATTGGACAGAGGAACTCTCCAGTCCCTTCTTGCTCTAAAATCCTGTGTAGATAGAGAAAGTTATCATGAGCAGTAAGCAAATTTTCAAAAGAATGTTTCTGTACTATTCTCAAGTTGGTATGGAGGAAAGAGCACTAGATTGAGGGTTGGAAGACCCGGGTTTGAATACTGATTTTATTACCTCCCAGAAGTGTGATCTTGGAGAAATATGATAAGTATTCTGGGTCTCAATTCACTCATCTGTAAAGTGAGGATGTTAGGCTATAAGGCCCTTTCTATTCTAAATTCTATGATCTATATGAGTTTAGAAATTCTGTAAGCTAGTTTAGTCATGGAACACTTAAGGTCGTTTTAGTTGTTTTCAACCTCAGTCAACAAGTATTTATTACAAATCTACTACATGCCCTAGGAACTGTGCTAGGGAATATGTTAGTACAAAGAATGGAAGAATCTTTATATTGTAATGGAAAAGACAGCAAACACATATGCCAAGCATAAATATAGAGGGAGTGAATATAAGTACATTCAAAGTAGTTAGATATAAAGTAGTTGAGAGGGAGAACACGAGCAATTTGGTGAGCACCAAGAAAGGCCGCGGGGAGAAGATGGTGCCCTGAGTGCATCTTAAAGGAAGAGAGGATCCTACGATACAGAGGGAAAGGAGGGATGGTGCATTCTGGCCGGATGGAATGGCTTAAACAATATAAATCATGATGAACTCGGCAGTACTATATCATTTCTGATATGATTATTTTTTCCTCATAATCTTTTTTTAAAACTTTAAAAGTTGTTTATTCATGCAAATAGCAAAAAAAAAAGTTTCAATGAGGCGTACATGAAGCTCTGGTATTCAGTGGATATCTTTTATAATTATGCTAAATATATTCAGACAGGAAATCAGCCAAAATGTCAAATGAAGGTAAAATGACTCCTTGCATTAAAAATCTTTGGTAAGGCCACATGATTCATTATATTAACTTGTCATTGTATGCATTAGTTGTTTTTTTTTTAAATCAAATGTGTTTCATACTTGTCTTAAACTCAAATATGCCCCTAGTCAAATTAGACCTCTGAATTTACTACCTTCAGATGCAATACATATTATCTTTAATAGAAAAAAAATTGCAGTTTTTAAGAACATCTGCAAAGGAATACTCGATTATATTAATCATCTCTTTTTATCTTGTAACTCAGGACTCTCAGAGTTTCTTTTTTTTTTTTTAAGTTGATTTGTTTATTTAATTTTAGTTTACAAGATTCAGTTCCATGATCTCTTGAGTTTCAAATTTTCTCTTCTCTCTCTTCCTCTCTCCCCCATGGTGGCATGCAATCAAGTATTGGATCTGCAAATATTTTCAAATTAGACATTAGTCTGGTTGTATAGAAGGATTGTACACAATGGAGTGAACAATGGGAAAAAAGAAAGAGAATCAAACATGAAAAAGAATGATAGCATGTAGATTGCTTCAGTCTCCATTTAAACTCTGTTCTTTCTAGATCTTTCTCTGAATGTAGATATATCCTTCCATCCTGAGACTTGTAGAGTTGTCTTATAACTATGTGTTGCTGAGAAGAGTCCAGTTTATCAAAGTTGGTCATCTCACATACAATGTGTCTGT
>CM053591.1:53788875-53810601 GCA_028646515.1 Pseudochirops corinnae | reverse complement strand
ATTCCATTACATTCATAAACCACCACTTGTTTAGTCATTCCTCAATTGATGGGCATCCCATTAATTTCCAGTTTTTTGCCACCACAAAGAGAACTGCAATAAATATTTTTGTGCATATGGGTCTTCCTCCCACTTCTATGATCTCTTTGTGGTACAACCCCAGAAATGGTATTACTGGTTTAAAAAAACCAGTAATAATTGCATAAAAACAATTATTTATGCAATTATTTATAGCCCTTTGGGTATAGTTCCAGATTGCTCTCCAAAATGTTTGTATCAGTTCACAGCTCCACCAACAATGCATTAGTGTTCCAATTTTTCCACATCCTCTCCAGCATTGTCATTTTCCTGTTTTGTCGTCTTAGCCAATCTGACTGGTGAGATGTGGTACCTCAAAGTTGTTTTGATTTGCATTTCTCTAACCAATAGTGATTTACAGCATTTTTTCATATGCTTATAAATATCTTTAATTTCTGCCTCTCTCGGAGTTTCTTAATGAAATATTTGTCACACCATTTTTGTGCATTCAGGGGCACCAAACAATTTCTTTGGCCTATACATTCAAGAAAGCTATTATATACATTATATGGGAAGTACAACTTATAAAGGAAAACTATGGAAAAGCAAGAATTCACTACTAAAGGATTATTTGTTCTAACAACTGCTAAAATTAAATAAGTTCTTTGGGGGGGGGAAGGGGAGTAATTTTAGGAAAGAGTGATCATTTTGGTGCCATATTTACTGATATAAGCATAAAGTATATATTTTCTGTACTTCCATGTGCAATTATATTTCAGATGTTATGGTAGATTTCAACTTGTGGTTTCTCTGTAATTTCAAAGACTGCAAGTCTTCCATATGTGGGATAGTTTATTTACTTTTTCAAAGCACTCTTTGGAAACACTTGGGGTTGACTGATCATAGGCAAATCTGGCATCCAATTTAATGGACAAAATTCACCACCCTCCTCCACAAAATGGAATACCTTCCTCTGTGATTTGGTCTGGGGAAGATAACTGGTATTCTTGCTTGGTAACTCCACTTAGGTGGATTATAAAGATACTTTTTAATGCAAGACCATTTTTTTCTAGTAGCATAAGTTAGCCTCAGGAAATTTGGTTCTTAAATCTGCTCACTGTAATATTCACACAATAGTCAACAGTTGTAGTCATAATTATAATCAACTAGTATTTATTAAGTTCTTACCATGTGCCAGGTTCAATGCTGGCCTAAACCACCATTCTTTCTTGCATATTTATCCAAGTAGGAGAACTCGCTATAAAGGGCAGTATATCTCTTTAAAAAAAAAAGTGATAATTTTATTTCCTCTTTATCTACACTTATTCTCCCAGTTTCTCTTTTTTGTCTTATTGCTATAGCTAGTATTTCAAGCACTTTGTTAAATAATATTAGCGACAATGGATATCATTGCTTTACCCCACGTCATAACGTGTAATGTCTTCCATGTGTTGTTGTAGCCTCTTTGCTAATATTTTACTTAGATGTTTGAATTGATATTCACTAAAGATATTGGTCTATAATTTTCTTTCTCTTTTTTGCTTTTCCCTACTTTAGTTATCAAATCAATTTTTGTGCCATAAAAATTTTGGTAGGATTTGTTTTCTAATTGTAGTCAACAGTTTATATACAGTTGGAGTTGATTCTTCTTTGAAGATTTCATATAATTCACTTGTAAATCCTACAGGGTTTTTTTTTTAATTTGGGAGTTAATTTATGATTTGTTCAATGTCTTTTTCTGAGATTTTAATTTAAAAATGTAAATTGTAAATTTTATTCAAATTTCTATTCTTATTAATTTTCTGTTACAGAAAATTCTGCATTTTGTATTTTGTTGACATTTGTCTGTTTTGTTTAAATTGTCATATTTGTTGCTATATAGTTAGGTAAAATAGTTACTGATAATTTTTTTATTTTTTTTCTTCATTTGTGCTTAATTCTTTTTCATTTTTGGATTCCAGTAAGTGGATTTTCCTTTTTTTTTTTTCCCCACCACCCCTTTCCCAAGACAAGACCTTGACTGATCTTTATGGATTTTGAATTCCTCTCCACTTGTTACTCTGGCCAAACTTGGACTGCCACATAGCTTTGTGGAGTCCTCGTCTCCTTTCTTGACCTAATTGTGTCAGTTTTTCAGTGAGGTCCTTTGTGTTCTATTTTTAGATTTGGGATTCTAAAGTCTGGTGTTTTGTTCACTCATTCCAAGTTGTTTCCTTGTTTTTTGTTTCCTAGGAGTCTAGCTAGACTTTTCCCCCTCTGAGTGTTCTCTTTTTCAGTCTTCTAGCTTTTTGCCTTCCATGTGACTCTGTAGATTATATCATTACTTGCTGAAATTTGTAATGAATTCCTGGGATTGAAGCTTTCCAAAGAGAACATGTGGTCATTCCTAGTCAGAGACATGGTACCAAACCATATATCATTTAAAAATGTAGCATCCATTGCTAGTTTTAACATAAAGTTGAAGTGTTTACTGCATGAAAGAGAGATTTCCAGAAGAATTCATTAAGGAAGGCAACAGAACCAGAGAAGATACTATAACCAATTCCATAGCCCTTGCTAGGCCAGTGGGGGGGAGAGTTCACTGTGAGTAAAACCTGCAGAATCTGGCTTACATTCCTGATGAAATATTGAAACTTCATTCTGCACAGGAGAACAGGCATGATGAAGAATTTTTACAAAGAGCACATTCAGTTGTCTTTGTGTAATTACTGAAGAGATAGAAGACAGGCATAGTCATATGTAACAATTACAGTCTTGGGAAAACACCCTTTCCCTAGGGGCTCAGGAACTGTAAACTTTCTGTCTCCTAAGTCATAATTCAATAGGGCTGAAAGTACCAGGACTCAGATTTCCTGTGTGTCAAGAATAGCAGTTGCCTTGGTATGTTAACCGTATGGTCTAATGGGACTATGGAATTACCAACCCAGAGAGGCAATTCACACCCAGACACTGATTTTTCTGTATATCACTCTATACATTTTATCATCAAAATGGGTAAACTGTATGACAAATTAATAGTTAGCATGTTACAAGTCCATGTTAGTGGAGAAAAGGAAAGGGCAAAGATTTGTTAGAAATGGGATGTGGTTGTTTGGGCTATCAACTCTGTCTGTTTTAGGAATCTTCTCTTATGTAATCTGAGATCCTCATCCATCTTAGTGTGACAGAAGCAAGTTTTAGCATTAGAAAAGCAATTTTTGCTTTATCAGAAACAGCTGGGTGAGATGCGGCTCATTTGGATCCAAGAATGAGCCACAGTTTGTAGTGGTTCAACTCTTACTTTCTCTATGAGGTACTTGGATCTGAAAGAAGTTGTAGGTTGGTGTCTTTTGTTTTGTGGTGGTTGCTGCTGCCTTCTCATCAGTCATATGCCAATATGACAAGCTAGAGGTGGGAGGTACACTTGTCCCCCTTGGGCTTGAACTTTGTTAAGGACCTAATTTATCGGAGTGAGCTAGAATCTCATTCTTAGCTAGAGTGAGAACCTCAGAGTTTTGCTATGGAACCCCTGATGGATTAACCCAAATCCACCCTCAGACACTTACTAGCTGTGTGACTGCAGCCAAGTCACTTAACTCTGTTTGCCTCAGGGTTGTTTTTATTGTTGTTTTTTGTGAGGCTGTATGGGGATAAGAGACTTGCCCAGAGTCACACAACTAGAGACAAATGCCCGAAGCAGCATTTGAACTCAGATCCTCCTGACTCCAAGGCCAGTGCTCTATCCACCGCCCCACCTAACTGGCCTCCCCAGCCTTCTCCCCTCCCCCCCCCCCATTTCTGGCTTATTTAATTGTTCATCTCCATGAGTAGCTACATACCTATACAGGTTTCTACGAATTGTGTGACCTGAGGGCATGTGCAGTGCAAAGTGTACATGCTGTGTGTTCAGAACCAAAGGCTGCAATGAAGTTGCATGATGCAACACAGACAGGAGCTGCCAGAAACACGTCAAATTAATTATATGTTTGATTTTGAATTAATTTTTGATTGGTTCAGAAACCTTTTACTGTTGCCAAATTTTTTGCCACCTCATGGGTCCTGACCCACAGTTTAAGAAGCACTGGCTGAGCAGTAAAGAACACGACTATTTTCAGAGTTCCTGGCCTTATCTGCTCATAAGTGGCAGCCAATCAGTGGCTGATATTCATAGAGATGAGAATAGTGGACCTCTTTTCTGTAGGGGTTATTCCCTTGGCTCTAGGCAGTAAGTGATATGTTTCCTTACATATAAATAAATGTTTAAAACCAGCATCTGGGAAATTTAAACCTCATCATTAACATTTTCCCCATTACTTTCTAAAGTCCAGACCAGTGGTGTCAAATTCAGGATCCCTACTGGCCACGCAGTGACTTAGAAAACCACAGATTGACATTATCTATGTTGTATTGTGTTTTCATTTAATTATTTTGTTAAACATTTCCCAGTTAGAGTTTATCAGTTCAGTTTTCCTGCTTGGCTTTCCATGAGTTTGACATCTCTGGTTCTAGACAACCAACAATAAATCAAGTGTGTGTATAGGGGGAAGGGGTGTAGAATTTATTGATTTCCAAGGTGTAAATAAACAGTTGAACTGAAAATTGAGCAATCAGCTGAGCTGGTTTGAGCTGGCTCTTCTACCAACTTGGCTACAAGGTAGTGGTCTGGGGGTACTGCTATTCCTGTATCTTATGCTTGAGGTCATTGACTAACTCCATCAGCGTTCCAGGGGAGATGGTAATTGAGGTAGTATTAATGATCCGATCCTCCTGGAACTACAAAAGGAACCCTCCTTTATTATTCCCCATGTTACTTGTTGTTTCAGCAAGGGACAAAGAGTTGTAAACATTAGTTGTCATTGTTGGACTTTATTTGTTGATTTCTAAGACTTTTATCAAAAGAAAAAAAACCCAAAGAATTTTACAACTTGCCATTGTTACATTATTGGAAATTTTACTACATTTTAAGGCATTAGATGGGAAAGAATGATGTTGGAGAAAGCCTATTGCATTTGGATTAAGGAGACTTGGATAAACTTCTTCCTCTAACTCATATTCATGTGTGTCACCTGGGTCAAGTCATTTCATCACCTTGGACTCCGTCTGGAAAATGAGGTGGTGGGAGTGAATGATCTCTAATGACTCTTCCAACCCTAGCATTCTATGGCTCTATTGAATTATTAATATTCAAATACTCTTATTTTGCTCTAGTACAGTGCTTCTCAACCTGTGGGTCGCGACCCCATTGGGGGGCAAATGGGGTCGCCTAAGACCATCAGAAAACACATATTTCCAATGGTCTTAGGAACAGAGACATCGCTCCTCTATCTATCTCCAGGCAGGTCTGCCCACATGCAGATACTCCCACATACAAGTATTAAAAGGTCGCGACATTAGGAAGGTTGAGAACCACAGCTCTAGTAGATTAACTTCTTATATATCCTAAGATACATAGAGAACTGGCAGAAGCTATTGTCTGTTATTATAAGTAAACTTTGGAAAATGGTGGAAAACAAGAGTTGCTGGAAGATTGGAGAAGGGCAAATCTTTGTCTTAATTTTCAAAAAAGGGAGGAGGCTGGAATTTGTAAACCCAATGAGCTTGAATTTGTTCTTGGCAAAATTCTAAAAAGTAAAGCAATAATCAGTGCACATCTGGAACAGGAATTGATAATCATAAAGAGCCAGCATGAATTTATCATGTGACACTAATATTTCCTTTTTAAGCATAGTTATTGGTAGACCAGGGGAGTGCTATAGCTATTATTTATACAGATTTTGGCAAAGCATTGGGAAAAGTCTCTTAATGTTCTTCTTATGGACAAGATGGTGAGATGTAGGCTAGACAGCAGTATCAATCTAAGTATGCTTGGGTGACTTATCTCTCAATAATAAATTTGCAATCTATCTTATTAATTAAAATGTCGAGTGATTGTTTTTATTGTTAAATTGTTTAATGAACTAGAAACTTAATTTTATTGTTAAATTGTTTAATGAGCTAGAAAAACCTTTTCCAATAGTAATTAGTCTTATTTTCTGTATCTAAATACAATTTAAATTATGGAATATTCAATTTATTAACAAACAGAATCAATTACAAACCTACAGGTACATATATAACTATTTGTGGTATTTTTGCTATGACCCGTGTTAACAATCCAAATCACCTCAATCCCTCACATTATCAGTAGATGACTTCACTTGCTTGGAACCTCAGGCTCATATCATTCAATTTATTCCAAATAATGGCTAAAGTTTCATAAGCATCTTCTTATTGTTGTTTTCACAAATCACGGCAAACAATTTTTCTTCTCTCAAATTCTTAATAGAATTCTCTTTACAAAATTTCCTTTATAGGATTTCTGAATAAACACACACATACACAGCATTTCTCACAAGGAAAAAGTCCATCTTTATCTTTTTCTTTCTGTTGCATAGATCCTTTATAGATCCTCATGGATCTCAGGCAAAACATACATCTTTTTGCTGACTTCACAGGGAAAGGTACCTTCCATTAATCCATTTTCCCACCTGACTTTATAGATAAAGACATTTTTCAGCTTATTTTTCAAACTGCCAACACAAAATTGCTTTTTCCTCCTAGCTTGCAATTTGAACTCTTAAGGTTACAGTAACAACTTTTATACCTTCTGTAGAATATGTATTTAAAGCAACAGCTAATTTATATCATATATAAAAGTGAGTATCTTTAATTTGTTTTCCTACTGAAAAAAATGAAAGGACTAGTATAGGTTATTTTGATTTTGACAGTGGAGAACCATGCATTACAAATAGTAGGAACGTAATAAATGTTTAGGGAATTGCCTTTGTTGAACTGACCCCCCAAAAGGCTAACTCAGTTTGAATTTGTTTAAATTAATCAGACAATTGCCAATGTTCTATTTCATTTTAGTGCTGTGGTAGTAGACCTAGCTATCATGTTGCATTACTGTAAAGCTTTATATTATGAATTTCCCTTTTTTTCTTTCTTGTTTATATGTTCAATATAATTAGACTGACATCACTGACCGACTTTTAAAAAAAACACAAGATCTTATATTTTAATTTTTTGTTTCAGGTTTTTTCTTATAATAAATGATGTCTTCAGAGCAAGACTTCATGAAAAGCACTATTAAATTTTTGGCCACCTGCATTTAGTATAATAAGGCTCCATTAATTTTCATGAAAGAAAAGAGATAACGGAACATGACCCAGATTCATTGGAGGTGACTTAATAGGATGGGAAATTTTAAATTGACCATAGTAACTCCCGCAAAATTGCTGCCTCCTCTCCCTTTCAGCCCCAGACTGACCTCTCCCATCTCAAATTTTTAAATAATCTCTTTTAGTTGGAGATAATTTTCTTTCAGTAAGGAAATAAACCACTAATATCTATAATCAAAGCCTGCTCCCTTTAAATTCTTTCCTAGTATTGGAAGCTGACTATATCTGACTATATCCTCATCCATTCATGCATTTCATACTACATTGCTAGATACTTTTCTTTTAACTATAATAGTTGAAAAGAAAATGTTTTACAAGTATAAAAAGTCTTTTAATGGTGCTAAATTGAAGGTTTTTTCCTCTTAAGTATATTGAATAGGTCATGATTTTACTTTTTTTTAAATGTATTTGCGTGTTGCCATTGGCATGATTCATCTCTTTTTCTTGAAACTAAGAAGGGTAAAAAAAAACTAACATCATCCATTAACTCACTGTACATAATTGAATATTAATATCCTAACTAAAAGATCATCTTTCCCAACTTCATATTATTTTCCCAACTTTCACATTATTTTGAGGAAAATAGACTGCTATGAAGTCAAGAAATGTCCTAGGGAAAACAGGTGAAAAAATGTTATACACATCTTTATAGAAATATACAATCAGCCTATATGATGAAAAACATTAGGAAGAAAAGATTAATTTGGGCATTTTCATTTTCTTATCTGATTTTATAGTTTCTGAAATTTCTTATGCATTTTTAAAATTTTTCTTAATTATCAAACTTTTTTTCTCATTCTGACCTCCCCAGCACTCACTGAAAATGAGGAAACAAATACAGACCTCCTGTATGATATAACAATAATCAAGCTCAACAAATTTCTATATTGGTCATATCCAAAACTGCATTTCTTATTCTGCATATTAGTCCATCGTCTCTGTTCTGGGCCAAGCAGATTGTTGTTTATCAGTCTGGAATTGTAACTGATCATTTCATTGATTAGAGTCCTTAAGTCTTAAAATTGTTCATTTTTATAATACTGATGTTGTAGTATAAATTGTTAGGTTGGTTTTTGGGGTTTTTTTTTTTTGCTTTTTGAAGGGAAGAAGGCAGAGCAATTGGAGTTAAGTGACTTGCCCAAGGTCACATGGCTAGTAAGTGTTAATGTGTCTGAGGCTTTGAACTGTCTGAGCCTTTGAACTCAGGTACTCCTGACTCCAGGGCGGATGTTCTGTTCACCGTTCCATCTAGCCATCAATCTTTTTCTATTTTAAAATATCTTTTTAGAATGACTATGAAAATCAAATCTAAAGAAAAATGATCAGACCTCTCTGGATTCTTTCTTTCTCATCTAAAATTCCACCTTCCCAATCCTCATTAATCTCAGTAAGCTGAGTAAAGTTAGAGTAGCATGATGAGGAAGAAGACAATACTGAAAGAGGTTGAGGAGAGAGTGAAGAGTGGCAGTATCAAAGGTACACAATTTTTTTCAATAAGATTAGCAGTGAAGGAGAGGAGAAAATTGAAATTGTAGTTGGATGGTGATACAATGGTCAAAGGAAGGATGTTTTACTTTTAAACCTGAGTATATTTTTAGGCATACAGTAAGGACCTAGTGAGGAGGAAGAGATTAAAGGTGGCTGAAAGAGGAAATAATTTTTTAGAAGAGAAAAAGAGGACTATATATGAAACCATGAATCTCTAATACATATAGGTTGCTTTAACAAAAAAATATATATTTCAACATTACTTTTAAAACATCTGGTTTATTTTCTTCTGAATTTCCTTCTGTTCTCTCTTATGCATTTTAAAAGATGCTTAAATAATCTTTTCTTTTAAAAAATTAAAGATTCTACTTGTATTTCAGTTCCACATTCTCTCCTCTCAACCCTCTTCTTCACCCATTGAGAAGGCAAAAAATACTATGCCTATTATTCATATTAAGTCAATTCAAAACATATTTCTACATTAGCTATGTTCCAAAAAAAAAAAAAGAAAGAAAAGAAAAGAAAAAGAAAGAAAGGAAAAAATATGCTTCTTTCTATACTCTGAGACCATAAGTTTTCTACCTAGAGGTGGATAAACATTTTACATTGTAATTCGTTTGGAATTGTGGTAGATCATTGTATCAATCAGTTACTAATTCTTTTACAGATTGATTATCTTTACCATATTGCTGTTACTGTGTAGATTTTTCTGCTGGTCCTATATGCTCCACTTTGCATCAGGTTGTTGGGTTTTTTTTCCCTGAAACAATCCTCTTCATTATTTCTTACAGTACAATTTTATTCCTTCACAATCATATAACATAACTTGTTCAGTTATCCCCTTCAGCATTTGTCATTTTCCTTTTCTGTCATCTTAGCCAATCTGATAGGTGTGAGGTGATATCTCAGAGTTGTTTTTAATTTGAATTTCTCTAATTACTTGTTATTTAGAGCATTTTTTCACATGACTAACATATAGCTTATATTTCTTTTTCTGAAAACTGCCTATTTATTTCATTTGACCATTTACTAATTGGGGAATGGCTCCTATTTTTATAAACAGGGCTTAGTTCTGTGTGTGTCTCCATATGTATTATATGTAAATATATAATACATACATGTATGCATTTATATTTGAGAAATGAGAACTTTATCAGATAAACTTGTTATAAATTTTTTCCCCAGTTTTTTTCTTCTAGTTTTGGCTGTATTGGTTTTGTTTGTGCAAAACATTTTTAATTTTATGCAATCAAAATTATCCATTTTGCCTCCTGTGAACACTTATTTATTGTTTGGCCATAAATTCTTCCCCTATCCATAGATCTGACAGGTTATTTTTTCCATGCTTACCTAATTAGTTTATGATATAACCCTTTACATCTAAATGAACTTATCTTAGCATATGGTATGGGTTGTGCTTTGTTTCTGTCAGACTATTTTAGTTTTCCCAAGAGTTTTTGTAATATAGTGCTTTCTTGCCCCAGTAGTTAAGATCTTTGGGTTTAACAAACATGAGGCTACTACATTCATTTGCTTCAGTACAGCATCTATTCTACAGATCTACACTTTGCTTCTTAACCAGCATCAAACTGTATTGGTGTTTATCACTTCGTAATATAGTTTAAGATCTAATACAGCTGGGCCTCTTTTCCTTCACATTTTTTTTTCATTGATTGCCTTGATATTCTTGACCTTTCATTCTTTTAGATGAATTTCGTTGTTACTTTTTCTAGTTCTACAATTCTTTGATAGTTCAACTGATGTGGCACTGAATGAGTAAATTAGTTTAGATATTGTCATTTTAATTATATTGACTTGGCCTACCCGTGAACAGTTAATATTTTTCCAATTATTTAGATTTGTTTTTATTTGTTTGAAGTGTTTTGTGATTGTGGTCATATAGTTCCTTGTATGCCTTGGCAAGCAGACTCTCAAATATTTTATGCTGTCAGCAGTTATTTTATTTTATTTTCCACTTAATAGTATTTTATTTTTCCCAATTATATGTAAAGAGAGTTTTCAATATTCACTTTTATAAGATTTTGAGTTCCAAATTTTTTCTTCCTCTCCTCCCTCCGCTCCAAGATAGCAAGCAATCTGATATAGTTTATACATGTACAATGACATTAAACATATTTTCATAGTCACATTGTGAAAGAAGAATAAGAACAAAAGGGAAAATGCACAAGAAAAGGAAAAAAAAAACCAAAAAAGTGAAAGTAGTCTGCTTCAATCTGCCTTTAGACTCCAGAGTTCTTTCTCTGGATGTGGATAGTGTTTTCCATCATGTGTCTTTTGGAATTATCCTAGATCATTGCATTGCTGAGAAGAGGTAAGTCTATTATAGTTGATCATTGCACGGTCTTGCTGTTACTATGTACAATATTCTCCTGCTTACTTCATTCAGCATCAGTTCATGTCTTTCCAGATTTTTCTGAAATCAGCTTGCTCATCATTTCTTCTAGCACAGTAGTATTCCATTGTATTCATATACCACAGCTTGTTCAACCATTCCCCAATTCAACATCCCCTCAATTTCCAATTCTTGGCCTTCACAAAAAGAGTGCGTTTATTTTATATGGAATTTCTCTATTTCTTCCTGCTAGGTTTTGTTGGTAATATATAGAATGTTGATGATCTGTGTGAGTTTAGTTTATATTCTGCAATTTTGCTAAAGTTCTTAATTGTTTTGACTAATTTTTTAGTTGACTCTCTAGGTTCTCTAAGTATACTGTGATATTATCTGTAAAAAGTGATAGCTTCCTTATCGCCTATGCTTATTTCTTTAATTCCTTTTTTTTTGTCCTTTTGCTATAGATAGCATTTCTAGCACAATGTTGAATAATAATATCAAATGATAATATTCACTCTTGAGCTTATTAAAAAGACTTCTAGTTTATCCTTATTACAAATCATTTTAAGAAAAAGCTCCACTTATTCCTAGGTTTTCTATGTAATAGGAATGAGTATTGTATTTTGTCAAAAGCTTTTTCCACATCTGTTAATATAAACATATGATTTTTGTTGTTCCTCTTAGTCAACTATACTTAAGAGTTTCCCTAATATCAAACCAGGTTGATATTCCTGATATTAATCCAGCTTATTCATTGTGCATGATCTTTGTGATTTATTGCTGTAATCTCTTTCTTAATATGTTATTTAAAATTTGTGCATCAGTATTCACTAGAGAAATTGGTCTGGAGTTTTTATTTTCCCTTTGGTTTTGCTTTCTCTGGTTTAGATTTTGAAATATTATTTGTGTCTTACAAAGAATTTGGTAAAACTCTTTTACCTTTTTCAGTTTATAAATATTGAGATTAATTGTTCCTTAAATGTTTGGTACAATTTGTTTGTAAATCCATCTGTTGGGTTTTTTTTTCCTTTGGAAGTTATTTTATGGCTTGTTTAATGCCTTTTTCAAAGTTAAGGTTATTTAAGTATTCTATTTTATCTTCTGTTAATCTGGGCAACTTATATTTTTGTAAATATTAATTTCATTTAGATTTTCCATTTTGTTGCCATATAGTTGGGCAAAATAGGTACTAACAATTGCTTTAATTTCATCTTCATTGGTTTTGATACTGGTAATTCAGTTTTCTTTATTTTTTAGAGTCAAATAAACCAATGGTATATTTATTTGTTGTTGTTTTATAAAACCAGCTCCCAATTATTTATTAGTTCAGTTTTTGTTTTTTACTTTCAACTTTGTTAATCCCACCTTAGATTTTCTGGATTTCTATTTTGGTGTTTAATTGGGGATTTTAAATTTGTTGTTCTAGTTTTTTGTAATTGCATGCCCACCTCACTGATCTGTTCTTTCTCACTTTTATTGATGCTAATGTTTGGAGATATAAAATTACCCCTAAGTAATGTTTTGGCTGCATCTCACAAATTTTGATATATGGTCTTATTGTCATTGTTTTTGATGAAATTATTGATAGTTTCTATGATTTGTTCTTTGATCCACTTATTCTTTAAGATTAGATTATTTAGTTTCCAATTAATTTTTAACCTGTGTTTCAAAGGTCTTTTATTGAATGTAATTTTTATTGCATTATGGTCCAAAAATTATGCATTTACTATTTCTACATTTCTCCATTTGTTTGGGAAGTTATTATGCCCCATTATATATTGTATTTTTGTGAATATGCCATATGCAGCTGAGAAATAGGTATGCTTCTTTCTATTTTCATTCAATATTCTCCAGAGATCCATCACGCCAAACTTTGCTAAAAATTCTATTTAGGCCCTTAACTTTTTTCTTGTTAATTTTTGGTTTGATTTGTCTAAGTCTGAGAAGAGTAAATTAAGGTCCCCCACTATTATTATTTTGTTTTCTACTTCTTTCTACTTCTTATTTAACTTTTTTTCTTTAAGAATTTAGACACTATGTCATTTGGTACAGATCTTTTTAGTATTGATATTAATTAATTGACAGTGAATTTTTTTTTTTTAGAAAAAGTGTACCTTCCCTCATTATCTCTTTTGATTAAATCTGCTTTTGCTTTTACTTTGTCTGTTATCATGATTGCTACCCCTACCATCAGCATAATAGATTCTGTTCCAACCCCTCATTTTGATTCTTTGTGTGTCTCTGTTTCAAGTGTGTCTTTTGTAGCCAACATATCTGGATTCTGGTTTCTAATCCTCTCTACTTTCTTTGTTCATTTTATGAGTGAGTTCATCCTATTCACATTCACAGTTATGACTGCTAACTGTGTGTATCCCTTCCTCCTATTCTCTTCTATTTATCCTTCTTTGTTTTTTTGTCTGTTCCCTCCTAAGAGGTCTGTTTTGCTTCTGATCACTGCTCTTTTAATCTACCCTCTTTCTCACCACCCCCTGTCTCTTAGCCTCTTTTTGCAATGAAATAGCATTCTGTTACAATCATACAGGATAATTTCTTCAGTCATTTCCTCGACTGATGGGTACATTTTTTTGTTTACAATTTTCAAATGAAAAAGTACTGCTATAAATATTTTTGTGTATTATATTTGTTCTTTCTCTCTTTAAAAAACATTCTTTGGGGTCTATACCTAGTACTGATATTGCTAGGCCAAGAGGTATGTATAGCTTAATGACTTAGAGGGGTATTGTTGCAAATTTCCAGAATGTTTGAATTATTTCACAGCTCCACCAACAGTATATTAGTGTGCCAACTTTCCCATAGCCTTTTAACAACTGTCATTTCCCAGTTTTTTTTAACTTTTAAAGCAACTTTTGAAAGTTGTTAATTTGCATTTCTCTTATTATTAATGATGTAGTAGCTTTTTCCATATTTTTGTTGATAGCTTACATTTTAATTTTTGAGAACTGCCTCTTCATATCTTTTGACAGTTATCTATTGGGGAATGGCTCTTCTTCCTATGTATTATTTCCGTATACAGACAGTTCTCACTTTGTGTAAGTGGGCTATTCTGTAGACCTCTATGTAAAGTGAATTTTAGGTAATGTAAATTTAGCCAAGGATGTAGGGAAAGGAAGAAGGCATGAAGTAAGTTGAATCCCCATGGAAGGAAGAGGCCAGCATATGGTTCGAGGACATGTGGAGACTAGGGACAGAGAATTGAGAACAGGAGGAGAGGAGGAGGAACATACATGGTAGAGGGCAGCCACCAAGTATTAGATGCCCCAGAGAAAGAACTCAATGGGGGGGAAGGGGAAACAGGGACAGACATGTTGGGGCCTGACAGGGACAAAGACAGGAAAGGACAAATGGGGGCATGAGGCAGGGGAGTGGGAGCCAGTCACTTTTTTCTGGGTGCTAGAGGTCTCAAGGGAAGCCCCAGACCCAACATCAGTTCTTCTACTTTCATTGGGTTCAGGTTTTTTTTTGGTGGGGAAGAAAAGGGGGAAGACCAAGGTGCTGAGGGGCAGAAGTGGAGAGAGCAAGAGAGCACAGTACTGTACAGGTATTTTTTTGAAATGCAAATTTCTCTCAGAATTCTTTATGTAAAGTCCTGTTTTGATAATGTGAATTTATGTAAAGGAAGAACTATCTTTATAGCTTGGATATCAGATCTTTATCAGGGAAATTTGCTGCAAAAATTTTTCCCAGTGAACTCTTTCCCTTCTCTTTGTAAAGGACATAAACTTCTTAACCAATTACTTCTCAAATAAGACTTTGTCTTCTGAAACACCTCTCTTCATGGTTCAATAGCAGTAAAATAACCAGTAAAAAACATCTCATGTGTCTCTAAGGTCTTCAGTTTCTTATCTAGAACAACATAATGCTTAACTTAACTGAACTTTTTTTTTCTTTCATTTTGATAATTTAATTCATCCCAATATTGAGTTATTAGAAGTGGGTAGAAAACATTGCATTTGACAGATCTCTGGGAGATTCTCCTCTAAGTCCTGGAAATATATCCAGGGAAGAAAGCATACCTTCCTATTTTTCATGTGAGGTAGAGATATACCTACTACTACCGCCATAATCACAACAGCAACAGCCCACATTTGTATAACAAGTTAATGTTTACAAAGCACTTTCCTTGCAGCACACTATGAAGTAGGGTAATGCCTCCCTACCTCTTGGTAGGGAGTTTTCATTCACTCAAGGGTCTGCCTGTAGTGGCTGGATTCTGACTATGCTAAATGATAGTTTCTCCCTCAGGTTTCAGAAGTTGACACATGGAACATGCCAGCAGGGAACACTCACTTGCTAATAGCATTTTATTGAGGTAAAGAATGCCTGCAGAGACAAATGTGTCATCTGTGCCTGTGGCACACTGGGGCAATGCTGGTGCCTCAGCAGTCCCCAAATATGAAATAGAAGGATATATAGAGGTTATTGGTGTTTACACCATGTGGCAAGTTGCCTGGACGACTTCCTAACTCAGATCCCTAGGATGGCCAAATCTTAAGAGTACATCAGGAAGATGGCTACAGATTTCACTGCAAAAATTTTGTTCTTAGCAGAACATAAACGTCAGTATCAGTTTCTTTATTTGTAAAATGATGATAATAATATCTGTAGTATCTACTTGGCAACTTTGTTGTGATACTCAAATATTATAGTGAAGGCAAAATGCCTTGCAAATTTTTAATTTATATCTAAAGGTCAGTTATTATTATTATTTTAAAATGAACATGTCCTGGGATAACCTACAAGGAAAAGAACGTTACAATTTAGGTGAGTGTCCTAATTATGTAATTCCACTTGCATTATGGATGCAATCTTAGGGATACAGATTAAGACAACACATACCACAATTCAGAAGCCTAAAAACAGGACCTGTCTATCATATAGATTATAACAACAGTAGCAATAACAACTGCTAACATTTAATAAGCACCTACTGTCCTATTTTTTGCATTTCTTTGTCCAGTGCTCAGCATGGTGCACATAGTAGGTATTCAATTAGTACTTATCGACTTGATTTCTTCTTGCTCATCTAAAGCTACCACCAAGGGATTCAACTCTGGTGGACAACAGTGGTACATTTTACTCTTGGGATTGACTTTGGGAATTCCTTTTTTACAAAACTCCTCACCTTGAAATCTGTCTGAGTAAATACTATTTTGACTTCACTGCATTTCTATTCATCTTTTGTTAAACTTTAACCAGTTGAACAAATAGTAAAGCTAGAAAGCAAATGGATCTGACATTTTCTAATCCCTGGAAGTATCCCAGTACATGATTAAAAGAAATTTTTTATGAAAAAGCAAGACAAGGAAAAGTATCCAGATGCAAAGATAGTTGGCCTTTTTTTATTTTACGAATTTTTACTTGAAATGCAGGTTCATGAAGTAAAAAGCTCTTCTTAATTATATAAACAAATATGGTATAAATAGTATATTCATTTTTATAGGCAGGAAAAACATGAAAAGGGAAGAAAATAGATCAGATAATACATTTTAATTAATGGTACATCAATTGTTAAAATCAAACTCACTTGAATTCATGTCATTTCTTATTAAGAGGTGCCATTAAGTTTCCTCTTCCTTATGATTCATTGCTTCCTTTGTAATAATTTTGCTATGAGGAATTAGGTGAAATATAGTTTAGAAAAGACTTAAAATTAAGTCTAGATTTGGAGTCAGAGCACTTAAGTTTGAATGATTGCTCTGCCACATGCTACCTGTATGACCTTGAGAAAGTCACAAACTCTCTGAGCCTCAGTTTGTTAGCTGTGTAAAATGATGAGGGACTTGTTTGTACTAGAGGCAGTTAGGTGGTACAATGAGTAGACAGAATGCCTGGCCCAGAGTCAGGAAGATTCATCTTCCTGAGTTCAAATATGGCCTTAGACACTAGCTATGTGATCCTGGGCAAGTCACTTTAACCTGCCTTAGTTTCCTCATCTGTAAAATGAGCTGGAGAAGGAAATGGCAAACCACACTAAGAAAACTCCAAATAGGGTCATGAAGTGTTGGACACGACCGAAAAACTGCTAAACAACAAAAATCTAGTCTGGGAGACTTCTACAATTCCTTCTAGTTCTAAATCTATGATCTTAAAATTTTATTGTGGATTCAACTCCTTCCCTTCCCCTCCCCCCACCTCACTCTTGCCTGTACCTGCCCATGGTATCAGTTTACTGGAGTACTGATAATTACCAACCCAGTGCTAGGAGAGACTGAAAACCCTATATGCAAACCCCTGTCAGTGCTAAGTAAGGCTGCATAACCTGGGGCAAAATGTATCTGAAGCATCAGTTCCGCCCTGTAGTGGATAGAGTTCAAATATTGCCTCAGACACTTATAAGCAGTGTGACCCTAGACTAGTCACTTAATCTCTGTCTGTCTCAGTTTACTCCACTATAAAATGGAGATAATAATACCATTTGCCCCACAGGTTTTTGAGGGAATCAAATGAGATACTTATTCCCTCCCTTCCTCTATGAGTCATCTCTGAAGAGTGAAGGTGACCTGAGAGCATTTGGAATGCTTTAGTCAGTATGTAGTACACTATGGCTTTAATGGAAAAACTTCATTTGCAAAGATTAGATTGAATTGGGACCACAGTGGCATTTTGTTTTAGCAAGTGATGAGGATGTTTTTTTTTGAGAATAGCCATATATAGACCATTAATGGATTGTGTGATTTGAGAACTCTTGGACAGCCATCCTGGGTCATCGTAGGCCATCAGAAAGGAGGGTTGAGTTAGAAGAAGTGGAGTGTCAGCTGAGGAAGGGTTGGGAAGATGAGCTGATAAGCACTTGAGAATGTATACATTTGTACCTTTAACAAGCATTTACTATGTGCCAGCCAGATGCAAGATACTGTGTTGTCTCCTTGTGGAAAACAGACACAATGTCTGATCCCCAGAGATAATCTTGTAATAATATGTAATGTCTTTCCCCTCTCAACAA
Organism: Pseudochirops corinnae; assembly: GCA_028646515.1. NCBI lineage: Eukaryota > Metazoa > Chordata > Mammalia > Diprotodontia > Pseudocheiridae > Pseudochirops > Pseudochirops corinnae. The sequence goes on along the minus strand of CM053591.1, from coordinate 53,792,579 downwards.
AACACAAACTGTTCCTCTTTTCTCTTGCACCACCCTATACACCTATTGCTTTTTTGTATTTGAATGTTTCTCTTGGTTTCTTTTCTGATTGTTCAAAGCTTACTCTTTATTAAGGTACAGAGACTGCATGCCAAAGCCAAATAGAAATGGTTTTTGAATTATCAATGATTTTGGATTCCCAGTATCTCTTCTGTTCAGATAGTTGAATGTTGATAATAGAGAATTGTGACCTCTCAATGCTTGGGAACTTGGATGTGTTCTAGAATAAAACTTGGGCTACTGTGAGTGTTCTATATATATTGGTAATGAAAGAGAAATGGATAATTTAAGAAAACAAAATCTGAGTAGTATTTTCAATTGCTAAATAGCTATTGCCCCGTCGTGTATATTGGAAAACCAATATAACAGTGAAGATACTTTAATTTCTCAAAGATATTTCAAAAATCGAGTCCTGGGAGAAAACTAGCTTCTAGTTTCCCAACAACAAAATGCTTCTTAGGATGCCATGTTAAAATTTGCTCATTGAAACAGTGCTAAAATTAGGTGCAAAGGATCTGTGTAATGTGGCTTCCTACCATGAGCTATTAGTACAGTGCTACATTAAGAAAAGAGCTTTTGAACAACATAGAACTTTTACTTAATCTGCACCATTTTCTGTGATCTTACCAAAGATCACCAAAGCAGGTCATGTGAGCTTTGTTCTTCAAACTGGTTTCTACTTCAGTTTTTAGAGTGTAGCAGCAGCAGGGGTATTGCAGTGGGCAGACTGAAGGTCAAAAGCAATTTAGCTCTCCTATAAAAAGAACAGCAATTAATAGGCCCTTGTAGGAGACAGAGATGTGTATTTGGTGTTCAGGACCAGACCTCTGTGGATTTGAGCAAAAATGTAAAAGCAAAAGTGACCTACTTTTAATTATGTCACAAAATGGCTACTTGGCTGCTTCTGCTTTTTTCATTAAAAATAGATGGTCTACACTAGTGCTGTCAAAATCAAATAGAAACCTTGGGGGCTGCATATTGACTTAGAAAAACCACAAATTAATGTTATTTTTGTTTTGTTATATTTTATCTATTCTGTTAAATGTTTCCCAAATATATTTTAATCTGGTTGCTGTCCTCTGGTCTACACAGGCATACTTTCCTCCCCTTCCCCCTGTAACACATTTACGAACTTGGACCTGTTGAAAAAGAAAGTGGAACTTATTTTTTTAAGGAAATAACCTTTGGTTTTCCTTCTTTGCAATGTTTATTACCACAGCTTTTCTTTTCTTAAATTAAATTTCATTTTTTAAATAAACAAAATCCACCTTCTCTCAATTGAGAGAGAGAAAAAAAAACTGTTACAAACGTATAATCAAGCCAAACAAATTTCCACATTAACCATGTCAAGAAAAAAAGTCTCATTCTCCCATATCAGATTTCGAGCTGTCTTGGGGAGGGAAGAGGAGAAAATTTAAAACTTATGGAAGTGGATGTTGAAAACTAAAACTAAAAAAAATTTTTTTTTTTAAAGTCTCATTCTGCACTCTTGAGTCCATCCATTCTCCATCAGTAATTAGGAAGAAGGTTTCATTATGAATCCTCTGGAACTGTGGTTGATCATTACACTGATCATAGTTCCCAAGTCTTTCAAAGTTGTTTGTCATTATAATATTGTTGCTATTGTATAAATTGTCCTTTTGGTTCTGCTCACTGCAAACTGCATACAAGTCTTCCCAGATTTCTTTGAAACCATCTCCTTGTTCTTATAGCACATTAGTATTCTATTGCATACATGCAACTTGTACAGTTATTCCCCAATTGATGGGTGTCTTTATAATATTGTTGATATTGTATAAATTGTTCTTTTGGTTCTGCTCACTGCAAACTGCATACAAGTCTTCCCAGATTTCTTTGAAATTATCTCCTTATTCTTATAGCACATTAATATTCTATTGCATACATGCAACTTGTGCAGTTATTCCCCAATTGATGGGTGGTGATGGATTGTGACCCCATTGGGGCTTTTCTTGACAAAGACACTGAAGTTGTTTGCCATTTCCTTCTCCAGCTAAGAAAACTGAGGCAAATAGGGATAAGTCATTTCCCTGGGGTTCCATAGCTAGCAAGTATCTGAGTCTGAATTTGAACTTGGGTCTTCCTGACTCCAGAGCTCTGTTCACTGAGCCACTTATCTGCTCTGCTTGATGGGAACCTTCTTGGTTTTCAATTCTTTGTCACCACAAAAAGAGCTACAAATATTTTTATACATCCTTAGAGGTTTTTATCATTGTTGTTTTTGTTTTTTTGCTTAAGATTAATTCGTCCCTTAATTTGTTCTCTCTCTTACCTCACTTTATCTTGCCTCTTGCCTTAACTTACTTTCTCTTCTCCTTGTCCTCCATCCCTCCTGCTTCCTTGTTGAATATAATATATTTCTATATCCATCTGTGTGTGTGTGTGTGTGTGTATGTGAATTCTTCCCTTCTCTGACCAGTTCTCATGAGAGTTAGGTTCAACTGTTAGCCTCTTCCCCCACCCATTCCTCCTTGTTTGAATAAGCTTCTACTTATTCACTTCAATTACTTGGGATAATTTTACCTAACTTTACTCTCCTTTTTCCTCTCTCCCCCCCAATGTAGTCTTCTTTCCTTCCTATCCTCTTATGGTCATTAAGGCATAACAGAACCTCTCACAGGCCTCCTGTCTAATTAGACTCCCTCTCTGATCCCTGATGATAAAAGGGTTCAGAGGGGACAAACATTTCATCTCCCCATAATTAGAATGTAAGTAGTTGATCCTTGTTTAATCTCCTATGATTTTTTGTTCATGTTTACCTGTGAATACTGGGCAAAATGGCCAGTTACTACTAGCATGAGACTCGCCCTTTCACTGACTCCTTTCAACAGAATTTTTCTTTGGCTACATTGAGCACAAGTAAAAGCTCTCTTTCAATAGCTTGAGAGTTCTCTCTTTACCCAGATGAAAAGGATGAGGCAACTCCAACTGCTTCTTAATACCATGTTTAAGATGAGGTGTAGTTGGGGACAGATCTCCATCACATAGTTGGCAGGTAGCATCTAATTTGCCACTGGCATGGGCATTGACACTTTAAATTTTAATCTCTGAACTTTTCTTTTTTTTTTAAAAACAATCTCTAAACTGTTCACTGATAAAACATTTGAAAGGTAAGAAGTAAAATTTGTAAATTGAATACTGAAATTTCACTGCTATTAAATCCTCTATTTGCAAATGTGACAGGTTTTTTTTTAACGACCACCACTTTCTTAATATAAAACTGACTCCAAACCTTCCAAAATAGTCATATCAATAGCTAATGTAAATGATTTGTTTGACCAACACTGCTACTGTTGTGACGCAGTTCACCAAAGTTTAAAAGTTTATTCACAATCCCATGTTCTCCAAAGAATTTCTGGGGGCTTAAAAGAATTTTATCATACTTATCTTTAGGTTTTTGGTTGTATTTTTGTAATTATTTATGTTTAAGTAAGATTGTCCAGAGGTTTAGCAATGGCAACATAATTCTTCACATACTTATGACAGTAAACACTGAATTTTAGAAAAATCCCTTTTTTTTGTCTAACTTTTTTTTTAATTTTATTATAGTTTGCATCATTCATTTCCACAAGATTTTGAGTTACATATTTTCTCCCCCTCTTTCCCCCACCCACTGCCCCAAAACAGCCATCCCAGTGTGTCCCCCC
>CM053591.1:53762675-53788375 GCA_028646515.1 Pseudochirops corinnae | reverse complement strand
GAATCTAGGGTTTGGGAGATGTTCTTACTTTGCTTCTTATGCTTATTCTTACTCATGGTTGTTCAGACCGTGATTTTTTTTTAAATCTCTGTGGAGCTCTGCTTCCAGAAAGGAAAGCTCTGTCCCAAATCGCTGGGGTCCTCCCGGCTGCTGTAGCTCTCAGGAAGATGCTGGGAACTCTTCCTATTTACTTCCAGCTGACTGGATAATGAAGACTCCAAGACCGAGGCCCAAGATGATGATCCGGATACAGGCCGCTCAATGCAAGAGCACTGGCCTGAGAACAATCGCTCAATCCCCCTGCTGTCTGCAGGCCACGGGCAGGAAGCTACAACGTGGAGGGGGGTGCAAAACCTCTGCCTTTCGCTTTTCCGCTCTGGAGACCTTTCGGCCGGACTGCTTATCTCTCCCTTTCGAAATCCCCACTCACAGCTGCTGGTAATCCGCTCACCAGAGAGGCTCCTCCGCTCCTCCCGTCCAGCCGCCCCAGGGGGCAAAGCCGCGGCTTCAGGCCAGGCTGGTTTCAGTTCGCAGTGCTGATATGGTTCCTCCTAGCCGAGCTGACTTTAGTGGGAAGTATCTTTGTGTGCGTTTTGGAGTTCTAGGATTGGTTTAGAGTCCTGTTTTATGGATATTTTGGGGTGGCTATGTGAGAGCTGCGATATGTTGCTGCAGCTACACCGCCATCTTGGCTCCGCCCCTGCCATCTAGGCTCCGCCCCCGCCATCTTGGCTCTGCCCAAAAAATTCTTAATTCATATAGATTCTTTGGATGTGACCAGCTGAGAAGTGCTTCTACATTTTTAGGATCAGTGCCCACTCCTAGTTGAGAAATACTATATGGCCCATATACTTGACAGAGGCTCCACAAAACTGACTTTTATCAAGTGTCAACATAAAACTAATTTTCTTAAGCTGGTCATTTTCATCACTTTCCTTCTCTTGTTATAATGTATTTCAAAAAAAATGATAATCATCTAAGAATGCCAGTACATCCATGTAGTTCATATCGCCAACTACTTCTCTATAAGCTGCTGAAAAGTGGTAGGTGCTCCTGGAATGCCTCAAGGCATATGCTCAAACTGGTAAAATTATACCAGTCTTCTCTCTGCCTTCCTCTGCCTTATCTATATTTGGTCAATTCTATTGTGTAGATCTGAAACAGAAAATCACCAGCCACCTAAGAAGATGCCTGAGTCATCTTGAACTCTTGCCATGTTCTACTGGGCCACTTCATTCTTTTTGTTTAAAGTCTGGTAGTCCATGCACATCCAGACTTTTCCAAATTATTATGATAGATGATGTATATTGTGATTATATTGCTAATGAATAGTTCTTTTAGATAGTTTCTGAGATCTTCCATTAGAGACAGAGGAAAATTTCATGACTGCTCTTGGAAAGACTTAGAGTGGAGGTTCTTAACCTTGTGTATGATGATTTTGAATTCATAAAATAATATGCATAGGATTACTAACCAATGGTTAATAAAAATAAAGACTTATCTTTTTAATTCACATCCAAGTTCATGGATCCCATGAAATCTAGCTGTGGACCCCTGGATACCAAGTAAAAATACCTGTTTTAGAGACTATGGCGTGAATTCTGTGTCACTTTTTCTGGCACATTCCATTTCTCATTTTTGTATAGAGATTATCCTTTATACTGGAGTAGCAGTAGCTTACAGCATGGAAACAGCTTGGCATTTGAACATTTCAACCACCACAAGGAGAAAGACCATGAAAAAGAGATCAGTGTTATCTGTTTTATTAACCAATGTGCAGTACAGAGGTGATATGTGAATGCGTTATGACTCAATGAAGCTTATCTAACAGCTTCCCAGCAGATTTTAATAGTAGTTGTAAGTAAGCTACTAAATTCTGTTCTAATCATTCTGTATTATATTCTTTGATTCTTTTATCTTTAGCATTCCTTCTTCTCTATGGGAATAAACTATCTGATTCATACCTGACTCATGTTTGCACATTTGGTAATTTTTTAAAAAAATTATCCCTCTTGAAGACTAAAATCTTCAAACCCTAACTTTCTATTATATAATAAGCAATTTTTCCTAGGATACTGGAGTGGGGTTGATGAACCAATGAATCTGGGAGTTGGGTAATCTGCTTTCCCTGTTGAGAAGTTAGGCTCCTCCAGCAATGAATTTGGCACATGACTACCCTGAACTCTTCTGCAGTAGTTGCGTCTCACCCTAGACTAGAACAGGTTTTGGAAACTGGTTATTTGAGATGAAAAATAGTGAGGGTGAGAACTCAGAGATGACACTAAGATTTCAAATCAGAGTGATAGGTAGAATGGTGGCGTCCTTGACAGAAATAAGAATGTATGAAGAAGGAGTGGTTTTATGAGAGAAATAATGAATTCATTTTTTGAAACATTCAATTTGAGATACCTATGGAACATCTAGGAGGAAATCTTCTATAGGTAGTGATTTAAGTGATTTAAGACTGGAATTCAGGCGAGAGACTAGGGCTGGATATTTAGGTATGCAGAGAGATAAGAATTGAACCAATGAGAGCTGACCAAATAAACCGGGATAGAGTGAAAAGAAGGCTGCCCAGGGAAGCCTTTGCACATACCCATGGTTAAGGACTGTTCCAAGAATCTAGCAAAGTAGACTGAGAAGGAGTAGAGAGATAAGGAGGAGGATAACCAAGAGAGCAGTTTCACAAAAACCAAAGGAGAGAGAGTAACCAGGATGAGAAGGTGGTCAACAGCACCAAATGTTACTAAGAAGTCAAAAGAGATGAAGACTGACAAAAGAATATCAAATCACTGGTAACCTTGGAGAGAAGAGTTTTAGTTGAATCAAAAAATCGGAAGCCAGATTCCAAAGGGTTGAAAAATGACTAGAAGGTGAGAAATTTGAGGAAAATTTTGGCTTTAAGAGGAAGAAAAGATAGAGGGTTATTACTTGAGAGAATGAAAAGATCAAGTGAGGACTTTTAAAGAATGGTTGAATTCTGAGTATTTTTTTTGCCTTTTTTTTTTTGAGAGGCAATTGGGGTTAAGTGACTTGCCCAAGGTCACACAGCTAATAAGTGTTAAGTGTCTGAGGCTGGATTTGAACTCAGGTCCTTCACTGCACCACCTAGCTGCCCCAAATTCTGAGTATTTTTGTAAATGGTCAGGAAGGAGTCAATAGATAAGAAAAGATGGAAAATTAGAGAAAGAAAAGGGTGATCAAAGGGACAATCTGCTGGAGAAACTGGGAGGGTACAAGAACACAAGTAGAGTGGTTGGCATTTGCAAGAAGATAGGTCATCACCCCTCCCTCAGGGACAGGAATAAACAAGGAGAAAGTGTAGGATTATGTTGAGGGGATTTGGAGAAGATGATGAATGGGCCATGATAGATAACTTCCTTGTTTTTTCACGGAAATATTTGTACAGAGTCCTCACTGAGACAGATGGGGTAGTGTAGGTGACATGAGGAGAGAAGTGAAGGTTTGGAATGAATGAAGAAGGGTATAGGATAGTCAGAAAAGAATAAAATGATTGTCATGCAGCTGCAAGGACCTGGTTGAGGGTACATAGTATAAATTTGTTGTAGACCCGGTTGATTTCCTCCACCAATGTTCAGCAACATACATGTAGGCATGGAGAAGATTAGAGTAATCCACTACCTGGGCTTGGAAATGAATGAGCATCAAGATGACACAGTGGACAGAGCATCAAGTCAGGGTGACTAAGGACTCAAGGATAGAAGACGGTTTGAATGAATAGAGAAAAGAACATGCATGAAGTGTTTACTCTGTGAGAAACACTGTGCTAAGCACGGAGGAAACAAATGCAAATATCAAGACCGTTCTTCCCCTCAGGGAACTTATTTTCTGGAGTGGTTTTCCAGGAAGAGGTCGTGTGCCTGTCTTGTGGTAACACCTCCAATACTGATGATTTCTATCCTTTATCATCTTGGTCAATTTGATGGATATGACTTGCTTTAATTAGTGTTTCTTTTATTCTTCGTGAGCTGATGTTTATGAGTCTTGGTAGTTTTGCATTTTTCCTACCAAAAACCATTCATATCTCTTGATCCACTTGTGTTTTGGATAATAGCTCTGAGGTTTAGTAGGTGCTCAATAAGTGCTGATTTCCCCTGGGAAATGTTTTAACTATTTTGTTCTTAAGTAGATTTTTTAATAAGCAAAATTATTATTTTTTTCTAGTTAATTCTTATTTGGTAGTAAAATTCAATTAACCAAGATGTTGCCATTGTGGTCAGGTTTTCAGGGTTCAGACTGCAGGCTTTGTAGCATCAAATCATTAATTCTCTCAGCAATAGATTCCATTACCTGAAAAATTAAAGAATGTGATCTTTCTAAAATATTATAAAGGTTTTCAAAAATTCAGAAGATGTTATTGTTGTCCTAATGTTGAGGAAGATGTGATTTGATTTAATTTTTTTTTTTAACTTATTTATGGGAAGGATCTCTTTGAGATGTTCTCATCCTAGAGACTACGTTCAAAGTGCAACTATTGCAATGTGTCTGGAGTAAAAAATTTATCGTTTTTGTCTCTTTATAGTTTTCTTTTTGTTATGAATTTGATAAATATGAATAATTCATATACAAAGAACAGAAAAAAAGCTCATCTATGAAGCTATGAACCTGGTGGTGGTGTGGTTTTTTTTTAAAGTATATTTAAATTTCATCATAGTACCCTCTTTGACCTCTGAACTCCCTCCTGGAATAATAGCTTTTATTTTATTTTTAAAAAAACTTTTTTTTGTTACATTTTAAGTTCCAAACTGTCTTCCTCCCCACTATGCATAGAGGTCACCATTCCACTCACACACACACACACACATACATATATGCATGTATATATATGGAATATCTTACTATCTATACTTCTATTTATCAGTTCTTTCTCTGGAGATGGATGGCATCTTCCTTCATAGGTCCTTTGTCATTGATTTGAATATTTATAATACTCAGAATAACTTAAGTCGTTCACACTTACTCTTGGAATAGTATTGCTGTTACTGTATACAACATTCTCTTGGTTCTGGTCATTTCACTCCTCATTATTTTATGTGAATATTTCCATGTTTTTCTAAAACCAACGTATTTATCATTTCCTATAGTACAGGAATATTCCATCACAATCATATGTTTAGCCATTCCCCAGTTGATGGGCATCCTTCAATTTCCAGTTCTTTGCCACCACAAAGGGAGCTGCTATAAATATTTTAGAACAAATAGGTTCTCTTCCTTTTCCCCTAATCACCTCAGGAAACAGACAAGGATAAAAGGGTATACACAGTTTTATGACTTTGGGGGCATAATTCCAGATTGCTCTACAAAATGATTGGATCAGTTCATATTTCTACTAATAGTGTATTACTGTCCCAGTTTTTCCACATCCCCTCCAACATTTGTCATTTCCCTCTTCTATCATTTTAGCCAGTCTTATAGGTATGAGATGATATCTCCAAGTTGTTTTAGTTTTCATTTCTCTAATCAATGATTTAGAGAAATTTTTCATACAACTATATATAGTTTTGATTTCTTCATCCAAGAAGTGCCTGTTCATATCTTTTGACCATTTATCAATTGGGGAATGACTCATTTTTATAAATTGGACAGAGTTTTCTTATATGTTTGAGATACAATATTACACATATGTGTGTGTATATATGTTTGAGATATAATACCTCTATCCAAGAACATAGAAAATACACACACACCCTGCCCAGTTTTCTGCTTTTCTTTTAATCTTGGCTACATGGGTTTTATTTGTACAAATCTCTTGTAATTTAACAATCAAAATTATCCATTTTGCATCTCACAATGCTCTCTTTTTATCTGTAAATTATTTTCCGATTCATAAGTCTAATAATAACTTTTAAAGATCTTTGTGAAAGCATTTTAGGATGCATTTCTTTCCATTCTGTAGACACAGAACATACTCCACTTTTTAAAGAAGGGATCCTATAATAATGGTATCACTATCATCTTGAATTTTTCTAGCAATGTTATTGCAGAGAGCTATATCTTATATTCTTTTCATATGGTTTTTCCATCAATTATGACCATGGGTTGAGTCAATGGGCATTTCCTTTTGTCAGAAGCCTTTTTTTCCTTTAAAGCTCAACCTTCTGAGGTATTACCTTCTTCATAAATCTACCCACCTCCCTTCCCACCAAAACTATCTCTCCATTCCCTTAGAACACTTAGTCTACATCTTGCCTTTGTTCTGTCACCTTCTACCTTGTATTTTACTTTTTGTATCCATGTCACGTATATCCTAGAAAGTTGTGAGATCCCTAAGGGCAATGCCTAGCTATGTCATTTTAATATTCACCTAGGTAGTACAGTGGGTAGAGCTTTAGGCCTAGAGATAGGAAGACCTGAGTTTGAATTCAGTCTTTGATACCCCCTGGCAGTGTGACTCTGAGCAACGTAACCTCTGTCTGCCTCAATTTCCTCAACAAGTGATAATGCCATCTACCACCCAGGATTGTTATGAGAATCAAATGAGATAATATTTGTAAGGATCTTAGTGCATAGTAGGCATTTAATAAATGCATATTCCTTCTCCTTCTCCTCTTATGTCTCTAGCACCTAGCAAGACATTTTGCACGTAGCTACTTAATAATTATTAGCTAATTGAATTAAGATTGACTGAACTGGATTTGACTCACTTTGATTCTGATGATTTGAGATACAATACTTGCCAGTCAAGTTCAGAAAAGAAGTTGATGAAACACATACCACTGAGTTTATGTGTCTCTTATACCCTCAACCCAGTTGGTAAAGTGGATACAGGGCCAGGCCTAGAGTCAAGAACATTTGATCTGCATTCAGATTCCATCTGTTCTTTTTCTGGGTGTGGATAGCATTTTCCATCTTGAGTCCTTTAGAATTGTCTTGGATCATTGTATTGCTGAGAATAGCTAAGTCCTTCACAACTGATCATTATACAATATTGGTATTACTGTGTGCAATGTTCTTCTGATTCTGCTCACTTCACTTTGCATCTGTTTGTGGAAGTCCAGGTTTTTCTGAAATCCACCTGCTCATTCTTTCTTTTTAAAAAATCCAGCCCTGCACACTTACTAGCTTGCTCAGTTTCTTTAACTGTAAATTGGGGATTATAACAGCACCTACCTCCCAGGATACTTTTGAGGAACAGAGATAATATTTGTAAATCACTTAGGAGAGTGCTTGGCACCTAATTGCTTGCTATTTGTACATCATTCTCAAAGACGACCATGACATCAGGGAGGTGACACTATGGATAGGCACTATATAAATGCTGGGCATTATTAGTCAGTAGTTGTGACAGACTGAAATGTCACTCTTGAAGCGTCCTGTCTAAAACAGGTTATCCCTACAGAGGGAGATTCATTATCACTTTGGGTATCTCATACAATTATCATGGAGCTGTTTTGTCTGCAAATCTCAGTGTCTTCTCAAATTAAGGTAGATCGTTCAAGACATAGATCATTGACTGCCTTTCCCTTAATTTCCCATCACTTTCTGCCCCTCTTCTTAGAATTAATACTGATTAAGTGGTTTTCTGTGATTAAGAGCCACATTCCACATTTACTATTACTAACAATTCATAGATGCTTCCATAGATAAATTCTTCTAATAAATATAACTGATGGGGATAATTGCTGGGTTTCAATCTCTTTGTCAGTTTGTACTTCAAGAATTTCATTGCCAGAGGATGGAACTCTTTAAAAAATCATAACATAAAATTAATCCAAGGTTTGTTGTTTAGTCATTTTTCAGTCACGTCTGACTCTTCATGATCTCATTTGGGGTTTTCTTGGAAAAAATACTGGAGTGGTTTGCAAAACCATTTTCCTTCTCCAGTTCATTTTACAAATGAGGAAAATGAGGCAAATAGGGTTAAGTGACCTGCCCAGCGTCATACAGTTAATACATGTATAAGGTCAGATTTGAACTCAGGAAGATGAGTCTTCCTGACTTCCAAGCCCAGCACTCTGTGCTCTATGGCACTGCCTGGCTGCCTTTGAATCCAGTTTAGATCATAATCAAATCTTCCAGTATCTCTCCTTGTCCCTAACCCCAGTGATTCCTATTTCATTATTTACGTACTCTTCATGTACTTGAGATGATAGTCCAAGGGGTTTGCACTAATGGAACCTAATTATTAATTATGGAGTATTCTGAGTAGCATATAAATTACCCTGAGGATTCAAAAACTTTTGTTCTGTGGTTGAAAGGAATTCTTGGAACAAAAAGAAACAAACTGAAAAAATGATGGGAATCACCACCCTAATTTGGGAGGGGTGATGAGAGACAATATTATTGTCTTTGGACTATGGAGAGACCAGATTATTTTTGCACTCAAAAAGTTGCTGTTTCTATTACAATTAAGGACTATGATTTAAAAAAACTGAACACAACTTCCTCTTATATTTGTTTGAGTCAATTTAGTGTGGGGCCAGAAAAACATTTTGAAACAAACTTGAAGTCTTTGTGGCCAAATGACATCAATGGGTTGATGTGTACTGAAAAAGTAATGAGATATATTCTTTTTTTAAAAAAAAAATAGTATTTTATTTTTTCCAATTACATGTAAAGACAAATTTTAACACTAATTTTTTAAAAATTCTGAATTCCAACTTTTCTCCCATACCACTTTAGCTTCCTCTCCCTAATATGGTAAACAATTTGATATAGGTTATATATGTGCAATCATGTTAAACATATTTCCACATTAGTCATGTTGTGAAAGAAGAAACAGACCAAAAGAAGAAATCCACAAAAATATGAAGAAATAAAGTAAAAATAGTATGCTTTGATCTGCATTCAGATTCCATCTGTTCTTTTTCTGGATGTGGATAGCATTTTCCATCTAGAGTCCTTTAGAATTGTCTTGGATCATTGTATTGCTGAGAACAGCTAAGTCATTCATAATTGGTCATTATATAATATTGCTATTACTGTGTGCAATGTTCTTCTGGTTCTGCTCACTTCACCTTGCATCTGTTTGTGGAAGTCCAGGTTTTTCTGAAATCCACTTGCTCATTCTTCCTTTTTAAAAAAATTTTATTTTCAATTCATGGAACAAAATAATTATTTCCATAACACAATACAATAAAAAAGATGATTGCTCATGAAATTGCAAATCTACCACATACAACTTGTTATTCCCTCCAAATAGACCACAAAATTACATGTAACTTTCTTTTTTCCCCTTTTTCCCCCCTCCCCCACCCTAGGGAAGGCTGCCATTAGACACAAATATACATGTGTGTGTATATGCATATATATATATATATATATATATACACATATATATGCATATGCACATATACACATATATATGTAAAATTATTTCATACATACTTCTATTTATCATTTCTTTCTCTGAATGCAGTGTCCTTCTCCATATGCCCTTTATTTATAACTTATGTATTTATAATAATTAAGTGACTTAGTTGTTCAAAGTTGTTCTTAAAACAATATTGCTCTTGCTGCATACGATGTTATGCTATATTCAATATTGCTATTACTATATACAATTGGTCCTGCTCACTTCACTCTTCATCACATTGTGCAAGTCTTTGCATACCTTTCTCAGATCATTGAGCTCAGCTTTTCCTACAGTTCAGTAATACTTCATCACAACCATATACCACAATTTGTTCAGTTATTTCTTATAGCACAACAGTACTCCATTACTTTCATATACCACTACTTGATCAGCAATTCCCCGACTGATGGTATCAGTGGGATATATTCTTGCAGAGCTCTATACTTTCTTCTCTACCCCTCTTACTCTCCCAGTTCATATCTTCCATCCCCCACCCCCAAATCTTTTGGAGTAAGGCATTATATATAATCCACTTAAATGTATTTTTTAAAGGAATACTAAACAGAGCTGTTAATAACAGCATTAATTATTTGACAAGAATGAAGGTATTGGTCAGCTCCTACTAAGAACAGCTAGCATTTATATAATATTAATAACCTAAAGAGTATTAGATTAGTTGTAAGAAGGAGTGAGCTGACCTGGACCTTGAAGGACCAAGTTATTTGATTTGGATAAGCATACAGCAAGGGAGCAGCATTCTGGATGAGGGGAACTATTTTTAGTGCAGCATATTCGGAGGACCATGAAGCTATCATCCTGGTTGGGATGGAGAATTGAGGAGAAGTTGGAGATGAGATTAGAGGAGTTAGGATGAAACCAGATTGTAGGGGCTAGGGGGCTTAGAAACCATGCCATGAGAAATGGTAAGAAGGTTTGGGAATGTTTAGTCTGGAAAAGTAAAAGCTTAGACTGGGATTGAGGAGGCTATGACTGTTATCTTCAAATATGTGAAAAACTGTCATGTGAAAAATGAAATTCACATATTTTGTGGAACTGCCAGATGGCAGAAATAGGACCAGTAGGTGGAAGCTATAGGGAGACACATTTGGGCTTGAGAAAATGAAAGACTTTTTAAAAATAAGAGCCTTTCCAAAATTAGAATGGCTCACCATTGAGGGGGTGAGCTCCCTGTCACTGCAGAGGTGGGTGAAGTTGTAGAAGGCTATTTCAAGATTAAAGGTAGCTTTATATAGTTAAATGGCAGAGGAGAAGTCAATGGAAAGGAAAAGACTGAAGATTCAAGAGAAAGGGAAGGAAGAACAGGGGATATGCAGGAGAGTAATATCCCTCAGGAATGATGGGAAATGAGGTTAGATAGATCAAAAAATTAATGAGATTTGTAGAACAGAAGTAGAGTTCAGCTTTAAAAAGAAGTCTTTTGGGACTTGTTGTAAGGAGAAAAAAATGGGTATAGTGACAGACTGGTTTGCTTGGATTAGTTCTAGGAGAGAGGGTAGAGTCTTAAAAGAAAAAAAAATTATAAATAAGGCATAGAATAGTTAAATTTTGGTGGTGTGGGAAGCATGACCAGCAGAAATAGGGAGAGGAGGCCTGGACAGGGACCTACAACAGAGGGTTCTGGACAACCTCCACCAAAGAAGACGAAACACCAACCTTAGGAGTCGATACAGAGTGGAACACAGAGGGTTATGAAAGAGTGATAAGAACCAACTTGGTCTATTCTATCATTTTATCTAGAACTGGCTGACCCTTAATGACATGATGACTTTTTTTTTTATTATGCAATTATTCTAGAAGAGCAGTGTGGTAAAATAGTGGTAATTATTATAATTGTACCTCCACCAAAAATTACATTAAACAGCTCCTTTATTTTTTGTTCTATTTCTCCAGTGAAATAATGATGTCTTTTGGACCTCAAATGGAACCCACAGTGGGGATGTGATTTGCTCAAAGTCACACAGATAGTAAAGTTTCAACCCAGGTTTTCTCATTTCCAAATGAACAAGCTTTCTACTATACCTAAATGCCTCTCTACTCTTACTCTCTTGCTAAATCTTAGAATGGAAAAAGAGCAGGAAATTAATTGACCATATAGCACTGTAATATCTGAGTTACAAGCATCCAATTCCCTCAGCCAACTAAAAAGTTCTTGAGTGGTCCATAGTATGATACTTAGAGGTTAAAGTGACCTTACCCTATTGCCTCATAGGGAATATAGGAGTGAAATTCTTTTCTCCTTTGCAATCTAGAACAATATATTCTTTCACCTTTCTGAACCCCTGGGAGAGAATTAAGTTAATTATCAATCACATAAGACCAAATGAGTGTTTATATATTTGCACAAAAAGGGACTCAGAGTTATCGAGAGATTACTCAAATAAATTTCATTATCTACCTTGATTATTGTGCCTTAAGAGGTTTTTTTCTCCTCAAACTAGATAAATAAAAACTAGATCTCACTGAAAAATAGCAGATATTTTCCTATTGGTAAGTTGGTCATGTCAATACCTATTTATTTTCCCGTGTTTGGTGTGTATAGCAAAGTGTTATATAGTTATATAACACTTGAGGATTTGCAAAGCACTTTCCACATATTATCTCATTTAATCCTTACAACAACCTATGAAGATAGTTTCTATTGTGATCAACCTCCTTTTTACAGATGAGGAAACAGAGGTGGAGAAAGATTAAGTGACTTAGCCATACAGCTACTAAGTATCTTAAGTGGAATTTAATCTTGGGTCTTCTTGATTCCAAGTCTCATGCCTCCCAGTTGCCACCCTCCATAAACCCAGAATAACTTATGCTTGTGCCATATGATAGCAGTCTTATCCATGATTTTTCTTCAGGTGGCAGTGAAGATTATTGACAAGAAGAGAGCCAAAAAGGACACTTATGTCACAAAAAACCTAAGGCGAGAGGGGCAGATCCAGCAAATGATCCGGCACCCCAACATCACTCAACTACTTGATATCTTAGAGACAGAAAATAGCTATTACCTGGTCATGGAGCTGTGTCCCGGCGGCAACCTGATGCACAAAATATATGAGAAAAAAAGACTGGAGGAGCACGAAACGCGCAGATACATCAGGCAACTTATCTTAGCAGTAGAACATCTTCATCGGGCAGGAGTGGTTCATAGGTAAGTGCCATCATTGTTATAATTGTTAGCTCTAACTGATCAAATTAAATAGGTTACATTATTATTTAAAAGACTTTTTTGCACTTTAATATTTTTAAAAGTTCATTACAATTCCTTTTTTCAAAGTTTTGTTTTTATATCACAGTCATTTCTACTCATAGTAGACCTCTCTATTATAAAAAGCATGAACAGTTAAACAAGACTGACCAACACATGACTACGCCTGATAGTGCATGCAAAATTCCATACCCATTGTCCATAACCTCTCTACTAAGATTTACTGGCCCCTTAACTCTGCTGCTTTTAAACACATCTATGTCTCCCTCATTCTTAAAAAAAAACCCTTATTTGATCCAACCATCTCAGCTGGCTATCATTCTATATCTCTCCTTCCTTTCTCTAATAAATACTTTGAATAAGTCATCCTCCATTTTCTCCTCATTTTCTTTTAAGCCATATACATTCTGCTTTCTAACCTCTTTCAACTGAAATTGCTGCCTCTAAAGTTGCCAAAAATTTCTATTTAAAAAAATTTTTTTAAATAAAGATCTGCCTTCTCTCCCTTCCATCTCTTGACTTTCCTCCTCCCTTACCATCAAGAATGGAAGAAAACCTAAATCTCCTATTACAAACATGTATATTCAAGCAAAACGAATTCTTGCACTGGCTATGTCCAAAAAAATTGTCTCAGTCTTTACTTTGAGTCTCTTACTTCTCCTTCAGGAGGTTGATAACATGTTCTATTATGAGTCCTCTGGAATTGTTGGTCATTATGTTGATCAGAATGACTAAGCTTTTCAAAGTTGTTTGTCTTTAAAATATTGTTGTTATTGCATAGATTTTTCTACTGTTTCTGCCCACTTCACCCTGCATTCATTCATACAAGTCTTCCAGGATTTCTTTAAAACTATCCCCTTCATCATTTCTTTCTTTCCTTTTTTTAAAAAAAAATTATTTATTTTCCGCATTTGTTAAAATTTTTTTGAGTTCCACATTTTCTCTCTTCATCCTACCCTTCCCCCACCCATTGAGAAGGCAGATAATGCCTATTCTTTCTTAGAGCACAATATTTTTCTATTACATTTGTGTACTGTAACTTGTTCAGTCATTCTCTAATTGATGGGCATTTGCATTGCTAAGTCAAATGACTGCTTAATTCTTAGTCTTCATCCTTCTTGATCTTTCTGTGGCATTTGACACTTGACTATTGTCTAGTTCTGGATACTCTCTCCTCCTTGGGTTTGTGTGACACTATTCTCTTTTGGTTCTCCTATCTGTCTGTGACTGGTTCTTCTCAATCTCCTATAAACCAATTCAAAATAAAAAAAGTGTACATTTTCATATAATTCAGTAGTAGAATTGTGATGTCACCTAATTCTCTATCCTGAGCTTTCTTCTTTTATCTCTCTATACTATCTCATTTGATGATCTGAATTCCCAGGGGTTCAGTTATTATCTCTATGCAAATGATTCCCCATGTCTGTATCTAGGCCTAGTCCTTCTTCTGAACCTACATCTCCAAGTTTTCCTAACTGGATGTTCCATAGGCATCTCAGACTCAACATGTCTAAAGTCAAACTAGTTATTTCCTCCCCCACTTCCATATTGCTATTGTGGGTACTACTATACTCAGTATACTATTGTGGTGTCCTCAATTCTTCACCCAAGAAACCTTCTAAAAGTACTGGTCAAAAATCATTGTGGAACAGGAAATGAGGGTGGCTGTGTCCACTCTGATTCCAGGGTTTGAGAATTTGTGCAGTGCCCAACAAGTGCACACATCTCATCAGTAAGTTGTTGATCAGTTGTTTCAATTGTATGCAACACTTGTCACCCCATTTGGGGTTTTCTTGGCAAAGATACTGTAGTGGTTTGCCATTTCCTTCTCCAGCTCATTTTTTTAGATGAGGAAACTGAGGAAAACAGGGTTAAGTGACTTGCTGAGGGTCACACAGTAAGTGTCTGAGGCCAGATTTGAATTCAGGAAGATGAGTCTTTCTGACTCCAGTTCCAACACTCTATCCACTCTACCACCCAGCTGCTCTTCATTAGAAAATAATTGTGGTTATTTAATAATAATATGAAAATATAATTTTTCTTTCAATTTATGTGTATTTTTTTTTCAGCTGCTAAGTTGTGAAGCATTAGTTTTTTGTACCTAACCACTGAATAAATAGAACTGTTAGATATTTCTTTTGTCCTAGGAATGCTATGGAAAAGTTACTGAGACACTGAGGGAACCATGAACTGAGAAATTTGGGAATCTTTTTTCCAATCTATTCCCCTCATCCCAGTTTAGTTGGGCGAATTTCAAGACTGTGTTAAAAAACAACAGAACAGACACCTGCACACCACCACCAGCACCCCCAGATAAAACAAGGCAAAGCAAAATTGCATAGCTCTGTACAAAAGATAATCCTCCCTTCTTGAAGATTACAAATATCAACTATCCTGCATGTTTAAAAGAAAAGCACAGTTTACCATCTATGTGAGTTCTTGCCTATACTTTTCTTTTAATTTAACAGCCTATGGTTTTTTACATCGGCTTGAGGAACCAGTGTGTCTTTCCATACTGTGTGTCATGAACAGGTCTTGAGTACCAGTGATCTACATTGAAGGGTAAAAAAGGAAATGTTCTTGACTTAAAGCCTCTTAAAAATGTTTGGTAACAATTATCTTTCCACTAAGTCTTACCCAGAGACATAAGACAAAAGTGAAATAGCAATGTCCCTGAGATAACTTTCCAGAATACCATCAAGCTTGGATACTTAAATCTTCAGGAAGGATTACTTTCACTTAGACTTAAGAAAATCCTTTTTTTTATGGTTTGGAGTATATGTGCGTGTGTGTGTGTGCGTGCGTGCATGTGTGTGTGTGTGTGTGTGTGTGTGTGTGTGTGTGTGCGTGTGTTTAACCACAGATGTTGTGAAACCATGCTTTGCTAGAACTTTTTGAGCCCAAAATATACATAGAAAGGAACATTAAGAAATATTAAGTGATTTATATACTATATTTGATCATGCCAACGATAAATACCTTCATGTATAGACAGACTAAACACTCATAGCTCTGCCATTATTTAGGAAATGATGCACTCTGGGGTGTGTGGCTTGTTTGCTTTTTTTTATTATTATTAAAATGAGAAAACCAGAAACCTCAACTATGAATCAGAACAAAATTACTAACCTCACTGGTGTTAGAGGAAAATAGCACCATTAGTGTTTACACAGGCCTTCTTATTGTCAAAAATGAAGCAAACATTTAAAAAAAAACACTAGTGAAAACTTTGGTGTTCAAATTGGAACCACTCACAGGAAATTCTCAACAACCTTTTTAGAGTAATTTAAGAGCCATTTTATCTGTCTCAAAGCAATTACTGTCAGAATGTCAAAGGAATAGATTTAATAATGTATTGATAGTGAAAAGAATACTGTCTTTTTCTTTGATTCTTAGTTTTCTACTTTGCCCTCCGCACTTTCTCCTTAAATATATAGTGTGCGTGCGCACACACACACACACATACACACACAGACACCCATACTGTAATAATGCTAAATAAATTTATTAAAGTGAGGAAACATCCGAAATATTCCTGCAGATTAGCTGGGGTCTTTTATGCTTTCCTGCCTAGGAATCATTTTGAAAAACGCTGGATAACACCTTGTCACAGCTGTTTAGACATCTCTTTCCAAAACCCAGATTAGAATTGATTATTGGTAGCCTTTGACTTGGTTTCTTAGCTTTAAAGAGCATCATTTTAAGCATAAGTAGTTTCACAATGGGTCTAATATTTATAACAGTTCTTCCTGAAGAAAACAAGTCTCTCCTTTAAATGACAAAACTAAGCTGTTTTTCAAAAATTATTTTAAGGTTAGTTATTTCTATCCAGGAGCAGAAAATGACATACAAAAAGTGGTCTTAATATCTTTGGTGTGATCTGTCAACAAAGTAATTGTATAACCAATATGTACTTAGGAATCATGCTTGTAAATATGTGGATAAAAGGATTTTGAGGACTTTTTAATTGCTTTGTGTTTAGGGGAAAGAATGATGGATTTGGAGTCTAGGATCCAGGGAGTAAGTTCTAGCTTTGGCCCTCCCTGATGTGGGACATTGGGCACGTCACACCAGTTTTGTGGCCTCTGCTTCCTCATCTATAAAATGAGAATCATCACATTTGCATTACTTGTCATAAAGGGTTATTGTGAAGCTCAAATAAGATCATTTATAGGGAGCTTAAAGGTTTCTCACCGGAGCCTTTGAGTTTGAGAGGTAGAATTGACCCTAGGTTTTCATTCCTCCATGCCTAACACAATATCTACCACTATTTGGAACTGCTTCTTAGATAAATGTATGCCTAATGGATGCATTGTGCTTTTGAAGCATTTTATAAATCATAAAATACTTATACAAATGTGATCTTTTATTATTATAGGACTTAAAAATGTTTATTACTATTTTATCATTAAATGTTGAATTTACCCAAGGTTATCATAATATTAGTTTTTCATTATGTCCAAGTGTTAAGTAATCCCTAAACTATTTAAACGTGATATAAAAGACACTTTGATAGTTATTGTAAGGGTGACGAGGTAGCATGGTGAATGGAGCACTGGCCCTGGAATCAGGAGGACGCAAGTTCAAATTTGGCCTCAGACACTTAACACTTACTAGCTGTGTGACCTTGGAGAAGTCCCTTAACCCTAATTGCCCTGCAAAAAGAAAAAAAAGATATACATTAAAAATCTTATATAGCTACCAATAGCTACATTTGTAAAGCACTTTCAGGTTTGTAAAACACTTTACAAATATTATCTCATTTGATCCTCACAACTGCCCTTGGGAACCTTGGGAGTACATGCTATTATTATCCCCATGTAACAGTTCAGGAAACAGAGACATTACAGAGGTTAAGTGACTTGCCCAGAGTCACACACACACACATAGTAAGTGTCTGAGGCTGCATTTGAACTCAAGTCTTCCTGACTCCAATTCCAGCACTCTATCCCCTGCACCATCTCGTTGCTTCATATAGAAGCAAAGTAAGCTCACACAATTCTTGATTTAATGGGATCTTGCATTTGGACTTGAATTTCACTTCTGCGGCCTCCTAGCTACGTGACCACGTGTGACCACAGACCTCTTTGAGCTTCTGGACTCTCATTTGTAAAAGGAGTATATATAACAATTATTTGTATTGCATACCTTACAGGATTGCTGCAAGGAAAGTGTTTTGTAAACTGGAAAGCACTACTTAAGTGGGAATAATAATTAATATATAAACATGAGCTATTATTATTATATCCCTCACATTTTGTTACCATAGAGCTGAAGTTGCTCTGTATATAGATATATATTTGATGTATGGTACCTAGGTGTTGTTTGTTCTCACCATTTCATTACTGAATTTAGCACAGACCAAGATGTATAGCTTGTTGAAATGTAGCATCTTTTCCCCAAGTATAACTTATGTGGCAGAATGCCAGAGTCTGGTCTTTTCCCTCACTGAGTCAGAGCTTCTGCCCTTAACATGCATTAAAAAAGAACACTAATTCTGCAGAGAGGATAATTTGAGATTCATTTGTTCACTTAAAAATAACCAAATAGACTCAATCGGTATGGAACAAAGATAGCACAGCAGCTTCTTTGTAAGAGAAACTAGTCTCACTGTGTGGTCAGGTGGAGGAAAGACAGGAGGAAGATGATCCAAGGGAGCCAAACCTTAGACTTCAGTGTCAATCAACACGACCACACCGTGGGCAGTGACCTTGTCCTCCTAATATATTTAAAGGTCTCTCCTTGCTTAAGAACGAAAGTAAAAGCAAATAAAGAGGACTGACCTCCTGAAGAACTTTCTCTAGTTATATAGTATTAGGCTTAGCATACACTGGTGGATTGTTTAGAAGATGTTTTTGGTTAGGAGGAAAATAGATGCCTTTTCAGAAGATAGTAAGATATGCCCTTTGTTCTCATTCAGGTGCTAATTAGAAACGTATGACCTCTTATGAGAAGAAATATGTACCCGGGGTGATCGAAGAATGTTAATAATACATACTGTGTTTGGGGCACAAGCCTACCAGAAAGAATTTTTATTGATTTGTCATCATTCTAAGTTCAAGTATTGTCTGTTTGAGAGAGAAATGTCCAAATTGGCAGTATGCCCTCATGCCACCTTGAATGTGTTTCTAATAAGATATTTTGAAATAACATTTATAAGAATTTTGAACCAGGACAAAAAAAGATCTAGAAAGGACTTTATCCTAGAGAAATATTTATTTCTTAATATTTTATTGAGCTAAGAATTAGATTTAATATGCTTTCATAATACTGAGCATTTTCTGTGGATTTTTCTTTTTTAATCTAAAATGTTAGAAAAGGTAAAACTTGAGGGATTTTTTTTTCAGTGACAGTGATAGGTTATCCACTTTTTCTTATGCAGGTACTAACTGGATTTGTAGAGGTTCATCACTTTCAACATCAATTTGATTTTGAAAATAACACAGAATCAGGCAAATTGTTTTTATTATCACCATAAGCACAGACCCCAAAATAAAGATTAAAATCATTTGTATTTTTGGTATAATCTTTAAAAAGATGCCTCTTTAACTTTAGTGATTTTAAACTTTTTCTTCCTTTATTTTCCCCATTCAAGCACCATTAATAAAATTCATCTTTTCTCTATTCCCCCAGGTAAATTTTTTCTAGTTTCCTAATTAAGTATTGTAGTAAACTCTGTTGCACCTGAGATCTTTTTGTTTCTTCTTCATTTAAAGTGCTGTGTCTCCAAACACTGGTTTGTTTGTTTGTTTGTTTTAAACCGCTCATCAATCATTTCTTTTATAATTTCTGCCACTCCACTGGTTTTGCATCCAACTCTTCAGTTTGACTTTCGACACCCTTAGTAGGCTTCTTTGATATTCCTACAGTGCTACTTTATCTCTTTATTCTGTGCAATAACTTTCTGTATTCCTCCTCTCTTCCTTTTTCCCACTGTTATCTTCTCCATCATTTCATATACTTAAATAATATCCTTTGGCTTGCTACACTAATTAGTTTCTTTTATTTTCTCTCTCAACACTGACTTCCTTCATTAGGTATCATGAGTTTAATGAGGGATGATTAGTTAAGTAGATATTGCATCAGATTGGGAAAAGAAAACAAGAAAAAAAGTTTTAAGGTAACAAAAGTTATTGATGCACTGCATTTCCTTCTTCTCTCTATCCCATATTCTTTCAGGGTGTAGGAATACAAGAAGAGAAAACCCTCCCTCAAACATCTTTCCTTCCTCCCCCTCCCCATCCCCATCACTCTCACCTCCCTGTTCTGTGAGTAATCACCTAGGCTTAAAATGAAACAAGATTTGCCATTGACACTTTCCCACACTTTATAATGTCTGAGGAGAGGCTTTCCAGAAGAGTAAAATTCCCCATTAAGAAAAAAATAATTGCTTATTTTGGAGGACTTTGGAGGGGAGAGAAAAAATAATGCAAATCCAAGTGCAGAGTTAACAGAGCATGCTGCAACCAGAAGAGACCTTAGAGATTGCTTGGTTCATCCTTTCCCTTTTCATAGATGAGGAAATCCTGAGAGGTGATGTTTGGACTGAGTTTAGTCTTAAACCCAGTCCTCTGACTCCCAGTCCAATGCTCTTGATAGTATATGTAACCGTTGTTATCTCTACTCGTCCTTCCTAATTCTCATCATTCACCTCCAAGCAAGATTATGAGTAAGGCCATGGAACAGCTGTTGGACCCATCTACACTCATTTTACCACATAAATCCCTCTAGTACTTGAGCATGGGTATGGGTGAGGTGAAGGAGGAGGATTAACTGTATCCAGTCTCCACCTGGGAGCATGTCACCAAGGATTAGTGATAGACAGAACAGAAACAAGCAAGTGTGAAGGCCACTGGGTGAAGCTTTTGTTTTAAATGGCTGGCCTGATTGTTTCTGTCCCTTTGAAATATTTGTCCCAAAAGCATCTTCCTTCCCATAAATTCACTTTAATTCGGTTAAACAAATTTTAATAATATCTAACATTTAGATAGCAACTCAGAGCTTTGCAAAGTACTTTATGAATATTGCCTCACTTTATCCTCACAAAATTATGGAGAGATGAATGCTATTACCCATTTTACAGCTGAGGAAACTGAAGCAAACAGTGCTTTTCCCAGGGTCACATATCTAGTAAATGTCTGAAGCTGGGTTTGAACTGTTGATCTTCTTGATTCCTGTTCTAGGACCCTACCCACTGCACCACTTAGCTTCCTGGAACACTTAAGCTAGGTGCTCAGGATATGAAGATTAAAAAATGATATAGTTCCTGCCCTTGGAAAGTGCTTATGCAATACTAGAGACATTACTACATATGGATAGATAATTGTAAAACAGTCAAGTATGACTGAGGCTAAAGAAAAAAACAGATAGTGTAGTCCAAGAAATTGTCTCCTGTAAGGAGACGCTGTTTTTAGCTGGGGTGATGAGGGACATCTTCATGAGGTAGTGGCCTTTGAGTTGACCATCGAAGACAGAAAGATTCTGAAAAGTGGAGATTAGGCGGGAGTGTATTCCAGGAATGGGGGACGGTCTTTATGAATTCACCAAAGTAGGAGACATCATGTTGAATTTAGGGGGAAAGCTATAACACAGAGTGCTTGAAGTAATATGAAATGATCCTGGAAAGGTAGAGTGCATTTTGATTGTGTAGGACTCCTTAGAGCTTATATTTTATCCTATACGCAAGAGAGAGCTAGCAAAAAGGGCAGCTAGGTGGTATAGTGGATAGAGCACTGCGCTTGGAATCAAGAAGACTCATCTTCATGAGTTCAAATTTGGCCTCACACATTCACTAGCTATGTGACTGGGCAATCCTGTTTGCCTCAATTTCCTCATCTGTAAAATGAACTGAAGAAGGAAATGACAATAAATTTGCCAAGAAAACCCCAAAATGGGGTCACAAAGAGTCAGACATGACTGCAATGAGTCAACAACAATAAAACGAAAACAGATTTTGGAGCCAGAAAGTGACATGGTCAGACCTGTGAACTAGGAAGCAGCTATTAGAGTAGATGTGTAAAAGTCAGAGTGGAGAGGAGAAGAGTGTGGAGGCAGAAAGTTCAGGTAGGAGATCATCACTATAGTCGAGGCAAGTTGTGATAAGAAGGCTTGGAGGCCAAATACCTAGAGAAGGGGACAGTTGTGAACAGTGTTGCAGAGATAGAATTGACAAGACCTGGCAAACGATTGGATTTGAGTAGTGAAAGAAAAGAGAGTCTAATGATTTTCCATTTGATAACTGGTCAAAGCTTATGAACAAATAGTTTTTAGAGGAAACAATACAAGCTATCATTAACTATATGAAAAATGCTCTAAATTGCTAATAATAATTAGAGAAATGCAAATTAAACAACTCTGTGGCTCTACCTCACACCCATCAGACTAACAAAGTAGACCTGAAAAGAAAATGATAAATTCAGGTGGGGGTGGGGGTGGGTAGTACATTAATGTGCTGTCCCTGGAACTATAAATTATTCCACCCCCCATACTTTCTGACCCAGTGATAACACTACTAGGTTTATACTTGAAAGAAATCAAAACAAGAGAACAATACCCATTTCTACAAAAATATTTATAGCATCTCTTTTTGCAGTGACGAAGAACTAGAAACTAAGGGAGTACCCATTCATTGAAGACTGACTGAACAAGTGATGGTATATGTTTGTGATGGAATACTATTGTGCTATTGGAAAGGATGAAAGAAATAGTTTTAGAGAAACCTGGGAAGACTTGTATGAACTGATGCAAAATGAAGTGAGGAGAACCAGAAGAATAACTTATATAATTAACAGGAATATTATGAAGACAAATTATTTTGAAAAACTTAGGAACTCTGTTCAACACAATGATCAACCACAGTTCCTGACTATTCAGGGTGAAACTCCCCAGCTCTTGATGAAGAGGAAATGAATGAATTCAGGTCCCAGATTCAGATATTCCCCTCTTCCCTCACTTTGGATATGGCCAGTGTGGGAATTTGTTTTGCTTGACTGCTCATGTTTGTAATGGTTTTTGTTTTCCTTGCTTTCTCAAAATGATAATGGGGGAGGCAAGAGGGAAAGAATGCAGATCTGAAAATAAAATAAAATTTAAATTTTAAAAAAGAATCTAATGATTCTGAGGTTTCAAGCCTGAGTGACCTAGAGATTATTGTCACCTACAAGAAAAATAGAGAAGTTTAAAGGAGGTACAGGTTTAGAATGAAAGATAAACCATAAAAAAATGATCCTTAAAAAAAAATTTTTGCTCAGCAAGATGTTGATTTGGTAAGCTATCAGATATAAGTATCAGAGAAACAGGGGTGGCCAGATGGCACAGTGAATAGAGTCAGGAGGACTTGAGTTCAAATCTGGCCTCAGACATTTAACACTTAACTAGCCATGTGACCTTGGGCAAGTCACTTAACCCCAATTGCCCTGCCTTCCCCCCTCCACAAAAAAAAAGTATCAGAGAAACACAAGGTATTTTGATCAGTCAGTCAAGAAACATTTTAAGCTCCTACTCTGTGCCAAGCAAGTCAACACTTTAGTTAACTGTCATTTTTAGTCATTAGAAAACAATACAACGCACAACACAATTTAATCTTTCTCTTATTTTCCAGAAAGTATTTCAAGACCTCAGGATCATAATTCTGAGCCTCAGCAATCATTGTATCACAGATGGATAGGAGGGTCAGTTTCTGCTGAACTAAATTTGCATTTGGTTGGACTCTGGGTAGATTCCGAAAAGATTCGTTGGAATTAAGCATTTGGCTATAATATCCTACTGAGGCATTCACCTTCAAGGAGAAAAAAAAAATAATCTTAAGTCAATTTTTAAAACCATTGAGAAGTCTGGTTTGGGGGGAAAGTAGTAATCAATAATGATGGTTTATAGGGTTGACCATACATTTGTAGGTAACCCTTCAACCTGCTCATTGATTCTTTCTCATATTTAATCTTCTTATTTTGAGCTTTAGATGAATCCAGAGACATTCTGGGGTATTTTCTTTCTAATAAAATACAGCTTTTCTCATTGATTAATTAGCATGAATCCTCACCCTGAGCAAATTAAATATTATTTAATAAACTAGAGAGAAACATCCGTTCACAATAATACTTGCCTTCTTTTATTTTAAATCTTTTCTCTCTTATGATTAAATAAACACCTAAATAACTGAATACATTTAAATCTAAATTAACAAATGAGATAAATAATAACAAAGACAGATAACTATTTATAATATTTTGGCTAGAAGAAAGATTATAGCACAAACACCTCAAATCTTCACTGTAATGACAGATGACTTCTCTTCACTTACACACAGTGCCATATCATTTAGTCTCTCAAATACCAAGTTAAGTCTCTTCTTTAAAATCTTCTTTTTTAAGAGAAATTGAAAATAGCTTCATCCAAAAAGCTCCCCACTTCTTTTCTCTCTTCTCTAGTTTCTCTCCAACCATGACAAGAAAACATTATCTTTACCAGACTTAGTTCTCACAGAATTTTCTTTTTAAAGTCTCTTCTTAGTGTAACAGTTGACAATTTTAGCAAGAAAGAAGTTTCTTCTCACCTTTTTTCCTCTCTGTCCTCATAGTTCATCTCATAGATCCTCATAGATAAAAGATAAAAATATACACTCTTTGATTCCATAGGGAAAAGACCTCATTCAGTGACAGAACTGTAATTCCAAACTGATAGCATAAATTGCTTAAAAAATATTTGTTGAATTGAATTTGTTGAACTGAATCTGGCAAAGTTTTTGGCTTTAACCTAAAACATGTATTGCATTCCATTTGGCTTTTAAAGATACTGTGGTCTCAGTGGGAGAGCATTTTGAAACAGGTGTTATACAGGGAAATTACAAAAAATAAAACTGAAAGGAAATACAGAAAGCCAAAAGCAATCAAATTTTACTTTCATGAGACCATTGACCTGGCTGAATGGGATCAAGCTAATATAGCTCTGAGTCAGCCAATCACTAGCACACTAGGACAGTTTAAGATTGGTTATTTCTTAAGTCTTTGGAGAACATTAACATGTGGGCATCAGATTGCTAAATGACCTGTATTAACCAGGTCTGTCTGTGCTGTCCATAAAGGCCCCTTATGACATTATTTTCAGCGGGTTTATTTTTACATTTATATTTAATTCTGATAATGTGACTTTCCTACTTGTTCCATTGGCCTTTGACATTTTTTCTTTCTTTTAAAAAATATGATACTATTTCTTTTAAATATTTTCTTCTTTTAGTCTAGCAAGTATAGAAAACTTTAAGATGATCAATCTCTCGTCCATCCCATTATTTTAATTGTCTTTGTGCTTCTGTTTGATCCTTTCTGTAGGCTTGCTTTCACCAAACTTTCTCTTTATTCAATTTAGTAATCTTGTTCTCTTTTATCTTATTCCATTTACTATCGCTCTCCTTTCCCATATATAAAATGTTTTCTTCAGTTTTTCAAAATTGTAGTCATTCTTCTCAGAGCTTTCAGCCAGAATATATTTGGAGAAGACAACTAACTCATACAAACTATGTTTCCTTACTTTGCCAACATGTAGCATTCCTTCTTTATAACCAATTTTCATAGAATTCTGTTTTTACTAGTGTTTAACTTATTTTTTTTAACTTAAGTTTTTTATTTGGGAGGGGAAATTAAAATTGCCCTTTAAAAGGAAAGCGCATATCTCTCCTTCCTCCCCCATAAAGAAATATGTACATAGAGTGGATAGGGGTTCAGTGATTCTTTCCTATTCACTAGATGCAGATGTAAGCACAGATGTCTCTACCCATCCAAGTGGCCAATTAGCATATTTGTTCTATGCTGAAAGGAATTTGTTAATCACCCATGGGATTCTAAATTTGAATGTATAATTCTAAGAGGACCACATGAAAGCAGGGCCACCTGCCATTTGGTAGACCACCTTTGGCCTCTGAGCAACTAACATTGAGAGGATGATTGGATTAAGTGGTGTATTTCTAACTTTCTTAACCCTTTGTTCTCATTCCTACCCTTCAGGCAGATCTCCCAAAAATATAGAACTCTCATCTCTACTTCTTTGCTTTTGTTCAGTTTCCCTTTCCTAGAATGCCCAGTTCTTCCTCTTTTGTCTGTTCAATTCCAGTTATCCCCCTAAGTTCTACCTTTTTCAGAAAGCCCCTTCCTTCTCTCTTGGTCCTCTTGCTTC
>CM053591.1:53707846-53762175 GCA_028646515.1 Pseudochirops corinnae | reverse complement strand
CCCCCCCCCCCCCCCCATGGCGGCATGCAATCAAGTATAGGATCTGCAAATACTTCCACACTGGACATTAGTCTGATTGTATAGAAGGGTTGTAACCAATGGAGTGGACAGTAGGAAAAAGGAAACAAAACCAAACACTTTCCACTATTTTCAACACAATAAAAAGACTTTGTATTTGGGAACACTTCAGAGGAGAATCAGTAGGCTTTTATAAACCGAATTTTTTATATCTAGGTAAGAAATATTGGATTTAAAAGGTGTTTCCCTTCTTTTTTTGGGGGGAGGGGGTGGGATGTACAGAATTCCTTGGCCTTAGGTTTTCTTTGGTTCATGGAAAGATGATAGTGATTAGCCAATCTTAATAGTAGTGTAGATGGTTGCTAGCCAAGAATGAGTAGCAGTTAAATGACAGTGTATAAACATAGAGTCTGAGATGGTTCATTCAAAGAGATATTCCTTGCCCATGTGGAATTAAACTGAAGAAAAGGCAGTTCACTGATGACTGGTTTTAAAATCCTAATTCAATATTTATCCACATTAATTTGCTATTTAGCTTGCATCTTTCTTCTCTACCTACTAGCTCTTTCTTGTAGTTACCCATTTGTTTTTAATAGATTTTATTGGCATGTTTTGCTTTTATATAACTTTCATTTCCTCCTGTATCCTTTCCTTCTCCTATCCCAGAAAGTTATCCCTTAGAATGATTTTTTAAAAATTAGAATAAGAGAAAAATTTTCAGTAAACCCAATTAATGCATCCAAAACCCCCCAAACTTGCATAGTCCTACATCTGTGGACCTCCCACTTCTACAGAGAAGCATGGGAAAATGGCGTCTTAGATTTCTTCTCTGGAGCCAAATTGAGTCATTATGATTTCACAGCATTCATTTCATTTGTTTTGTGGTTGTTATGTTTCTTTTCATTTGCATAGTTGAAGCCATTGGCATAGATGGTTTTTCTGGCCTTTGTAAATGTGCCATGGCATGTGAAGGACTGGGAAGCATTGTTCTGAATAACTTCTTGCTTTAGTTTTGTTCAAAATGTACATAATGAAACCTTTGTCCTCCTTAACAGGGTTGCTTTTACTTAAAAATAATTTAATTGCTGCAAAATGTAACACTAAAGGAACCCCTTGCAAATAAAAGCCAAGACTTTGTTAGCTGGTATCTGGACTTTTGCCCTTTCTCCCTGTTTCTCACAGTGTTGTTGTGAGGATCAAATGAGATGACATATATAAAGTGCTTTCCTAACCTTAAAGTATATCTTTATATACTAGCTAGCTATCTTCATCATCATCATCATCTTCATTCCCAGACATATACATATTTGTTGATATCCTTTATGCTGTTTCAACCCTGCAATAATATTCAGATGTGTGCTGAAGCCAGTTCCAGTTGTTAAATTTTTAAAATTTTATATTTAAATGTAAAACTTTAAATTAAAATGTTGTATTATTAAAGTTTCATTGTGAGCTTTTATACCTCAGAAATCTTGTTCACATAACCAGTAGGTAGGTGTCTGAGGCCAAATTTGAATTCAGGTCTTCCTGACTCCAGAACTAGAGCTCTATACGCTGTGCCACCAATTTGCCCTGTGCCACCAATTTGCTGCCTCAGAAATCAGCAGTTACTAAAAATCAGGGCTTGATTTATTGTTTTGTTGATTGTCTAGAATTAAGAATGATAATAATGTCAATTAAATATTAAAGTGTGTGCATACATCTCCTTCCTCCCTTTGGAGAGCCTGGTTGTTAAACATTTACTAGCATACCCTTGGAAATATTCCACAGACTACTCTTGTCCACCACTTTTAAAAATTAGAATAAGAGAAAAAATTTCAGTAAACCCAATCAACACATCCCAAAACCCCCAAACTTGCATAGTCCTACATCTGTGGATCTCCCACTTCTGCAATTGCCATTTTAGGGACCTATACATTTAATTCTTTGGATAGTGTGGTATTCTTTTGGGGACTCTTAGATATATAGCATTCCTGGAAAAATATTAATGTAAAAAAAGATGAACCTCTGTTTTAGAGAGAAAGAAGGAAAAATAATTTAGTAAGAGGTTACTGTGCATCAGGCACTGTGTCAGGCTGGACTCATCAAATGCCCTGAACAATTTTTCACATGCAATTGATCCCATTATCCTTCTTCTATTCAATTTTTGCTCACAATAATTGTTCAAGATATATGAAATCCTGAACCAATATTATGGGCTGCCCGTACGAAATCAGAGTCTGGACAACAAATGTTCTCCATCTACGTGGTCTTCCCTGTGCAGATAGTTAAGCCAAACTCTTTTGAGAGAATTATCTGAAAGGCGTTTCAAATACAAGATTCTTCTGTGCTTCTATTTTCTGATGATAAAAAGCATTCAGTTCTTAGTGAGGTAAGGTTCTGCTTTAAAGTTTCTCCTCGGAGGTGTCTCCTATGCAAATGTTAATCCCTGAAGGATGTAAAATTTGTTCGCGTTTGGGTAACTAGGGAAAATAAAGTGTTTCCCTCTAGGGGTATGCAAAGTAAGACTTATCTAAGCAGGGAAGAAGGATCTTTGGAGATAGAGTGCTGTCAATCAAAAGACTAGAGGCAGATGGAGGCGTGGCATTTTTTTCTTTTCACTCATTCTGTAACAGGCATATGACATCAACAGATTATAGAACTCAAAAAATAGCTGCTAACTTTGCCTTTGAGTTATAGAGCCCTGAAGAAGGGCAGGAAGTTCAAACCTAGGGAGTAGCCAGAGGGCTATGGGCCAAGACTGTAACTCTATAGCTGTGGCGGAAAGAGTTCACTCAGATAATCAGGAAATACATCTGTGTTACTCTTGCTGATTCATTCATTCCAAGATTTCTCTTTAGTCTTCCTCATTTTAATGAACTTTTCCTCTTATATTATTATTAATTAAAAGTTATTAATTAATTAATAATATTATATTGTGAATGCCATCAGTCTCAGTGTTCGAAGGACTATGTGTGTGTTTCCCTAGGTTTTTGGCTGTAAACCAAGAGAGTAGTGAAAAAAAGATATTTGGTAGGGAAAGAGCACTATATTTGGAGTCGGAGTACTTGGGCTCACATACCAGCTCTTCCACTTAATAATACCTGTGTAACATTGGGCAGATCACTTCACCTCTTCAGGGACTAGTTTCCTCACCTGTAAAATGAAAGTGTTGGCTTAGACTATCTCTAAGATCTCTTCTAACTGTAGGTGGATAGACTACTGCATCTGGAGTCAGGAAGACTCATCTTCCTAAATTCAAATCTGGCCTCAGACACTAGCTGTGTGACCGTGGGGAAGTCACTTAATCCTGCTGGCCTCAGTTTCTGCATCTGTAATATGAGCTGGAGAAGGAAATGGCAAACCACTCCAATATCTGCGAAGAAAACCCCAAATGGGGGTCACAAAGAGTCAGACCTAACTAAAAAATGGCTGAACACATGATCCTAAATCTCCCCAAAGAATCTCTGACTCCAGGGTTGCGTTTTCAGAGGGTAGGAGAAATCAGGGTGATCACTTAAGCATGTAACAGCTGTAGTTGATCCTTAATAGAACTAGGTCATGTAGCATGTAGAGTGGTATTAAGGTGACTCAAGCTGGTCCCTTGGTAGCTTAGTCCCAATATTGGAACAAAAGGAGATGGATACTTGGAGGTAGTTCAGCAATTAATGAAAGGAGGTTAATTTAGACATCACATAAAAAAGAGAAGAAAGAAAGGGAGAGAGGGAAGGAGGAAGGGAAAAAAGAGGGGAAGAGAAAATAAATATTTATTAAGCACCTATTCTATACCAGGCGTTGAACTAGGAACCTTATAAATATTATCTCATTTGATCCTCACAACAACCTTGAGAGGTAGGTACTATTTTTATTTAATAATTGAGGAAACTGAGGTCAAATGACTTGCCCAGTGTGCATGGAAAGTCGTTAGAACATCTATCAGCTTAGTGATGAAGACAAGCACTGGGTTTGGATCAGAGGACTAGATTTCATGTCCCAAGTCTGTTGCTTATACTTGGTGTTACTACGGAGAAATCATTTCATGACCATCTTATGGAAATTTCCTTTTCTGTAAAACAAAGGACTTTGACTATACAATTATGAAGACTCTATTCAGCTCTAAATCTATTATTCTGGAAGGGTCTGTTTTTCTTCTTAGGGAAGGGTGAAAGAACTATGTAAGATGCGACAAAACTATTAGAGTGGTAACAGTTTCCCACTAGCTCTCAACATGGCCATATCACCAAAAGTGGACAAAGGTTGTTGGCCAGGCACTAAAACAGGTATTTCTACACGCTGGATCTCCAATAAAAAGTTGCCATTATTTTCAGGAGATATTGCTTCCCTTTGGATAGTGAGGTAGCACAGTGGATGAAGTTAAAATTTGGCCTCTGGTACTGACTAGCTGTGTCACTCTGGGCAATCACTTAACCCTGTTTGCCTCAGTTTTTTCAACTGTAAAATGAGCTGGAGAAGGAAATGGCAAACCACTCCAGCATTTTTGCCAAGAAAACCCCAAATAGACTCAGTGAAGAGTCGAACATAACGGAAAAATGATTAAATGAGTGTTTCCCTAGGAGAAGAAAAATTTGATATTGACTGGCCTGTACCATTGACATGCTGTAAAGAGAGGTAGAGGTCAAATACAGCATAACATTTACCTGCTGGAGAGCTTTAGAGGGCCTAAGTTTGATATGTTGTACATGGGAAAATGCTTGAGGTCATGGCAGCATCGCTTAGTGTGTATAGAGCTTGCTTTCCTGTTTTGTTTCTAACTACAACCCAAATGGAGGGGGTACTTCTATACTTTAACATATTGTTAGCGTATAGAGGTTAGGAAAGGTACTGCACAAAGTGGTGACTAAAAATGCAGTAATTGTAGTAGACTTGTTCAAGAGTCTTAGTTGATGAATAATTATCGTAACTATGGTTATCTGAAAAGCTGGAATAATAGGCCAGTTTCTCTAGTGTATAAAGGTGATAAGAAAAGAAAGACAAGTTAGTAAAAGGACTTACTGGAAGAAATTTATTAGCCAAATAAGTCCCTGTGTTACCATCTCATGTTTTGACTTCTAAGATGAGAGAGCAACTTCTACATGAGACAGAGGTTGTTGCACCCCCAGTCCTTTCCCAAGATGTTGTTTGAACTCAAGGGTCATGAATGTAAGCCGAGGGAACCCACTCTGTGAAGGAATCGACTGGTTTTATGTTCGGTGTGAGTGAGATGGACAGACACAAGCTAAGTGAACTCAAGAAAAACCACAGAATTTCAGAATTGGAGGGAACCACACCAACTATCATCAACTTTCTCTACTCCCCCAGAGAATCCTTTCTGCCGTGTATCTGACAAATGGTTATCCAGTCATTTCTTGATGACCTCAAATAAAGGGAAATCTGGAGTAGCCCATTCTACTTCTGGATAGCTCTAATGTTTTACCTGAAATAAAGTCTAAAATGACTTCTTTGCAACTACCATGGATTCCACAAATTATACTTGCTCTGTTTTCTGCCTTTTCAGGCCAGATTAGATAAAATCTAATCTCTTTTAGATATCAGCCTTTCAAGTACTTGAAGAGAGCTATCATGGTCCCTGGAGTTTTCTCTAGGCTGAACAGCCCCAACTACTTCATTATATGGCATGGACAAACTTCACAGTTTGGATTCAGTGAAGGGGCCACACTTGAGGACCTAGAGGGCCTCAAGGCTGCAGGTTCTCATTCCCTGGACTAGAGACTCTTCACCATTCTGGTCATCTTCCTTTAAACATTTTCCTTCTTATCAGTAGTTATTCGATACTCTTTTTTTTTTTTTTTGTAACGTGACCTTTTAAATATAGGTCATTTATCTATTTGGAGTTTATTGTGGTTTACAGGATGACATGTCAGCCTAAATCTAATTTTTGTCCAATTGCTTTCCAACTTCCTACGCAGTTTTTGTTGAATGGTGAGTCCTTAACCTAGTAGATTGATTTTTGAGCTTATCCAACTCTTTGCTACTATATTCCTTTATTTTGCCATTTTTTAAAAATTTTATTTAGATTTATAGACTAAAAACATTTTTACAAGCATTTATTGTACCTCTCCTATGCTTCACCACTGAGCAACTTTAAAATAAAAAGAAAATCCTCATAACAAATGTGTGTAGTCTAGCAGAACCAATTCCTGGGGCAGCTAGGTGGCTAGAATAGAGCACCAGCCCTGGAGTCAGGGGTACTTGAGTTCAAATCCATCCTCAAACACTTCACACTTACTAGCCATGTGATCTTGGGCAAGTCACTTAACCCCAATTGCCCTGTCTTCCCTCCTCAAAAAAAAAAAAAGACCAAAAAAAAATCAGTTCCCACATTGACCACATCCAAAAAATGCCTGTTTCATTCTGCATTTTAAGCCCTCTTAAAATGACAGTTTTAAGTTTGACAATCACACAGCTGCCAAAATGGCTTTTCCTAAATCTCAGATCTTATGATGTCATTCATTTACTCCATAAACTCTAATGGCTCCCTATCAACTTGAGGAGCAAATACAGTCTTTCTTTCATTTTAAGTTCTTTAAGACCCTACCCCTTCCTATTTTTCTATTTTTCTTACACATCTCTCCCCTTCCTGCAGACTAACCTACCTGGCTCTTCTTCACACTCAACATATCATCTCCTTGTTTGTACTGGCTGTTCCCTGTGTCTGGAATATTTTGAAGTCATTCCCCAGCTATCTCAGCGAACATCATGCTTCCCACATACCAGAAAACAGGCCCTGGAGGACTTAACCTTTTAATTCCTGGAACTCTTGCCTGGGATATGACTGCTGATTGGTGGTTGCTTCAGTAGCCCATTGCATCTAGGATTGGCTCTGGTCATGCTAGACTTTGTTCTCCAGTCACCATACCCCTGAATGTATACCCCCTGTCTACCCTCTTTCCCTCCTTTCTATTTCTGAAATAATAATCAAATCAGTTCTTTCGTTGCTCCTCACCTCTGGCTCCGATAACTGCTGTCCAATCCACATTCCAAAACAAAATATCGCACTCTGGCCACCATTCTTCAGGAGCACTGCTTTTCCCTACTAGAATGTAAGCTCTTTAGGGGAGCGAGGTGGGACCTGAAGTCAGGAAGACCTGAGTTCAAATTCAATCCCAGACATTTAATGTTTATGTGACCCTGGGCAAGTCACTTAACCTCTGTCTACCTCAGTTTCCTCAGCTGTAAAATGTGGAAAATGATAGCACCTGCTTCCCCGGATTGTTGTGAGGATCAATGAGAACATTCGGAAAGTGCTTAGCACAGTGTCTGGTATACAGTAGGTGCTTGATAAGTGCTGATTTCCTTCCCTTCTCTCTTTGAAGTCAGGGATTGTCTTTGCTTTTGTATTTGCATCCTCACTATTGGCATACAGTAAGCGATTATTAAATGGTGAGTTTTTTGTTCTTTTGTTTATCTCTTCTCTTAGAATCTCTGAAATCCTTCAAGCCTCCATTCAAGCACCCTTTCCTCATCTCCCAGCTGCTAGTGCCTTCCCCTCTTAAGTTACATTGTTTTTACATACATACATGCACACACATTCCCTACATACACACAGGTACATATTGTTTCTCCATTAGAATATAAATTCCTCTAAGGACAGGGATTTTTTTTTGTATCTTCAATGTTAGCACAATGCCTCGGCCAAAGTAAGCATTTCATCAATACTTATTGATTAGCTGATATAACCTGTAATCTTTATATACTTTAATTTAAAAAAAATTTTTTTTTGCCTTTTGGAGGGCAATCGAGAGTAAGTGACTTGCCCAAAGTCACACGGCTAGTAAGTGTGTCAAGTGTCTAAGGTCAGATTTGAACTCCAGTCCTCCTGACTCCAGTGCCACTGCTCTATTCACTGCTCCTTCTAGCCACCCCTTTATATACTTTTAAAGCTTTTAAAAATTAATCTTTTAGGTTTTTGAAAAAAATACCCTCTATTGCCCAATATATCCCCCTCCTCACTCGGAGAAACAAAGAATAAAGGAACACAAAAGCAGGTAAGCAAACTCAGCAACACATCAGTCAAATGTGATAGACTCTGCTCCACCTGCATAGTCTCCCAACTCTGCAAAAAGGGAGCAAAATGAATCCTCATGTCTCTTCCTGGGCACCAAGCTTGGTTATTATAATTATAGAGCATTGACTTCTCTGTGTGTGGCTGTTCTTCCCATTTACATTGTTGTGATCATTCAACTAATCAGCAAACATTTCTGAGCACTTACTGTATGCTACACCCTGGGGCTCCAATGATAAAAACCAAGCAGTTTACATTCCATTGAGGTAGACAACATGCCCCTGAAATGAACATATACAAAATATATGAAATATATATGTAGATGTACATAGGTATCAGATATATTTTATAGGATCAAGACATTAATAGTTGATAGGTGGGTGGGTGGTCCTGGAATTGGGAAAGGTTCATAAGCCTAATTGTGAAATAGCCAAGGATTCTTTTAGAAAGAAAAAAAGAATTCCCTTTTGTTACAGTATCTAGCACTCCAGGCTTACTCTCCCAGAGCCTGGCCAGTTAGTCACAGATCCTTCTTAAGGATCTAGGGGTCCCCTTGAGAGTTTGGGACGTCTTTTTCTAATGCTGTTGGCTGAAGCCTCCATTACATTGTTTTCTCTCAACATTTAGCTGCAAATGATTAGCACCCCAGTTTCATTTAGCAAATTAATGTTAATAACTTTTAAAAGAGTTATTAGCTTTGAAAAAGCAGCAAGGATAGGAATACAAACATTTTCTCCCCCACTACTCCAAACACTTAACACTATACCATCTTGGTCCCTTGGGAGAGTGGGCTTATACTTAACACTTAAATAGCATTAGTCCCAACAAGTTCATGTCCAAAGGTATGATTGCTCTTTGTCTAAGCTACTGCTGGACTGGGTCCCAAAGGTCACTCCTTGGGGCCTCAAAGCTACTGATCAGCTGCAAACCCCAGCATAACATATACTCATGAGTTTATTGATAATTTATTTTCCTGAGTTTTGAAACTCTATGGTTTATAATCTTCAACTAAAATGAAAGAATGTTGCTTTTCCTTCATTTTTGAAGCAGACCAATGACATCATAGGGAGGTGTCTTGACTTGCAGGTGAATTGGATTGAAGTGAGGCAGAGTTGCACAAAATCATCAGTCTCATTTTCTCTTCCTAAGTCATCAAAGTTCAGTGGTAAGACAAAAGTCAAGATGACTGATGATGGCCAAGGCTGCAGTGGATGACCTTGGTGTCTTCCATGTCTGACCAAGCTTTACGCACTCTACAGTGCCTGCTTCAGGTGCCTTATTCCACCAGGGAACATATTCAGATGCTTGAGGTAGACATCCACCTAACTCACCATCAAGTCTGAGGCCTGTCCATTACCCTCACACTGGTTTAGCCCATCTACCAAGATGGTTCTATTGGGATGTAGCCTCTGCACATGCTACAATTTCTTAGAACTACAGGTGAGAGAATGTGGTAAGGGACTTACCAAGATTAGGAACCTAGGTACATTGTCAGCATCACAGTATTGTCTCTCTTCTTTCTTTGGAAGACCAACAGACAGGAAGAAGTAAGCTGGAGAGAAGGTAGCTAATGAGCCACCTTTTGAATGCATCTTCAAGTCTGGTTTCACAGCCAATCAAGGAGGTTATTTCTTGTCATGATATTAGACCAGAACCAGTTAGAAAACATTTGCACATGCTCCAAATCTTTCCAAGATACTTCCCTTACGTGATATCACCACTGTCCTGATAGAAGGTACCCCCCCCCCAACATCTTCCACATGGGGAATTGCATCAGCTAAGTATGCTGATACCTACTTAAAAGGGTTGGGCTTGTTAGCCAGTACTGTGTTTCATTATTATAAACTTTACAAATATGATTATTTCTCCATAAAAAGATGAGAAGACTTAATTTTTTTATCATGTTAAATTTAATATACTTCTAAAATAATTTATTTATTTGTGGTTTATAACATTCAGTTCCACAGGCTTTTGAATGTTAAATTTTCTCTCCCTCCCCAAGATGGCATGTGATCTGCTACATTCATATTAAACATATTTTCACATTAGTCATGTTGCATAGAAGAATTATAACCAATGAAATGAAACATGAGAAAAAAGAAACGAAACAGAAAATCAAAAGAGAGAGAGAGCAAATAATTTGCTTCGATCTGCATTCTGACTCATAGTTCTTTCTCTGGATGTGGATAGCATTTTCCATCATGAGCCTTTTGGAGCTGAGAAGACTGAATTTTAAACTGTGACTCTCCTCCTATTTGTACATACAGCAAGGTAGAAGGATGGAATAAGCATTTATGAAGCACCTACCATGTACAGGCACTGTTAAGTACTATAAAATATATTCTCTCACTTGACACTCACAACAACCCTGGGAAGAGGTGCTCTTATAGTCCCCATTTTAGAGTTGAGGAAACAGGCAAACAGAGGTAAAAATGACTTACCCGGAATCATATAGCTAGTAAGTGCACAAGGTGGATTTTGGTGGCTCAGTGGATACAGTGCCAGACTTTGAATCAGGAAGAACTGAGATGAAATCCTGCCTCAGACACTTACTAGCTTAGTCTCTTAACCTTTCTGCCTCAGTTTACCTCATCTGTAAAATGACAATAACAGTAGCACTTCTCAGAGTTCATTTTGAGGATTAAGTGAAATATTTGTAAAGCACTTTGCAAGCCTCCAAGTGCTATGTAAATGATGGCTAATATTGTAAAGCATATTTCAAACTTAATATGTTAGTTCCAACACTGTCTTGCTCATCTGTGTCCCCTTCTGAACTTCTTTCTGCTCAGTGTATATTTTTAAACTATTTAATTGATGTTCTCTTCTTCTTTTTTTGAAAAAATGTTCCCCTAGAGTACAGGAAGCAGAGTAGTGTATAATAAGTTTGGAAAGATAGGCTGGAACCAGACCGTGAAGAGCTTTGAAAGCTAAACAGAGGAACTGTTATGTTTGATCCCAGACCCAAAAGGGAGCCCTTGGAGTTTATTAAGTAGGGGAGTGACATGGTCAGACCAGCAGTTAAAGAAAATCTTATTGGCATCTGGGAGACCAAGTAGGAGGTTATTGCCATAGTTTAGGCTAGAGGTAATTAATGACTGAATTGGGGTGGTTATATTTAGATTGTTTATACATTTGGAGCTTATTGTAGTATATGGTGTAAGGTGATAGTCTAAACTTATCTTGCTGTTAGCAACATGTGTGGATGGTGCATACATATATAAATATATATATACACACACATACACACACAGACACACATATATATAAATGTAGATGTATGTTTTTGGCTGTTCTCTGGTCATCTTCATGCCCTACCTCCTCATTTCGAGCCCAGCTCTCCAGCTCTCAACCTGGGGTCTTAGCCCCTGATTAATGAGAGCTTGCCATAATTAGCCTAACTTTGGGATTCAGACCCATGTTACTGTCTCCCATAATCCTAGACAGTTCATTTAGAAATGAAAAAAGTATTTGATGAAAAAGTATTTGGTTTACAACATGTTTTTAGCTTTCGGTGGATTTTATCATGAAGTCATATTAAAAAATGTTATATAATTTCAAAGGAAAATTATAAATTCTGGCAAGCTTATGTCACCAGTACTTGGTTATTGTTCACTCTTACAATTTTAAGGTTATCTAAAATTGAATGTTTCTGATGGAGAATAAATCTGATTTTATTGTTGATTTTGATTTTATTTTTCATATTCTCTAATGTTATATTTTTCCTCCCTTCCCCCTCCCATTTTTACAGACTTTGGCTTGAGCAACTATGCAGGCATCTTGGGTTACTCAGATCCTTTCAGTACCCAGTGTGGCAGCCCAGCTTATGCAGCTCCAGAACTTCTTGCCAGGAAAAAATATGGTTCCAAAATAGATGTCTGGTCCATGTGAGTTATTCAGCTTAAAAAAATGATTTTTTTCCCTCTTCCCCTTTTCCCCCACTTGTTTAATACAGACATAAAGTTAGCATGTTAAGTGAAGAAGTTCTTGAAAGCTTTGGAGGGTGTAATAAGTGATTTTCTACTCTTTAGTGTCCATAGAGAAATATGCCACCATCAGAATCTTTTACCTTAACACAGAGATGAGGCTTTATGCCAAAACCATAGTCAGCAAATCTGATTTCCCAGGTGTTTGTGTTGAATAGCTCCATCCTCATTATTACATCCATGTGATAGACACATAAATGTACCTTGCTTATAGTTGCCCCTTCTTTGCCACATCTACCCCAGCAAAGCACTCACCCATTCAGCCTGGCCACTATAATTCTCTCCTATATTGCCTCTAGATCCTTATTTCTTCTTTGTTCTTAGGCAGTGAGGAACCTCCCATTCCTACTTTCTTTTGTACTGCTGCTGAAGCTTCAGAATCTCATTTGTACTTGCTCTACCCTGTTTAGTATTTGGAATTTGTGAGAGCTGGGCCAATGGGCAGGGGGATCCCTTCGCATTTTTTTTTTTTTTTGCATTGCATTGAGAGGTGCCATGCTCTAGTATTGTGAATGGAAATTTAGAATATGTTTTCCCCTACAAACAACTGTGGTTACATTCTATGGTACTATAGTACTACTAGCATTCTCTATTATGACTATCCTACAGTTTCGCTGCACTGTCGGTCAAAGGGACTTTTGTGGGCTGTCCTGGGAACTGAACTACATTGTTTTTATGATAAAATGCATTCCAATTTCCTGTCCATCAACTTACAAATGAACTTTGAAAACATGACCTATTTGTAAGCCACAAACTGACTATAATTGTTTCCCTTCCTGACAATGGACAAAAAAGTTATTATGCACATTACTGTTAATGTGAGTGAAAATTTTATGATAGGCCAAGAGCTGATTGATGGAAACAGGACAGGGAGGATACAAACACTGGCAAAGGGAAATGGA
Source organism: Pseudochirops corinnae (assembly GCA_028646515.1). Classification (NCBI taxonomy): domain Eukaryota; kingdom Metazoa; phylum Chordata; class Mammalia; order Diprotodontia; family Pseudocheiridae; genus Pseudochirops; species Pseudochirops corinnae. The sequence goes on along the minus strand of CM053591.1, from coordinate 53,749,270 downwards.
CTGTAGGAGAGAAGTTATTGGGGGTGGAAGGAGATGTGATTTTGATTCAGAGGAAGTTCTTCAGGTGAGAAGGGCTGATATGAAACAAGAGTAGCAACTTGAATAAGCAACCAGAAGTGTGGCAATTTTTAGAAACCACAGTCAAGGTTAGAGATGAAAGAGAGCAGCATCTTAGAAAATTTAATAAGGGAAGGGAACTCTAAAAGAAAAAAAAAAGGTCAAGGAACACAGAGGAACCAGCAATTAGCTTGAGGTTCAAGTGACAGCAGAAAATCATTTTCAACCTCATTAGAAAGGACATAGATTTCCCATGGATTGAAGCTATGAGGCATTGCCTAACCAATTTAGGACTGAAAAGAAAAGGCTGAATTTATGTATGAGATATGCCAAATGGAATCTGCGATGATACTGAGCACCTGTAATTTACCAGTCTACATAGTTTGCTCCCTGGAAATTTTTTATGCCATAGCAATGGTGTATTCCTTAATGAGAAAAGATGATTTGTTAAGGCAAGTGAAAACTTCCAAACCTTCTGGCAAAAGGAGTCAGATCCTGGCAGGCCTTGTAACTTGTAAAATGAGTGTCAAGTATAACCCTAGCAGGTAAATAATATTGTAAAGCAACAAATTTAAAAATTATGGCTCATATATCAAAGAAAAGAAAGATTGTTGCCTCTTCTAAGTATCACTTTATAATAGGAATATTGAGGAGTCATAGCTAGGAATTGAGTCAATAAGGCAACAGGCATTTGTTAAAAACTTACTATGTGCCAGGCACTTAGCTAGGTGAAAAAGGGGAAAATTCCATAGAAGTTAGAACGGAAAAAAGTGGGCAATCTTGAGGAAGAAGATTTTGATGGTGGGGGTAAGGAGGGAATTTTTATCCATTAAATTTGGGCACTATAGATAAAGAACAAGCTAACTAGGAAGTGTGGACATGGGGAGATGTCCACAAGTATCTACCTGGAAATAGATGAAAGGCAAAGATATTTTTTAGAGATTAGTTTGCTTTTTATCTAGGAAAGAGTAGAGTGTTTGTCTATGTTTTTGTGCAACATCTGGGATTGAATTGAAATTACTAAAACAAGCTGCATTGCACTTTGTGCTGGTAAAAAAAAAACAAGCAACATGACAGGAAGCGATAGAAGGAGAAAATGCAATTTAATAATTATAACTTTATATATAAATTAATTGAACTGACTTTAAAAAGAGTTGTAGACTGGATCTTTAATAGTCTTTAATAATATATCATGTTAAAAACATACCTAAAGCACAGGGATACATATAAACTTAAAGTGAAAGGCTAGAATAAAAATTTTTATGCTTCAGCTGAATCCTCAAAAAAAGAAAACCAAACTCCAGAAACTGCAGTCATGATTTTGGATAAGGCAGAAGTCGAAATAGAAAGAATAATGGGGGAGGGAGAATAAGTCTTTGGGTTTAAATTAAATAAATTAATTAAATAATGAAATTGTATAGAGATGTGTGTGTGCACACACACAGAGGAAATGTCTTGGCACCTAAGTAAACTCTTTAGAGAAAAGTCAACCAAAATGCAAAAAAAGGGGGGGAAACTACATAGTAAGACATTAATAGTAAAAGACTTTAATATTCTTCTATCAAAACTTGACAAATCTAACAGTAAGAAAAATAAGAAGGAAATTGCAACAGAAATTTTAGGGCGAAAGGGATTTGACAGACATATGGAAATAATTCTATGTGAGCCTAAGGTTGTCTTTTTTCTAGTACAAGGTACTTCTATAAAAATGATTTTTAATATAGGGCATAAGGAATTCAAATAAATGAAGAAAGGCAGAAATATCAACCAAATATTTTATGGCACCTAGACTCATTAAAGTCAGGAACTGTGTTTTTTTATCTTTTTTTTTTTTTTTGTAGCCACAGACCTTAGCACTGTTTCTGGATCCTATAGAACACTCAATAAATGCTTATTGACTTGTCTTTGCTAAACCATCACATAACTAAAACAGCATATAATGAAAGAAGTATTTAAATAAATTCAACAGGCATTTATTAAGCACCTACTATAGGTGAAGCACTTAGCTAGAGTCTGGAAATAAAAACATAAACATCAAAAACATTTTATGCCATCAAGAAGATATTATATAGAGGAATGAAACCTACAAGCACAAAATACAAGAAAATTTGAAGGGAGGGGGAAAGAAAAACTTCCTATGGGAAGAGACACATGAGCTGAATCTTGGAGGTAGCCAAGGTTTTTAAGAGGTGAAGATGAAGAGGGAGTTCATTCTATACATGAAGAAACCTGTTCAAAGTCACATATGATAGAAAGTCAGGTTCAGTAAATAGTAAGTAGTCCACTTTGGCTGGAACATAGAATACACGAATGGGCATAAAAGGAAATAGGCTTAAAAAGATAGATTGATTGTAAAGTCTTTAAATACTAAGCCGAAGGGTCTGTATTTTATCATAGAGGCAATCGGGAGTCACTCAAGATTCTCTAGCACAGTGGTTCTCAACCTGTGGGTTGTGACCCCTTTAGGGTCGAACAACCCTTTCACAAGGGTCACGGGGGTTACCTAAGACCATTGGAAAACACATATTTCCAATGGTCTTAGGAACCTCCTCTATCCATCTCCAGGAAGGTCCACCCACATGCAGACACGCCCACATACAACTATTAAGGGTCCCGGCATTAGGAAGGTTGAGAACCACTGCTCTAGCAGGAGAACAACATGGGCAGAACTGTGTTTTGGGTAAATTGTTTTGTAAGGAATATGGCAAATGGATGATTAGAGAAGAAAAAGGTTGAAAATCAGGAGATCAATTAGGAAACTTTTGCCATATTCTAGTTGAGATATGATGATGACCTGAACTAGGGTGGTGATCATGTGAGTATAAAGAAGGGAATACATACAAGAGATGTTGTAGAGGTAGAATAGATAAGACTTACCAACTAATTTGCTGGGGTGTGTGGAGTTTGGGAACTGGAGAGAGTTGAAGATAGCTTGGAGATTGTGAGCCTAGGTGACTGGAAGGATGTTGGAAGGGAGAAGATAATAAGTTAGATTTTGGACATAATGAATTTGGAATGCCTGAAGATGTCACTTGGTTCTAGCTGTGATAATAGAATCCATGACAAATGTAAAATTTAAAGTGTTAAAAATATTGCTTCTTAGTCACTCTGTGATCATGGGCAAATTGCTCGGCCTTTCTAGTTCTCAGTTTTCTCACCATAAAAATGAGAGGTTTGAATTTGATGACCTCCAAAATCCCTTTTAACTCTAAATCCATGATCCTATAATCCAAAAACTGGATATATACATTGATTTGTGATTCATAGACTTGGAGATGACTGATCACTGAATCTATAGAATTGTGAAAATCAATAAAAGGGGGTATAGAAAGTGCCAAGAAAGGACAAAAGACAGAGACAGACACTAATAAGTTTGTAGAAAATGGTTTCAATTAAGTAAAGATGTCCAAAACCAAAATTTCATTAAAAAGTAGAGTTGATGAGAATGAATAGCCCTGGGGTTATGTAACTAAAGATATGAACAAAAGATACAATCCTAAATAGATACTTTAAAAAAATAATCTAAGTAATGAAAAATTACCCTAAGTAAATCATAGAAATAATTGCTAGTTTATACTAATGTAATGACAAGAGTGATACAACATGCCAAAATGCAGGAAATTCAGGAAAATCAGTCTTCAGAGGCAACCATGTTTAAAAATATAAAAAATTAATGACTTCATAAACCTCAAAAAGGCACAAGAGAAGAAAATAAGAAAATTAAAGATGGAATAAAGTTGCAATTTTTTAAGCTTACACTACTAAACAAAGTAAAGAGGATTTTAAAATACCAACAAAACTGAAATGCTACTAATTTAATGATAATTTTGAAAAGCAAATTAGCAATAAAAATGAGAAGAGGTAAAATCACAAGAGGAAATAAAAATTTTTCAGAAACTGTTACATACCCAGCCATATGGAAACAAAATCAAATAATTTCTATGAAATGAATGCTATTTGCAAAAATACAAAACACTCTAACAAATTGAATAGAAAAGTTAAACCAACTAATCTTATAAACAGAAGTAAATGAAGTGCCATGAAGGGGGAAACAACATAGAACCAACTGTATTGATAAATAAATTTTATTGAATATTTAAAGAATAATTCTCATGCCACATAAACTTTTTAATATGGAAAATGTCACTCAATTATGAGCCAAATGCGATAATGAAACAAGGGAAGGGTTATGTCATAGAATGAGGACTATAGACTAATATCTCTAATATTGATGCAAAAATCAAATGCTGGCAAAGGGATTACAGCTACATATCCAAAAATTATAACCAAGTGGCATTTACTATAAGAAGATAAAGATGATGCAAAACTAGGGAAAGAATTCATACAATAAATAATATTTAAAACAAAATGATATGCAAAAAAGATATAAAATATGGTCCTAATTTGTATTTTTAAAAAAACATCTCTAAGTATAGGAGTCAAAGGACATTTCCTTAATTTGCTTAATATTTGCTTAATTTTTTTTTTAAAGCAGTTTTCTACAACTAAGAACTTGTATTGTTTATTATGGAGAGATATTGGAAGCTTTCCCACTAAGTTCAGGGATGATGCAAGAGTTTTTGGTAAAATCAGTATTATTTGACTTAGAAATAGAAGCAAACATTGGTAATGAAGAGACAAGAATATCTTTGCAAATGAGATGGTGATTTTCTTAGAAAACTTAAAAGATAAACAAAACTTCATTGTTAACCTCTCAGAATGCAGAGTACAAAATGAATCTATAAAAATCATCAGCATTTCTATATTTTAGTAACAAAGAGGAAAGAGACAAAGATAGATAGTACTTTTAAAAGTTTTATTAATTCTTTCTTTTTACAAAGCTATTGTTTCCTAATACTAACCACCAACTGGAATGCTCTCCTATTAAAAAAAAAGGTTAAGTGAGACAAAACTGACATGCCAGCCATGTCTGACAGTATATACCTTAACAAATGAGAAAATGTAAAAATGTACAATTGGGCTGAAAAAGCCCAACGATAATTCTATAACATGCTATTTATTTAGCCTTTAAAGCCCTTCACAATTTGGGTCCAACCTATCTTTCCAGATTCCTTAGATAACATTTCCCCTTCAACACTCTTTGATCTAGCCCAAATGGCCTTGTCTTTGTTCTTTACACATGACACACCATGTCCCATCCCCAGGGGTTGGTCTCCCACATGCTGAGAATATACTAATTTATCTCTGCTTCAAAGTCCCTGTCCTCCTATATGAGTTTAAGTTCCATCTTTTATGTATTTTTAATACTTTTAATTTTAATTGCTTTGTATTTATTTTATGTTTCTTTTTGGTCTATGCATATATATATATATGTATTTCTGGTCTTCCCCTATTAAGAGTATAAGCTCCTGGGGGCAGCTAGGTGGCACAGTGAATAGAGCACCAGCCCTGGAGTCAGAAGGACCTGAGTTCAAATGCAGCTTCAGACACTTAACACAAAAACTAGTGCTGTGACCTTGGGCAATTCACTTAACCCCAACTGCCCCTCCAAAAAAAAAAAAAAAAGAGTATAAGCTCCTTTAGAGTAGAGAATGTGTCATTCTTTGTATTCCCAGTGCCTGACCTTAAGCTTCCCCATCCTCTTCCTACCCCTCCCCAAATAGAATCATTCTGCTCTAATAAGTGTCATCCTTTCTCTTTTCTTTTTTGTAGAGGTGTGCATAATAAATGCTTGTTGGTTGATTGCTGAAGGCTTATGAGGAAGACCTCAGTTATGGAATAAAAGTATAGGGATAGGCTTTAGTTTCCAAAAAGAAATCTTCCTGTTATTCATCTCTTTGGGTGCTCATGGAAGAAAGTAGTAATAGTTAATGCAAGGAACAGTTTGGTTTTTAAGTTATACTTCGGGGTTTTCTGGCAGCTGCTTGGCAAAGCATAATTCTTTGTTTCCCCAGGCTTCTGAAAACTCAAGTAGCGTTGGTGCATAATGAAGGAATTTATGCATCAAAGGTTATGAAGTGGGTGGATCAGTAAAATCTAAGATTCTTAGGATTAAAGTATTGCATATTACTAGGGAGATCTAGAAATGGGGATAGAAAAAGGGATCTGGGGAATGCAAGAGCAAACACTTGAATTTTCACTTTTTTTTTTTCTGCTGGGATCTTTTGTTTGAGTAAAGCTAAGCCATAAAGAAAAGAGCATTGGATTTGGAGCCAGATTACTTTTGTGATCTTTGGCTAGTTTTATTTCTTAGGACATCAGTTCACTCATAAGTAAAATGAAGGGGATTCGGATAAATTGTATACATTTGTAATCCTAGACTCTTGAGATGGATAAAAGATCGATCATTGTCTCAAAGGGTTTACAGTCTAATAGGGAGGGGAGCAATCTTAGGGAGAACCAAATAAGTAACAAGGAGGTCAAGGCAAAATGTTTGTTGTTTGAGGAGGGGGCGAGAAGATTCAGATGCTCCTCCTCCACTCTCCCCAAAGCAATAGCTCCCCAGCCCCCTTATAGACAGGAATTATTGAATTGCTATACCAGTTTTATCTCCAGAAATGTTCAGTGGAACTGGTCTTCAGCAATCTTAATTTAAATCTGTTTTTATGGTTTGCTTTTTTTTTTTTTTACCGGAAATCCTCTTATATATTCTAAACCCATCTTTCTTTGGGCATTCCAAAGTTCTTTGAGCATTCTGGCAGTGAAAATTTTCCTTCCCATCAGGAAAATCTTCAGAACTATATTTAGTGTGCACTTTAAGGGGGAAAAAAATCCTCCAAAGGCACATCAGCTTTTAATCTAAACAGCCAGGTTCATTCTGATGGCCTTTTAGCTACATCTAGAAAATCAGATTGGGCATTACTGGCCAACAGCCATCTAATTATATTATGTAGGATAGTGTTATTAAAGAGATAGTATGGCATAGTGCATAGAGTTTTGGCTGGGAATCAGAAAGACACATTCAAATACTGACTCTAACTTATTAACTATGTGAGCCTGGTTAAGTCACTTAAACACTAAGTACTTGGAGCAAATCCCTAGGATTTAGATATCAATTTATAATATGGGAGACTATGGGGGATATACCCAGCATTGTTGGAAAGAGTTTCCACACCAGGAATTTCTCCTCACCAATGTAATCACCGATCCTTTTGTGCATGCTTTATTTTGTATATCTTTTATTATTTATCAACCAACAAGTTATTAAGTGCCTACTATATGCTAGGAATAACATTATAAATTAGAAGGTGATAAGAGAATACCAAAAAAGAAGTATCTTTGATGAGAAGCCAAATTTTAATTCAAAGGAATAGCAAAGTACTAGGGATTAGTAATCACCAGGTACACTGACTCTGTGGTTACATGCTATATTATTAAGCATTATGGGGCAAGATGGCTATGGAGTCAGAGAATCTGGGTTTTAATTCTAACTCTGCTATTTTATACCTATATGACTTGGGCAAATCATTTAACCTGACCTCAGTTTCTTCTTTCACAAACTAGATAAATTCAAGATGTCTTCCAGCTCAAATTTTAGGATTTTATTAATTTATCATTATAATCTACAACTATGTCAAGTTCCATTTGAAAATAGTTGGACATTTAGAAATACCTTCTTATATTTAATGTTCCCCCAAAAAACTTTACAATAATCCTCTCTGTACTTTGTGACTAAGGCTATTGTCATGAGTTTATCAATTTGAAGAAAGAAAAGGAAATTTTATTTACTTTTTCGTCATTATCATTATAGACCTAATCTGTTCCCATGGTTCATTGCCCCAAGGCTTCCCTTCAGTGATGCCATTGAGGCATTTGTTTTTGCTGCTCTCAGTTAATGCAATGTTTCAAAAAGATGAATGAGTGAAGTTACTGTTTCTTTCCTAGTGTGAAATAAAGTGTGAATAATATTGACCTTAAGCTTCCCCATCCTCTTCCTACCCCTCCCCAAAAAGAATCATTCTGCTCTAATAAGTGTCATCCTTTCTCTTTTCTTTTTTGTAGAGGTGTGAATATGTTTGCTATGTTAACTGGAACACTGCCTTTTACTGTGGAGCCCTTCAGTCTGAGAGCTTTATACCAAAAGATGGTGGACAAAGAAATGAACCCCCTCCCTACTCAGCTCTCTACCGGTAAGTCCCACTTCCATTCAAAGCTAGCACACGTCAGTCTGTCTCTAACCAGATTTTGCTTGTGTGTCAGCGTGTTGGGGATGTGTGTGTGTGTGTGTGTGTGTGTGTGTGTCTGTGTGTCTGTGTGAGAGAGAGATTTTTAACTAAAATTTTTAACATTATTTTGAGTTGCAAATTCTTTCTCCTTTCAGTCCCTCCCCCACCCATTGAGAAGGCAAGCAATATGATACTCATTATATATGTGAAGTCATGCAAAATATATAATATGTTTTTAAAAGTAGTAACTTGAATATTCATAGAATCTTAGAATTTTAGCAGAAGGGACCTCAGATATTACCCATTTCAACCCCTACTCACAGCATGAATTTACATCTGCAAGTGGTCATCTAGTATCTAGATGATTTTTAGTGGCAGAAACTTACTGCCCCTTGAAACATAAGTTTTCATGTTTACACCGATTTAATTGTAAAAAAAAGTTTTCCTTAGTGTTGAGTTGAAATCTGTCTCCTTTTAATTTCCACTCAGCTCTTAGTTCTCTTCTCCTGCCAACCAATATAAATCTAATCTCTCTGCCCCATAATGGCCCTTTGAACTTAAAAATTACAGAGTTAACCTGTCCTGATCTGTGTTTAAGTTTAACAAACATTTACTTAGCAGGCTTGAAGGTGAGCTCTCTATCCACTATGCTATGATATATCTCATTAAAAAATTTTTTTATAATATTAATCTAAATTGAAATTATGTCACATTTTTACTAGCTTTATAAACTTCTTAATTAAGCTGGTAATAATATGAATGATGTAATTTGTTGTTGTTTTAGAAATGAGTAATGTGCCAGTAATTTTTCTCCACGATCTTCAAAGGGAGTTTTTTTCTAGAAATGTTTTCAATAGACCTTACTATTACTGCATGTAAAAATATAGGATTATTTAAATGACAGAGTAATAATGTTCCCATAACATTGGAACCCTCTTATTGTATAGATTAATCAATTTAGCCTGTCTGATTCACTTTTCTACTAGGTACTTTCTTCTTTGCTTGCTAGAGCTGTTGCATCATGGAATAACATGTCTTTCATGGCTGATGAATTTCTCTGAGAGTGCATCTTTTAATTACTACGGCCCAGCAATAGCATTTGTAACACACATTCTAAGCAATGGCTTGAGGTTACTTGAAGGTTTGTGCCATTAAACTCACTAAAATGAAGCAGAAAATGAGATGTTTGTGTTTATGAGGGTCAAACAAATGCTAATTACAATTTCAGAAAACACTGGACTAGCTAATAACATGTACCAGTGTTTCAGTCTAGGAGTCAAAAAAGGGAGGCCTGTTGCGTCTGGACAGGACTCGTCTTGTTCTGTCCAGCTTTCAGTGCTATGGTGAAATGATAGTCTTCATATATTTTCTGAAGTCATTTCTCTTGGCACACTTTCAGCATACTCCGAATAAGCCAGGACAAATATTGGGAAGCTGACGAAACACTGAGCCAGCAATAGGAATTGGGGGCAAGTGCCTTCAGGATAGAAAATGTGGGTTGTACGCAGCAGGTATGCTTGCCACGTGTTGAGTTGAGTGCAGTGGGAGAATAAACACAATGCTTTTTCTTTATGCATGACTCACCTTAAAACTCAGGACCTGTACAAGTGAAGAAAAACAATACAGTGAAAAAAAGATTGAGGCTCAATCAAAACTAACCGTTCCCATTGCTTTTTTGGAGTGGAGAAAATGTTAAATTCTAAGAAAGCAGTTCTTGATTTCCAAGGGACTTGGTGAATAACTAATAATAATATTAATTAAAAATACTCAAAATTTCTCTTGTGATGCAGATCAAAACCCATCCCTGCCTGTCCAACCTACATATCTTTTGTCTACAAGTTCACAGAAGGGACTATCCAACATGAAAGAAAATGTTATGAAGGAGCCAGTGGAGTACTCTACCTGTCCCCTTCTCATCCCTTACTCTTGCCACAGGACATAATATTCCTTGAAGCCATTCTTTACACTTATTCTTTTATTTTATTTTTTTTTTTTTTTTTTGCTTTTTGGAGGGCAATTGGGATTAAGTGACTTGCCCAAGGTCCCAGGGCTAGTTTTTGTGTCAAGTGTCTGAGGCTGCATTTGAACTCAGGTCCTCCTGACTCCAGGGCCAGTGCTCTATTCACTGCACCACCTAGCCGCCGCCTACACTTATTCTTTGCAGTTTCTCAATGTTTGTGTTGCACCCTACCAACATTCCTTGTACTTCTCTCCATTGCACTCATCTTCAGTTCTTTGGAGGCAGTTGGTGATCTATGGTCTCACTGCCACATGGCAATGCTGGTAAAATGTTAATAATGAAAAGATGAGACTTTGCCTTTATAGGATTCTTGATATATTCTCCATCTATGCTTGATCTTTCCAGGGCGAATGGAAAGGCCAAATTTCTTTGCATGATTACAGATCTCTTCCAGGAAACTCTCCATTGTCTTGGGGCTTGATGGAATTAGCACAGTGATCTTTTCAAACAGGAGTTATCTAAAAGACCTCACCATCCATAGGGATTACTCCTTTGGTCTGTATTCTTTGCTGGATCTCCTCTATCACACTGACAAATGCCCTTTGCCAGCATTCATCTTGGTTTTTTATGCTTTGATATTTATTTTAAGAAAGTTATTGAACAGAGTTGTTTATATTATCTCAGTTTCCTCATCTGTAAAATGAACTGGAGAAGGAAATAGCCAATGACTTCAGTATCTTTGCCAAGAAAATGCTAAGAGGGACCACAAAGAGTCAGACATGACTGAAAAATGACTGAACAACAAGCAAACAAGAGCATTTAAATTGTTACGTCTTCCAAAGAGTCCTTCATGATCTTGGTGCCAAACAACCTAGAAGCTGGCATTTGGTTAATGGGATCTTACATTCTCTACATAGTTCTGTTAATCATGAGGTGATAAAAGTGTTTATTTTTTAAATATTGCTTTGAAAGTCTGCAGCGTGTTGTCCTTGAGAGCAGCTACATCATGCAATGGATAGAGTGCTGAGCCTGAAGGCAGGAAGACCTGAATTAAAATCTAGCCTCTAACACTTACTGGTTGTATGACCTTGGGCAAGTCATTTAATCTCTGTTTGCCTCAGTTTCCTCATCTGTAAAATGAGTTGGAGAAGAAAGTCACAAACCACTCCAGTATCTTTGCCAAGATAACCCCAAATGGAGTCATAAAGAGTTGGACATGACTGAAACAACTGAACAACAACAAATACCCATAAACTTTGGTCAGACTCTACCATTATTGCCCATAGTGTTCATGGAGGAGAAAAGGCACCAACTTACAGAAACCTAATGAGGAAACACATTAGTATGGGAGGTCCATGTCTTTGGGACAATTCAAGACTCTAGTTGTTGTTCAGTCATTTTTCAATATTGTTCAATTATTTATGACCTCGTTTGGGATTTTCTTGGCAAAGATGCCAGAGTGATGTAAAGCCAAGCATGAGCAGCTTTCCAGAAGAATGCTACTGTGAACAGCTTTCAAGGTTCAGATTACACAGTATAGTGAACCCTCTATTTATTCAATAACAAATCAAAGCAAAACATTCACAGTAAATCAAGATACAGCATTCACAATGTTACAACTTATCATAGAAAATCAAAATATAGCATTCACAACAATTTATCACAGAAAGTGGTCACATAGTTTCCACCACAGTGGTCACAAAGTTATGAACAAAGAACAATAATTTAGTAACTCAATCATTCAATCATTTCTATCATTCAATCTTCCTTAAGGAGGTTTGCCTCCTTAAGGGACACAAAGTACAATAGTCAAAGTTCTCCACTTATGGGGCACGCTAAGTTAACTCAATCAGTCACTTATTCAGTCACCCATCACTAAGTACAATCATTTAGTCAATCAATCATTCAATCAACTCAATCATTCAATCATGCTTCATCATTCAGTATTCAATTGTCAGAAAATACACAAGCCCTCCACCCCTAGGTCACTAGTAAATTACAATTTCTCAATCAGTACACAGTATTCAAGTAAAGCCTTCTTTCAGCTTGACTCGGGGTGGTCTCTTGGATTCCCTGGATCCCTTTCCATGGTCCCAGATCCTACCTGGATTCACCAAACTGTCACCTGGGTTCAAAGGCAGACAGCTTTCCAGTCCTTGTCCAGCTCTCTGTGCAGTTCCTGCTCCACATTGGAGCTCACAGTGTCCAGTCCATCTCAAATCCTTCATAGTCTCTGCTCCCAGGAAGTCAAGGCTCAACAAAGCCACAAACAGGTTCATACAAAGTACCAGCATCACAGTGATGCTTCCTCAGTCTTTGACAGCCCTGGATGGCCCTTGAAAATCCTCAGCAGCTCCACCTGGCCCTCAGCTCTGGCTGACCTTTAGCTCCAACTGACTCTTGGAAATCTTAAGCAGCTCTGGCTGGCCTTCGGACTCAGCAGAAGTTTCAACTGGTTCCCAGAATCAAAATCATTTCATCCAGGTTCTTCAAATCAAAATCATTCTCTTCAGCCTGGGGGAGGCTTTCCTCTTCAGCCTTCCCAGCTCCTCTGCCTCCACTGAGCTTGCTCCAAGAAGATCTGTCTCTCCCTCTCTTGGGCTTTTTCTTTTATATAGTATTGTCCCTCCCTGTTCAGCCCCTTCCTATTACATCAGCAACAGGAGACAGGAGTTCATACCTTCTGTTTCTTCAACAGAGGCTTGATTAATTACTAAGTGCAAAGTACCTGTTACCTTTGCCAATACGAAGGGATCTTCAAATTCAAATTATAGTACCATTACAAATGGTTTGCTATTTCCTTCTCCAACTCATTTTATAAATGAGGAAACTGAGGTAAACAGGGTCAAGTGACTTGCCCAGGGTCACACCACTAGTAAGCATCTGAAGCCAGATTTGAACTTGGGCAGATGAGTCTTCCTAACTCCAGGTCTGGCACTCTGTCCACTTTGTAACCTAGTAGGTGCTTAATAAATGTTTATTGAGGGACTGACTGGAATGCAGACCTTGATGTCTTTGGTCTCCTTCAGGAAGTGTATACCAAAAGTTACCAGATGAACTTCTGACCATTCCACTCAAACCACTGAAGGTCTAAGGCATTCTTTTAGCAAAAGCAGTTCCCCTAAGTTGACATCTACAGAGTTATTCTGGTATTCTTGGACTCTTGAGTGCTTTTTTTCCCCTTGATACATGATCATGTATCACCCTGCTTTGGTGGCAAGACTCTTTCCTCCTGAAAAGCATAAGGAAACAAAGACTCATCGTTTTTGAAAGGGCAAGCTTCCTGTTCGTTCTGCAATCAAATGACAGACACTTCTGTAGTATAGATGGATTCTTCCTGATTTTTTTCCTCTCCATGTTAAATCTCCCCTCAAAGTTAAAAATTATCCTAGTAGAGGAGTATTCAAAAATTATTTGCTCAAGTAAATTTTTGATATTATTTTGAAGATGAATCTGTGATGTCTTTAGGTAAATTTCTTTTATTTTAAAAAAATTATTCACTTTTAGTTTACAACATTCAATTTCACAATCTCTTGAGTTAGGTAAATTTCTTTGTGCATTTCTGCCAAATATTTGGCTTGGTAACTTGGCCAGGTGTAATAACCATTTTATAATCCAGGAAATTGTGTCTGTTTGATAACTGAATAAAGATGGCAGTAGATAAAACCTTTCTAGAGAAATAACATTCAGTTGGAGCACCTTCAAAATGTGGTATTAGAGGCTAAAATAAATATCTCTATTATAGAGTAACCCCATTATTTTAGGTTTTTGCTGCATGGTGCTATTGCCATTTTGTTTACTGTTCTCCAAAACCATATGAATGATGAGTTGTACCATAATATAAAATAATTAAAGAAAACATGATTAAGTCTATGTGCTTAAATATTTCTTTCCTTTTAAATTCTTTGGAGACTTTTTATATATATTTATATGTTTAGGACTTAAAAGTTTACTAATTGCTGCAATAACTAGTTCTATTCCTATGAAATTCTTCTTTCTTTGTTAACTTAATGGCATTGCTATTTTTACAAATGCTCCTTGGAGACAGGTGAGTGGCACAGTAGAAAGAGCTAATCCTGGAGTCAGGAAAATATGAGTTCAAATGTGACCTCACACCTATTTGTGTGACCACTACAGCAGGTCAATGGCTGTCTCAGTTTCTTCAATTGTAAAACAGACATAATGACGACACCCCACCTCACAGGGCTGATGTGAGGATCAAATGAGATAACATTTCTAAAGCACTTAACACAGTGTCTGGCACATAGTACACATGCTTGCTCCCTTCCCTTCCTTGTTAAGTTAAAAGACATTTAAAGTAAAAGTGAATGACTCCTTAAATTTGAGAAAATTTCCCAGAAATTTTTCAGTCTTCATGCTCTTTTGGCTTTCAATAAATCTTGCCATACCCCTTTTCAATATGAAATCAGATACATTCTAGAATTTAACTGTGTGTATATCTATAAGGAATAAAATAGATAAATTTTTCCTAAAACTTTATTTGGCATGTAAACATTTTTAGTATCATAAAGTCATTAAATGTTTTCCAGAACCTAGTCAAACAAATTAATGAGACTCTTGATTTTGTTTGTTGCCAACCAACTATTTCATTTTATTTTTGAAATAGATACCTGAACATTTTGCAGAGTATTGGTTATCTCTTGCTTTGGATTTGGTGGAGAAGAGAGCTGAGAGTCTCAGTTCACAAAAACAAGTTGTTGTAAATAAAATCAAAGCTTTGTGAACATATTTAATAAGAATGGCCTATGGTTTTCCTAGGGAAACACTTAACAATTTTGTAATTTCATTGATTGAAAATCAATTTAGAGTTTCTGATTATTACAAAGATCGGTTAGCTTCACTGTGTCATCACTCATTTTTTGTAGCCCAGGATGAAAAGGATTTCATGTTTAAATCTCACCATTTGATTTTTTTCAGTAGGACTTTTTCCTTCAACTGTTCTCTTTAAAAATTTTCACATGTACTCTAAAGCTTCCTCCATTTCCCATTCCATTCCTACCTCCTCACTGTTGTCTCTCCATTCCACTGGGTTTTCATCGCATTAATATTACTACTTTTAGACTATTTCAATAGGATAGTATAATTCTTTGCCAAATTTCCCCATGCCCTTTGAGAAGCTTCTTGTACCATGTGAGGATATACATATTCCAGTTTGGGAACCACTGATTTAGAAGGTTTGAGAAACAAACTTTTTTAGATTGCTAGCCTCTTAAGATACATTTTAGTTGCAAGTTTTGCTTGGCAAAGAAAACAGAAAAGGACCTCTCTAGACCTTTTGCCTAGGCACCCAGATTTTAAATTTATTCCAGGGAGCTTTATATAATATTCTGAATAGCACTTTAAAATTTTACTAATATATTTATATATACACATATATAATTTTTATAATAAAAAGTCTTCATAAAGACAATATCTTTTAGGTCTGGCCTTTCTCTTTCATGACTGAACTTAAATAATTTGTATTCAGATATTATAAAAATCACTTTTTTTAATTTAGCAAAAATTTGTGCTGCTGAAAGGAATTTTATCAACCAAAAAAAAAAAAAACCAAATTAAAAAACCCAACAACAATAAACCAAACTACCCCAGCTTTAGGAAACAGATTTTAACTATCCTCTACTGTTCTTGAGTTAAACAATACTATGTGGTATAAATCATTATGTGGTGGTACATCTTAGACCTGCTTTTTGCCCTATTTATACCTTTTTATGGGTTGGAAAGACCGTTTTCAGAACAAATCCCCTATTCTTCTTGTTTCTCTTAATTCTTTTGAAATTATGTTGGATATTTTCTATTTTGCTAATGGATAGAAAGAAGTGCCACATGATGGAGAGAAGCCTTGCCCTAAGAATTGTTGGTTCTGGTTTCCATTGCATCACTTGCTGTCTCTATGTCCTTGGATAGATCTATTCCCTCTCTAGGCTTCAAATACCTCACATGAAAACTATAAATTCACACTACCCAGCAAGAGAGAGGAAATAGGAACAAATGAATTTTTGAGGACCCTGCTAAGCTCTTGGATCAGTGGTTCTGAGAATATTTCCCTAACATGTAGACTTGTAATAATTTGGGGGTTTGGGGTTTTTTGTTTGTTTTTGTGAGAGGTGGGGTACAGTGGGAGGTTTGAAAGAAGGTAGAATTCGAAGGACAGAAAAAGAAATGGTTACCTACTATATTTGCTCAGTAATTACTCTACTGAGGCCATCAAACCTGTATAAAAATTAGATCAACAAGGTAACCAATACATAAAGTAAGGCATTGATTCAGGGTCAAAGAATTGCAGTTGGGAACAACACACTGTCTGAGTCAGACAAGGAATTTCAGTGAGGCTAGTTACAAACTGAGGTTATGTACCCTCAGAAGGGGGCAGCTAGGTAGATAGAACAGCTGTTCACAAGTAATTTATTGTGGGATGATAGCACTTTCCCAGAAAAATCACGGGATTGGTTTAAACCTCTTCTAGCCAACAGAGGTAACCACTGCCAGTACCCTAAGTCAGTGTAATGTGTAGGGTCATCAAAATAGCTGAACTGCATGAAGGGAGGGGTTGCAAAGAATGTTTTTGGAACTATCTCTGTCTGTGAATGGGAGCCGTTAGAAACTCAGCAGAGATTCCTAGGAGTTTACATTGGAGGCAGGTAGAGGGTAATTAAAAATTGCTGCCAGAACAGGGTAGGGGACCCAGAGTTTCTCAGGGATTGACAAGCCAATGTTATTGATATTTTCTTGTCCTGATGTCTTCACAGCAGCCACAAACTTCTTGCGGTCTCTGCTAGAGCCAGATCCTGCAAAGAGACCAAACATTCAGCAAGCCCTGGCGAATCGTTGGCTTAATGAGAACTATCCTGGGAAAGCTCCATATAACATCACATATCCAAACAGGTATTTCAGTAAACGCTGATCTCTAAGGAGATAAAGAGTTTATATGTGAGACCACTTTGGAACATGATAGATTTGATTCAGTTAAATAAACATTTAATAAACACCTACCGTGTTCTAGGCATTGTGTTAAGGGGTAGGGATGCAAATGTCAAAAAGAGGTAGTCCCTGCCCTCAAGGAGCTCACAATCTAATGGGAGAAAACACACACTGAAAAATTGGGGTCGGGGAGAGTGTACTGGAAACCAGTTCGGGGACATGTTGTTTCTTAGAGTCAATGCCAAACAGAGTAGCTGATAGAAAAATGTACTTACCAGGAAAGTTTTTTTTGAGGGGGGAAAAGCAGGGCAATTGGGGTTAAGTGACTTGCCCAAGGTCACACAGCTAGTAAGTGTGCCAAGTGTCTGAGGCTGGATTTGAACTCAGGTCCTCCTGACTCCAGAGCTGGTGCTCTCTTTATTCACTGCACCACGTAGCTGCCCCATCCAGGAAAGTTTTGAGATAATAAAGTCATAGGATCATGAGTGAATGCAGGAGAAAAAAAACCTACATTTCTATTTGGTTCACAGGAATGAGTAGCTTATTATTCTATCACCCAATAGGAGAGGGACTATGAGTAGTGGACATTCCTCATTTCTCATAAATACTTTCCATCAAAGTACAACTTAAATGTTTTCTCCTGCATGAGGTATTTTTGACACCCACTCCACCAGGTGCTGGTGCTTTTGTCCCATAAATTACATCATTTATCTTGTATGTACTTATATGAATGTGTATTGTGTCCCCTCAGTAGAATCCAAGGTCCTTGAAGGAAAGAGCTACTTCATCTTTGTCTTTTTATCTCTAGCATTTCCAGCCCAGGATCAGAGATTTAGAGCAGAAAGGGCTTTGGAAACCATCCAGTCCAACCACTTCATTTTTTTTTTTTTTTGCTTTTTGGAGGAGGAGGACAGGGCAATTGGGGTTAAGTGACTTGCCCAAGGTCACACGGCTAGTAAGTGTTAAGTGTCTGAGGCTGGATTTGAACTCAGGTCCTCCTGACTCCAAGGCCGGTGCTCTATTCACTATGTCACATAGCCACCCCAACCAGCCACTCCATTTTACAGTTGAAAAAACTGAGGCTTAGAGACATTTAATGAGTTGCCTCAGGATCACACAGCTAGAAAGAGTCTCAGGCTTTTTAATCTGTTTGACATCCCATTAACTATCTCCCCTATGTGCCTTCTTATTTATTTATTCCATGAGATCAGCATTCTCTTGTGTAAAGTAAGTGGAGTTCAGTCCTTTGGGAAGTCCTGTACTGCTAGTCATTGGATAGTGACTTGGGGCAACAGCCAGTTGGGTTCCTTGCTATTATCAAAAAATGGTTAAGGTTCTTTTACTTACTATCAGCCCCCAAATTCTCCTGTCTTCGACAAGTATACCGACTTAATCTAATCAGCCTTTTGTGATCTTTCTTCTTCTGGGTTACTCTTACCAATACAAAAATGTTTGGGTAGGCAAAGGGGTAGGGTGAGGGAGGCAGTGGTAATATTTGCTCACAGAGAGATAAAGAAGCATTACTCTGTCAATTTTCTAAATGAAAGAGTTTTCATTTAGCCTTGCAAGTAAATATGAAAGACTCACTGATCCTTAAATGCAATATATTATTTCATACCCTCTGGGAAAAGTACTGAGGGTAAAATGAGTGCAAATCCACATTCTTTTCTTCTCAGCTGACTCAGATTTTTGCTTTTCCTATGTAAACAGCAAGTAGACATAGCCAATATTACCCTAAAGCTGAGATAACAGTCATTACAAAGATAGTCCTGCCAAGACTAGAACTCATCTCAAATACTCCCATGCCTGACATGACAGCAGGCTGGGCAATTGACCAAGATTAGATGATTGAGATGGAAATGTTGCTTAATAGAAAAAATATGAGGAGGGAAATGTAAAAGGAAGCAGGAACGGGAAAAAAGTAGATACAGAGTAAAAAGGAAGATGTGTGGACACTCCCCATTAGAGAGATAACAGAATTATAGGAGCAGCCTTTTGAAGTTCTTAAAATGAGAAGGGACAAAATAGTTATCAGCAAGGGTTAGAAGGTTTTTCATTATAGAGAAGTTTCAATGGAAAGTAACATAGACCATGATTATTCAGACCTACACTGATACACCGCAGAGAACCTTATTGGTAGTGTTTGTATGGAAGGGAAACATGCGGTGGCTCCATTCAGTCATTGTCCAAAGTTCTAACATGTGAGAAGTAATTTAGACAACAGCAGAAATATTACAGAGAAGATCTTAGAATAGATTATTCGCTGCTTTATGACATCAGTGCTAGTCAGATACCGAAAGAATGAAACTGAAACAGATTCTGAAAGCAAAACTAAGAGCCTATGGCTCATTACACTTTGCTAATAGCGTACAACACACAGGTATGTTTTCTGTTAAAGGAAGGGAAAATTAGTGGAAATGGAATGGGTCATTAAGTTAAGGTAATCACTGTCTAAATGAGTCTAATCAATCCACTAAATGTGACATCTGTTAAGTAAATAGGGCTGAAATTAAGAAGAAGTTCTCTCCCTGTGTTGGCCTGATTCCACTTGAAAAAAAAATATTTGGCATCTAATTCTGTTACCGTTTGTAGGTAAACTCTCATAAATCAAGAACAAGTTCCAGATACTTTATGCTGTTAGTTCAGATTTTGCTTTGAGGGTTTAATCAGAAACATAACTGGCTAAACATCTAACTAGTTGGATAGATTAGAGAGTAGGCTAGGAACTTGTATATTGAAGAAAACAGCAGTGTTATGTCTTTTGTAATGAAGGACCTATTAGTATATGCTGAAGGGAAACATTTTAATGCAGGATGAAAACAACACTTCTAGCTAATATGGCAACATGAAATATCAGAGAGGAATCTCAGTATCCTCCAGAAAGTACCTAAAAAAGTCAACAGATCAAATAAAGGTCAAGAAAATCCAGAGAGAAACAGTATTAAGTTCCTTCACCCCAGAATAGAACAAAAGGACAATTAGAAACCTGAAAGCATTAAGAGAGGTACCACTAGGGAAGTTAGCATGAATTGAGATATGATTGCAATATAATCCCAAGATATTAACGAAGTGTTAATCTAACTGTAGAAGATACATCCTGATTTTTTTTGTCATAAATTTAAGTTAAGAAAGGGACAGTATAATTGGTTGAGCAAACAAATGAGCTAGACTTCCAAGGGCTTTAAATGATTAAGCCTTTGGACACATTTCATCAATTCAGGAGCTGAAGAGTTGAAGACATTACAAGTCTGTGGAGGAGTCAATTTCTCCCCTTCTCTTACCTCCTATTGAGCATGTAGCTTTGAAAGAGTATGAGACACTGTATACAGCAAGAACAGAGGTACATGCTCACAAAGCATGTATACAGAAAGATAGGCACTCAATGGAGGAAACAACTTCAAAGAATACGTAGCCCTTGACAATGAAGAGAGTCAGTCTATGAAGAGGAAAACACCCTGAGAACACAACTCAGTAAGTGGCCCAATGAAGATGCTGAATCCAAGGAGAACTCTCTGATGACTCTATGAAAAGAGAAAGAATATCCAGGCTCTGCAACACCAAGAGTAGTCAGTGGCCTTTGCCCACTATGTATCTTACATATGTGGCTCACTACCATTTTGCTTAATCTGACCATGTTTGCTGTGTGTATTTTCCCCTGGAGTACACCCCACGGGAAAATGTTTTATAACAAACTGCTTTGTTATGTTGAATAAATGTCTTTGCTGATTGTTAATTGAATCTGCTGGCTATTAGTGGGAAACACACTAGTAGGGACTCCTATAGTAGTACTGTACCCTACTGTACCCGTAGCTTTTGACATCCTTGGAGTACATACTTAATAGTAGTATCACCAAGTCAATGTACATTTTAGTGATTGGGGGAAGGAGGGAAAGGTAATAGTTCAATTGTTTTCTAGAATGGTTTAACTAGTTTACTACTATGGCAGCAGTTCATTAATGTGCCTTTTGTTTGAGAGCCCCTCCAACATTTGTCATTTTCCTTTTGAAACGTGTAATAGGTGTAAGGTGGAAACGCAAAAATAGTTTTAATTTGCATTTTTATGTATTAATAGTGAATTGGAGTATTTTTATATGTTTTTGGTGGCTTGCATTAATTAACTCGAAAACTGCCTGTTTATGTCCTTTGACCATTTATCTTTTTTGAAAAATATTTTTTCTAAAATTCATTTTTTGAAATTTCAAGTTGTATATTCTTGTCCTCCATCCCTCCTCTTTCCCCTCATTTAGAAGGCAAGCAATTTTATATACATTATATATGTGCAGTCACGCAAACCATTTCTATATCAGCTTTGACCATTTCTCTATTGGGGAATTATTCATTCTTATTTTTCTTACCATAAATTACCAATTGCCAATATATCTATACCACATTATAGTAGTAACAGTCATCAAGTTACTGATTTTTAATAATAATTAATATAGGTTTGCAAGGAACTTCGTATAGATTTTCTGCTCTGAAGGTTTTTCCCATCTGATTCCAAGTACATTTATTCTGCTTGTGCAGAACCTTTTCAATTCTATATAATCAAAATTGCAAGAATTCTTCCACTATTCTTAGTGATAAAAGGTATCTTCTTCATTTGTCTTCTGATTTTTATATAATATAATCTTTTATATTTAAGTATCGTGTATCCATTTGGAGTCTATTGTGGCATATGAAATAAAATAATGGTTTAAACTGATTTCTGTTAAACTGCTTTCCAGTTTTCCTAGCTGTTTTTTTGTGGAACAGAGAGTCAGTTCCTGTTAGTTGATGCCCTTGATTTTATTAAACACTGTTCTAGGTCTTGTTTACCTAATCTGTTTCAATGATCAATTGTGTTTTTTTAACTGGTACTGAATTGCTTCTATCACTACAATTTGAGATCTGATACTGCTAGTTTTCCTTTATTCCTACTTTTTCCTCCATTGAAATCTTTATCTTTTGTCTCTGGGTAAATTTTATTATTCTGTCTAGATGTAGAAAAATATACTTTGACACTAACTTTTGATGGTAATCTGTGATGGTAAATGTATCAATATTGTGTTGAGCAATTAATATCTCTTCAATTATTTATCTTCCATTACTTCTGTTTTCTTTATTCATATAAATTCTGAGAATGTCTTGGTAGATGGATTCCATGATATCTCATACATTCTATAGTTATTGTGAATGGGATTTGTTTTCTTTCTCTTCCTATTGGATTTTAGTAATTCTGTATAGAAAGCCTGCTAATTTTTTGTGATCTTTTTTTATACTGTGCTATTTTAATAAAATTATCCAGTGCCATTTCTGATAGCATTCACATTATAGTAGTGACAATCATCTAATTACTGATTTTTAATAATAGCTAATATTGACTATATATATATATATATATATATATATATATATACACATATGTATGTATGTATGTATATAGGTTTGCAAGAAGCTTCATATAATTTTCTTCATTTTAGCATGACAAGCCTGTAAGATAGATGCTACATTTTGGATATAAGAATACTGAAGCTTAGAGATGTTAGATCTTGCCTAATAGTCAGTGCAATGACTATTAGAGGTAGAATTCAGATACAGATTTTACCTATTCCAAGTCCAGCATTTGACACCCTTCTTTACTGTAATACATGTTTACAACATACAAGAAAACATCTGTGGGCTTTATTCCTTATAATTGAATAATTGCTCATGGTTGGGTCCTGTCAATATAAAAATATAGCAGTACTGATACATTTAACATCATAGATTACCATCAAAAGTTAATGTCAAACAAAGTTTAATAACAGTAAGCATTTATTTGATCCTATCTATGTGCATATCACTATGATCAGCAGTGTGAGAGATATAGAGATCTTGGTCCCAGCCATTATGAAGTTTATAGTCTATGAAGGAAACAGAGCTCACACACAGATAATCATGATACACAATACTCATTACTCAACTGGATCCGGAATTTTGTTGGTTTGGAATTTCCCTCCAACAATGTGTGCAGATCATAACCCATCAGTGTCTGTCCATACCATGTCAGTCATCATCATCATCATCATCATCATCAATAGCATTTATATAGTGCCTACCATAAGTGCCTTTCAAATACTATTCATTTAATATTCATAATAACCCTGGGAAGAAGGTGCTATTATCATTCTCATTTTACAGCTGAGAAAACTGAGGCAGACCGAAATTAAGTGACTTGCCCAGGGTCACTTAGCTAGTAAGTGTCCAAGGCCAGATTTGAACTTAACTCATTCTCACTCCAGATCCAGCAATCCATCCACCTTCCCACCAGTTTGTCTGTGTCCTCTGATTAAGTTCACAATATCAAAAGTATATTTCATTAGTGCTTATAAAAGACCATAGCATATTTTATTGTTGTTCTTGCAGACATGTCTGACTCTCCATGTCCCTATTTGGGATTTTCTTGGCAAAGATACTAGAGTTTGCCATTTCCTTCTCCAGCTCATTTTTACAAATAAGGAAACTGAGACAAACAGGCTTAAGTGACTTGCTCGGGATCATGTAGCTAGTAAGTGTCTGTGGAAGATGAATCTCCCTGACTCCAGGTCCAGCACTCTATCCATTGTGCCACTTAGCTGCCTATATTATATTCTATATTGTGTCTTATATTATATATAATATACATGTTGTATTACATATTCTATATTATGTTATAATACTTTTTACATATGAGGGAAGGTTTCCTAGAAGAGGTAGCATTCAAATTCCATAGGGAAAGAGAAGGAAGGACATCCTAGGCTTAGGGGAAGCAGCCAATAATTTAGCATAAGCTCTATGCTGACTCAGGAGCACTGTCAGTCGATAAGATAAAAGCAATCAGTCACTCACCAAGTGTTTGTTAAGTGGTTGCTGTGTGCCAAATGCTGTGCTTAGCACTGAGAATACAAATATGACAGAATTTCTGAAGGGAGAATAAACAAGTACAGATACATACATGTATATATACATACATGTATGAAAAAAGAAAGAAAAAAAATACAAATATAAAGTAGTTAAAGGAAGAGGGTGATGGCAATTGAGGGGCTCAGGAAAGACTTCATAGGGAAGGTGATGTTGGAGCTGCATCCTGAAGGAAGAGGAAGGGATAATAAGTGTTTTATGGGGAGCCTACCATGTGGCAGACACTGTGCTAAGAACTTTGCAAATATTGTTTCATTTGATCCTCACAACAACCCTGTGAAATAAGTGTTACCATGATCCTCATTTTATCACTAGTAAGTATCTGAGTCCAGATTTGAACTTGGGTCTTCCTGTGTCCAGATCTAGAACTCTATTCAGCATGTCACCTAGCTGCAGTTTCTAGCTGAAATTGTATATGTAAATAGCTTTTAGTTTTAGTAAATATTTTCATTTGTACAGCAGTGCTCTTTGAATATATACAGATCTATTTGCTTGTATTACCAATGGACTTTCTAAGGCTCCTTTTGGAAGATTTAAAAAATCGTCATAGAGTGTTCTTTTTTTTTCTCTTTTGGTATAGGATTCACCTAGAAGACTTGAGCCAAAGTGTGGTACTTCACATGACTGAAAAACTCGGGTACAAAAATAGCGATGTGATCAACACCGTCTTGTCCAACAGGGCTTGCCACATCCTTGCCATCTACTTCCTGCTGAACAAGAAACTTGAACGCTATCTGTCAGGGCTTAGAGTAAGTCTGGCATTGTTGACAGATTTCTTTGCTCTTGGTGAGGGTGCAGAGGGAGAGAAACCTTTTTTTTTCTCATCCATAAATATTTTCCAATTGCTGACACTTGATCTTCAGCTGTTAAGTTAATCTGATGTGTTGCTGAGTCTCTGGAATGTGAGATAAAATAGTATCCAAACCTGGATCACATATCACACTTTTAGTTCAAAGAAGTCAAGATGTTTTAAAAATAATCTCTCACAAAGTTAGGCTCTAGGCAAAATATTCAAACTTCTTGGCTTTTTTAGTTCTCCTTTAGCATCTCTCATTTGTCTTCTATTCCTTCAACCCTGGGCTCATGACCTGTTATCTCCCTAGGTCTCTATGCTGGAATATGTCATCTAGACTTTCTTGCTGAAAAGGAAATCCATCAGTATTGATTTAGTTTGATTATAGGATTAAGTTCCCTTTTTAGTAAGAGCTAGCCTTAAAAGCTAAGCCAAACTAAGTCTCTTAAGTCTAGGTTACCTAGAGATTTAGTAAATGATAGATTGAAGAGACTTTATCATTGAGTAGCAGATAATTTAGAGTTAGACATATCTTTGTAGGAATAAAATGATCATAAGATTATGACTCTTTTTAAAGGCTGAATTTCCCCTTTCTAGCAGCTGGAGAAAGGGGGTTTGCCTAAGGGCTAAAAGTCTCTCTTCCTGGTCTTAGTGGATAAGCTCCCTTTTTTCTTGAGCTAGAATCTAAGTTGAATAACTGAGTCTCTAAACTTGGCACCTGGAAGATTGGGGGTGAGGAGGGGTGGGGACTGACTGCTAACTCCAAGCTTCAAGTACTTTTTTCCCAGTAAGCTTTCTGGTTACAAAAGACAACACTTGGGGGCAAGAACTTATGGGGTAATCTCATTTTGACAGCTAGATATTACTGTTGGGTCAAGAAAGCCTGGAAGAAGTGCACTAGTAAGATGACCTGTCTTGTCCAATTGAATTATGTTCAAAACAAGTTTCTGTAAATTTTTTTTAATTTCTCTCTTCTGTTATAAAACTTAATCATTCCTTGACTCTGACATCTGTCAGATGACCTGGTTTGATATACAAATGCTAGCTTTGCAAATGAAATCATACTCAGTAACTTTGTACCTCAGTTTCTTTTCATTTCAGATAATTTTAATACTGCCTTCTTCAGTAGAGCTACATACTGTCCCTGTTTAAGTTGATTCATATCTAGGGCCCTCATTGTTGTCCACTTGAAAACTGATAAACAAAATCAAAATTATGTGTTAAAAAAGTGTGTTTTAAAAAATCATAACAGAAGATATTTTCTTTCTAACTGTTCTTTTTTATAGATCATTTGATTTCCTAATCCTGACAGCATCACTGGAAAACAAGCAGTATAAACTCCCTTTAGCCGTTGCTAAGCCTTGTGGAGTTGAGGATGGAGTAGTGGTCAGCCTGTTCCTCCTAGCACAGTACCAAGCAAGAAATGTTGCAAGGCTCAGGGCATATTATATTTTGTGTTCTTGTATTACTCTTAAACGTTTTTTAGAGGTGAAAACAGTATAAGTGAATACTAAAGACGTCTCTGAATAAGGGGAAAAACACAAAATAGAGCTTGAAGGGTGATGGTGAAGATGAGTTCTACCCATTTGGTCCTTTATAATAGTTGGAAGAGTAAAAGGCTGACTGTAAGTATGTGATTCCCCAAGTCTTTTTTTTTTACTTTTAAAGAGACAGTTCTAGAGGAGCTTTATCCTTTTTGCCTACTGGCTGGCTGTCTTTGGTGAGTTGTTGTTAACTCCAAAGTCTACAGATGCATCAAACAACTCTGCTCATAGATGAATGTGGGGAAAGAACCTTTGATCTCTGCATGGGAACCTACCGAGGGTCATAGTGCTACTGTCTTCCTGACTCCAGGTCCCACACTCTTATCTATTACACCATCTAGCAGAAAAAGGAAGATCATTAAGGCAAAAGGAAGTAGGAGGGTGATAATCAAAGTTTGTTTGAAGACAAAAATTCTTAAAAGGAGTTTTTACCATGTTTACTATAGGCATTGAACTTAGTTTGTCATGACTTTTCCATATAATCTCCTAATAGGTTTTGTTTCAAAATGGAAAACAAACTTTTTTTTTTGTATTTTTGGACAGGAGAAGGAAGGGCAAAAGAGGTTAAGTGACTTGTCCAAGATCACACAGCTAGTAAGTGTTAAATGGCTGAGACTGAATTTGAATTCAGGTTCTCCTGACTCCAGGGCCAGTGCTCTATTTACTGCGCCACCTGACTGCCCCCCGGAAACAAACTTTTTGATGTCAGTCAAGTGACACACGCTGGGCAAATGTCTTGGCCTCAGTTGCCTCATGTGTAAAATGAAGACTTTGATCTAAAGGATCTCTTAGGTTCTTTCCAACTTTAAATCCTATAACACTAACCAGTCGTGAAGGCTTCTACAGTAATTTCACAAATTATATTGAGTCCCAGTTTGTCATTAACCATGATGGATAGAGTTCCAAGTAAGCAATTTTTAATTTCTTGAAGCTATATTAAAGAATAGTGTTGCTGATTCTATCTCTAGTCCAATTTTTTTTTTTTTTTTTTTTTTTTTTTTTGCTTTTTGGAGGGAGGAAGGCAGGGCAATTGAGGTTAAATGACTTGCCCGAGGTCACATGGCTTCTTTAGTCCTATTCAGTATTTTAATCAATGTCTTAGATGAAGGCATAGATGGATATTTATCAAATTTCCAGATAGCACAAAGCTGAGAGAAATGAATAGGTTGGATGACAAAATCAGAATCCCAAAAGATATCTAAAGGCTAAAACGGTGGGCCAGGGAGAATGAGCTGAGATTAAAAAAAAAAAAAAACAACTTCACAAGTTCAAGATGGAGAGGCATTCATAGATAAGCATTCATTTGGAAAAAAACTCCTAAATATGTTAGTGAACACATAGGACATGCAAAATAATTCAATAGTGTGACATGATAGCCAGAAAAAATGATTACTATTCTAGGCAGCATGAAGAGAAAATTATAGTTTGAAGAACAAAGGAAAAGGTAGACCTATTGATACTTAGTCCCATTCAGACCAGAACAGGAGGGTGATATTCAATTTGGGTCCCCATATTTTAGAAACAACATCTATAAATTAGAGCTTTATTTAGAGGACAATGATAGGGAAAGTGAAGGATCTCAAAAATGAAAAAAAAACTACCGTACAAGGATCAGGGGGATGAATTGAAGATGTTTATCCTGCAGTAGAAGAAATTTAAAGGGGACTTAATAACTGCCTTCAAGTAGTTAAAGGATTAACATGTTGAAGTAGGGATCAGGGTTTTTCTACTTAATGGCAGAAGACAAAACTGGAAGAAATGTGTGGAAGCTACAGAATTTGTCTCATAAGAAAAAATTTGCTATCACAGTGTTCAAAGGAATAGGCTGCCTTGGAAAGTAGTAGGCTGAGCTGTGTGACCTCAGGCAAGCCACTTAGCCTTTCTTGGGCCTGTTTCCACATCTATAAAATGGGGATAATAGTATCTGTTGCCCATGGATATTATGAGCCTCAGATGAGATAGTGTACATGAAATATTTGGGGGTTTTGTTTTGTTTTGCTTTTAGGACAATCAGGGTTAAGTGACTTGCCCAAGGGTCACATGGCTGGTTTTTTTGTGTTAAGTGTCTAGGGCTAGATTTGAACTCAGGTCCTCGTGACTTCAGGGCCAGTACACTATTCATTGCGCCACCTAGCCACCCCATGTGAAATATTTTGTTAACTTCATATACTATGTAAATGAGTTATCTGCAAAATTCTGAGGTTGGACTAGATTGCTAATATCACTTCCAATTCTAAATCTCTGATTTAGAGATAATGATGACGATCTTAAATCTCTTTAGACAAACTAATTTCTTTAAAGAAAAAAAATATTGACATCTACAAAAAATTGAGACAATCAGTATTAGAGGTGCTTTGGGAAGAGAGAGAATACCAATGCACTACTGGTGGATCTGTGACCTGGTCCAACCATTCTAGAAACTGGTTTGGAATAATGTGATTAAAGGGACTAAACTCCCCTTACCTTTTTACCCAGGAATCCCAGGATTGTGGGTGTATGCCTTAAGGAATTCTAAGCAGAAACAAAATTTTAATCTATACCAAAATATTCTTAGCAGTGTTTGTGGTAGCCAAGAACCAGAAACAGATTGAGTGACCACAAATGGGGGAAAGGCTGATGAAGCTAGGACGTGAATTTAATGGAAAATATTATGACCCAATAAGAACTTCAAGATATGTAGAATTTAGAAGGGAAGATTTGTAAAAAAGCAAACAAACAAACAATTAATACGGAAAAAAATAAAGAGAATCAAGGAAATGGTAGCAATAACAAGAACATCATAAACAAAAAGATTCCTAAAAAGAAATTGCACTCTGAGTAATTGAAAAGCCAGCTCAGGGCCTAGAGAAGCAATAATGAAACATACCTCCCCGTTCCCAAAAGGACATGGATAATCAAATACATGGTGTCACATGTATCACTGGAGAGACTGTTTTTGCCTAATTGTTTTTCAGTGTTACAGAGGAGGGTTCCATCTGGAGTAGCGGTGAGATGGGGGTTAGAGTTGACTGATCTATAGACAAAAGGTGTGACAAAAATATGTTTACGATAAATGTACAATTCAAATATTCTCAGGAAGGAGAGGATTAATGACATCGTAACCAAAACTTATAGTTCCTAATGGTTAAGGTATACTTATTTTTCCCCTGGCAGAAATCGAACATTCAAGACAACATTTTCTACAAGAACCAGCTCTATCAGATAGAAAAATACAACATGAATAAAGAATCTTATGAGGTAAGGACAATCAGCAATATTTGGGATACCCTAAGACTAAGGAATCTTTGGTTACTCATTTCCATTCTTGTGTGTAGTAAGGGAAGAGAAAGTAAATTATTCCAGGCCCCAAAGTAGCAAAGTATGATTATGGGAGCAAAAGTTACCAAATAACTCCTTGTTGAACTATGGTCATGAAAAATGGAATATTTGGAATCCACTGATTTGCAAAGTTCGAGGGGATTTATTGAAAGCAAAAATTATAGTCACACTTAAATGAATAGAAGACTTGGCATCAAGAAAGGAAAATATGACAAAGGAGTCCAGAAAGGTTTAGAATGACCAAAATAATTTTTATTGTCAACTATCCTTACATGAAAAGTTAAGGATTTGACCATCTTGCTTCAGAAGTTCCCAAAATGAAATTCACAGTTTTGCGAGGACAGAGACAAGTAGTCACATAAGTAGGTACAGAAAATATAACTCCTTTGGTGATTTTTCAGTAGTGTCCCTTAATTTCAAAAGTTCAGTCAAGAGGAGTTGGTCTTAGTCTTACTTCCAAGTCACCTCACTTAACTGGACACTCCCATACTTTGCTTGTCTTTGGGGTGGCTCAGGGTGGGGCACTAAAAATCCCTTCTTTTGAAGATAGTGCA
The DNA here is from genome assembly GCA_028646515.1 of Pseudochirops corinnae. Lineage (NCBI taxonomy): Eukaryota > Metazoa > Chordata > Mammalia > Diprotodontia > Pseudocheiridae > Pseudochirops > Pseudochirops corinnae. The sequence goes on along the minus strand of CM053591.1, from coordinate 53,719,061 downwards.
AGAATTGACCCTTCTTTCCCCCCACCTCTGTGAGCAGGAAGGGTCTATTCAATTCATCCTTCATTTGTTAGTTTGTATAATAGTTTGTATAATAATAGTATGATAATAGTTGGCATTTATATAGCATTTTAAGGTTTGTAAAGTGTCTCATGCATTGTGAATAGTTTTAAGGTATTAAAGCTTACTAGTTTAGTTGTACTAAGACTTTGGGGAGATGCCCTGTATCATTTCACTTGCTCCTCACATCAGTTTTATAAGGTAGATAATCCAGGTATTATTATCTCTATTATACAGACAAGATTTTACTGATAAATCTCAGAGATGTTCAATGACTTACCTATAGTCACGTAGCTGATAGATGTTGGAGCCCTCCAAGTCTGCTGATCATTTTTCCACCCCTAGTTTGACTAATCCATGGAATATTGTTTCTGTGCTCTTTTGTTAGGTGAGAGTTTAAAACCAAATATTTGTATTGGAAAGAGTGCCCAGAAACACGTGCCTACCTTTGACACTTTCTAGCTGTGTAAACACAGGCATGTCATTTAACCATCCTTAGCCCCATTTTCTATTTTTAAATATTTTGTTGCTTCTTTTTGTTGACATTTTTGTCACTTCCTGTTAACAATCGCCTCCCCAGTAGAAACCTCCCTTTTAACAAAAAAGTTGTTAAGCAAAACAAAACAACATGTTGATAATTTATAAAAGCATATACTTCATTTGTATCTTCATTCCCCTGAAGGGAGGGGAGATATGTTTCATCTTCAGTCCTCTGGAATCAAGAGTGGTCATCAAAATTTAAATCAATGGAAGAAGAAAACTTATCTAGATTGACATGCAGTTGAATGGGCAGCCCACTGAGTTAATCCCTCATGACATCTGTCTTGGACAGGCACTACAGATGGATAGTGATGTATACCCAGAATTGAACAAGAGACAAAAAGAGGGCTGAATTACATTTGGGAACACACAGAAGACTTTCAACATCCTAATTCTTTAACTATTTAAAGATAGTTATTAAGTCCTTAATGACTGGATCTGGTAGAGCATGAGAATAGAATTCTTGATGGGAAAAATAATACTTAAATTTATTTATCTTTGTTGATTAAATTACAGGCTGTTTTTAGATGAATAAATTTATCTCAGTTGTAATGTAGGAGGCTGAATACAAAGAGCCCAAAATGGCCACAATAAAGTAATTGGAGAGTCAGATTCTACAGGTAAAAACCTCTAAAAGCCCTTCTGGTTTTAGCTTGAACTACATTGATAGCCCAAGAAAGGAATCTGTGTTCTTGGTAGGATAGGATATTAGCCATGATAGGGGAAGGGTTGTCTCAATAATTAATAAAAGACTATTCCTAGCTCATATTCCTCTGGGTGCTCATAAAAATGCTTTCTATTCATCAAATATGGTCAATTGCCATTTTGTTCTTCATGGTTTTTTTTTTTCCCTTTTGAAGAGCTGAGATGAAGAAAAAGAAAATTAAATCCAGAGATCAGAGTCCTATGATTTTTAAGGCTTTATTATCTTCCCTTTCCCTATCCAATGCTCGCCCCACCCCCACCCCCCACCCCCAGCCCTTTTTGGTTTAAAAGCCAAAGATTGGAGGTGACATCTGTCTTGGACAGGCACTACAGATGGACAGTGATCTATACCCAGAATTGAGCAAGAGACAAAAAGAGGGCTGAATTACATTTGGGAACACACAGAACACTTTCAACATCAATGGAGGTGGATTGCAAATTTCAGATAACTGCACCTGTATTAAATTAAATTAGTCTGAGCCTAATGGCTTTTATTTATTCTGAGATAGTATCTTCTGAACAGTAGTGACCCTTTTAGAGGTAACATTCATTTAAAAACTTTCCTCAAGTCAGAAAGCTCAAACTGATTCTGATTTGATCTTTTGATCTCTAAAAAAAAAATAAGATCATATTAATTGTATTTTTAAAATGTAAAATATAGACAAGAGGTGAGGGTCCTCTATACAAGGCAAAGTAATACTAGTACTTTTTAAAGGGACATTTAGGGGACAGCTAGGTGAGGTAGTGAATACAGCACTGGCCCTGGAGTCAGGAGGACCTGAGTTCAAATCCAGCCTCAGCCACTTAACACTTGCTAGCCATGTGACCTTGGGCAAGTCACTTAACCCCAATTGCCCTCCAAAAAGAAAAAAAAAAGAGATGTGAAGATAGATACAAAGCAAGTTTGTGTCAGTTTGTACCCATCTATTCTCTCGTGGAGCTTGTAAAGTCTAGCAAGAAAATGAGACACAAACACAGAAAATGCTAGTACATAATACTATAGAAGTGCATCAGATAGATGCAGAACGAGGTACCATGTGACAGTGAATGACTTTATAGTTATTTAGTGGCGTATCAGATATCCCTGTATTGTGTGGTTGTTTGTCCTTCATTCTCAAAGAGGACCATGACATCAGGGAGATGATGCCATGACATGCAAGTGAACTGGATTTAAGTGAGGGAATTTAAGTAAGATTTAAGTGAGGGAGGGCTGTGCAAGATCACCAGCCTTACTTTTTCCTCTAGAGCTCCCTGAGTCCAGTGGCCAGATATAGATCAGGATGACTAGAGAGGGCACTAGTGTATTGAGAGCCCTTGGCCTTTCTAAGTTAAGGTCTGTCCCAGGTCTCAGTTTTCCTGAGGTAGTGCCCATTCAGTGAAGATCCAAAGATTAGGCAGGTGGTTTTTGGTAATACCAAGAGGCAGGTATAGGGCTTGACCCTCCCAGTTACAAACCTTGAGCTCTGCAGAATCCATTAGTGGATCACTCTCTCACCTCTCACTGCAACTTCTTAGGGTGAAGGATCACTTTGGACCCTATAAATCTAAACTACACTGATAATATCTCTTCACTGCTATCCTGGAACTCACCTGAAACATTTAAGATTAGAAAGCACCAAAATTGTGAAAAAAAAAGTGAAAATTGGAGATCGTCAAATTTTTTAGGAGTGTCTAGATCTGAATACTCTCTGAATCCCACACTCAGAGCAAAAAGATGATTTTCTTAATGAAAACTTCTGAGGGAATTCTCAGCCCTTTTTTGTGTCATGGATCCCTTCTCAGGATAATGTTTTTACATATTTAAAATAAAAATATGTAGAATTACAAAGGAATTTATTTTGCATAATTCTATCAACACAGTTATATATATGTATACACATATACATATACATGTGTGTGTATACACACGCATACACATATAGTTTCATGGGAGAAGAGAAGGGAATAAATATTTATTAAGCACCTACTAACCCCAAGTTAAGAACCTTTATTCTGAGAAAAGTAGGCAAGAAACAAGGCTTTGGATGAAGAGTAGCAGCAGCTTCTTAAGTAAACATTATAAAGAGCTAAAAATGCTTATTTCTGAAAGGTCCCTCTGGACACCTGAACAAAAGACCTTAAATCACATACTGTTCAGTTGAGAACCAGTCCATTCCTTCATGGAGCTTGTAAAATCTAGTATGGAAATGAGACACTAACATAGATAACCCTAGTACAAAATATGAGTAAGCGCATCAGTTGTGTCAGATAGTTGGGTTAGAATTCTTTTCAGTAAGCCCAATCAGTCACCGCACACTTCTGAGCCCACCAGTGTTTGCAATTCCCAGTGCCCTAAAGCCTACATGCCACTTTGTGCCAGTATTACTCCTCCATTTAATTTAAGATTTCCCCATAGTTAACATTCCAATACTTAAGTCCTTTGGAAAGTGGTATAAAGGCATCTCATATTTTATTGTTTTTGTCTCTTAGTCTTTGCTGATGATTATTATGTTTATGATACAATTTACATAAAGCCATCTCATTATAGCGGTTAAGCACAAGGTATTTCTGTCCAAGTAAAAAGGGTGGTTTGCCAGGTGTTCCCAAACCAATCTTACAGTCACAACCCAATTTTTTCTGCAAGACTCTGCCTGTTAAATCAGCCATGACTTTGTTTATTGGCTATTTTGTTATGAAAATTAGCCTCTAGAAGGAAGAGAGAAGAAAATCCCCATTTACTTTTCTTTATGAAATTGGCAGCCAACAACAACAAAAAAAAACACACAAAAACAAAAAAACCCAGCAGTCAGAAAATAACCTCTGCAGCCTGGAAGAAATCTCAGAAATCTGATTAGTTTCTTCTCTCCTTTCCATCATGGTTGTCACCATCTTCAGTATTTCACCATTGTCAGATATGCATGGACTGAGCCAAGATAAGACACAGAGGAAACAGATTCTGCCCTTTCCAAGTGCCTGGGCCCATCTAGTGCAGGGAATGACTATGATAGGCTATTCAGTGCATGAGAAGAAAGAAAAATGGCAGCAAGTTTTCACAGATAGCACTTTCTCCTGCAAAGTGAAGTGAGAGTGGAAGGATTAAAGAAGGAAATTAGGTTATTTGTTAACTGTTAGAGGGAAGAAAAAGCTTAAATGAAGCAATTGAGACATACAGATTTGGAAATATAGTAAACTTGGGAAACAGCCTAGGCATCATGTGAATTTGAGAAATATAAAGAGGAGTCACTGTGGTATTGCACAGTGAGAATTAGAGACTAACATGAGATTTTATTGCATTGGGTAGAGGATTGGCAGATGACTATAAATGCTAAAAGAAGTCAAAGAATCTGAGTTTGAATCCTGGCTTTGCCACTTACTACCTATGTGATCCAAGTCAAGCCATTTAAACTTTTGTAAGTCTCAGTCTTCCTCACAATCTAAGATGGAAGTGTGGGAGTAGATGTCCCCTGCAGTTCCTTTCAGCTCTAAATCCTACAATGCTAAATCAAGGGTATATATTGCTATATTAACATGAACACCTTTGCTGAGCCTAAGCTTGTCCTATGCCATGATTGATAGGGTTCCAATGAAGCGATTTATGTTACTGTTCTCCAATTGATGGCCACTCACTTTGTTTCCAGGTCTTTGCTACATTGAAAGTGTCTAAAATATTTTTGTACATATATAACAAGATTATTCCTAGGCAAATCATTTTAGTCTCCATTTAGTTTTGGATCTTCCTGTAATATTTCCTTTATACATTACTAGTCTAATAGCATTAAAGTCCAAATTTAAAATTCTTCTTTTGTGTATTTATTTCCTAGTCCTTTTTGCTTCAAAACATGATACCATTTTGTGAATGTCCTGTTCACACACTCAGTTCTATATATAACTATCCTAGATAATTCTTCCAAATTTTTGTAAGATTCTGTAATTTCTCTCTCTGCTATCTGTTGGTGTTGTTCCTTGTTATCAATAATAACTATTTAATTAAAGATGCCAGATCTTTCTTTACTGATATCAGGTCCTCTGATTTTCTTTAGTGTTTTTTTGTAAATTGATATGCTAGTTCTTGCTTTATTTCCTGGGCCAGAATTAAAATCAATTGGTTATTTTTTTTCCTTCTGTTGACATCACTTTGGAATCTTTTAATCCATACAATTTATTTTTGCTAGCTTTTTTTCATATTGCTTACTCATTTCCCTGTGATATAATGGAGAAATGGTGCTTTAATCTATTTTGACGTAGACTTGAGACAGCCCAGAACACAGGAAGGATCATTTTTGGGGTGTCTTGAGAAGTTTAATGGAAATGAAAAAATATAGCAGTAGGCCCCATCCCTGGTTCTGTTCTTGTATTCTTGAACTTCTCATGAATATTCAGAGATAATGCCGTGACTACCATCAGACATTTTCTATGGCCCTACTCCCGAAGTTACATTTCTTTGGGAGGCCCTACCACTTCCTCCTAACCATTCCCACCATGAAATTTAGGGTCAAGAATGGGAAGCCTCCTGGGGACCAAGAACCTTGACTTCCATTTCTTTTCTTTTTTTTTTTTCAAGTTGCATTGCTGTCTTCTCCTATTTCACTACAGTCAGAGCAGAGGGCACACTGCCAAAGAAGAGACACAATGTGCAGTTTTGGGGAAATGGAACAGGTTAAAGCTTTGTGCAGTTTGAGGATCATCCTGACCTGAGGACTACCAGGGAGATAGGAAAATCGAGCCCCTCCCCCCCAAAAAATAGTGGGTAGAATGCTGAACTTGGAGTTGGAGGCACCTGAGTTAACATCCTGCCTCTGATTTTTACTTTCTTTGTGACTAAATGTGCACAAGTTACCTAAAGCTCTCAAAACCTCAATTTCATTACTTATAAAATCAAGATAATAATAACTTTATTATATATTTAAGTATCATAAAATTAGAACTTGAAGGGCTATCAAAGGTTACCTAGTTGAAACTCCTCATCAGTAGATGGAGAAATGGAGGCCCATAGAGGTCAAATAACCCAAGCACATAGATAGCGACTACTTGGGCTAAGATTCAAAACTACGAAATCAATCATGTTCCATTGCACCAGATTGCTCTGCCTACCCTCAAGGCCCATTGTGAGGACCAAATGAGATTATCTATGTGCTTTGCAAACTTTTAAAGTTCTCTATAAATATTGTTGTTATTGTCTCTCCCTATAGCAAAGCAAAATCAACAACTAACATCATACGTCACATTCCATCCCCATAGTCACCACTGACTGGGACAGAGAGGACTTTGGTTTCTACGTCTGACTCTACTGCTAAATGACTTAATACGAGTCACTTACTGTATCTTCTTTGAAATCACTTTCACAAAGTAGGAGTAACGAAACTCAACTTATTTTTAAAATGCTTTGAAATTTTTTATTAGGAAGGAGTTATGAAAGAATAAGAAGTTATTTCCTTGAAAAGCTTTTGAACAGTGAAAAATGGCTGACTTTTTTTTTCAGTTATAATTGCTTTTAAGCTTTGGGCAAAAATATAAAAATCAAAATCCTTTTTTTCTCCTTTTGTGAGGTCAGATGTATGGCTGCCCATTTAACTTTAAACATTACAAAAATCATTTAAGGACAGGAAAAATACTTCCTCATAATAGTGACAAATAGTGACACAAAAAGTTCAAGCAATTTCAATTCAGTTTAGTTTCCATTAACAATAATGTTTACTCCAGTTAGTATGTGTAACAGTCTATTCAGATAAGTCTCAGGTTGAATGACTTGCTGGTGGAGTAAAGGGTCCAACATCTTACTAAGGAATCCTGGAATTTGTGGTCCTCTTACTCCTGGAAAAGGGTGTGGGGGGTGTTCAGGGAGGACTATCTCCTCTGGTGTGAGGTCTTGCCAAGCCCTTTTCAGGGCTGCTCATCCACCTTTGGTGTCCACCTGTCACTCAACTCTCACTTGTGGCTCCAGGAAGTTATAGCATGTGCAGTGGCCACACCCTGGCAAAACCATCTTAGCAGATGGACTAAACCAGGTTGAAGGTAACCAACAGACCTCAAACCCATTGGTGAGTTAGAGAGTATCTGCCCTAAGTATGTGAAGTCTTGCCCAGCAGAATAAGCAGATGAGAACAATTTGTTTAAGTTTCAGCAACAGCTGAAACAAGCCCTGTGGAGCCCTTAGAGTTTGGTCAGAAGTTGAAGACACCAAGGCCATCCACTGCATCCTGGGCCATTGCTAGTCATCCTGACTTTTGTCTTGCCACTGGACCTTAGTGACTCTGGGAGAGAGTGAGGCTTTGGGCAACTCTGCCTTACTTAAATCCAATTCACATGCAAGTCAAAGCCTCACCTTATGATGTCATTGATCCTTTTTAAAATTAAGGCCTAATGGTGGCCCTGGAAAAAAAAAAAGCTAGTGCATCCTCTGAGCTAGAGGGTGAATTTCTGCACAGTATGTTATTTTAATCATTTTGCAAGTGACAGAAGACAGTGAGTAGACTGTCTGAAGGGAAAAAACACAGAAGAGATATTGGAGAGAGAAGGACAGAATAACAGTACCATGGTAACTATGGGCTAAGTGTAGCTGGCTGCCTCTTTAACCCATCCACCCCCATCACTTTATAGAACAAAGAAATCAGGTGACAACCTTCCCTTATAAACTGTAAAAAAGAAGCAAAGGTTTTAATTCCCTCCCAACCCTTTCTCCCTGTGCCAAATTCTTCCTGCTATGATCTTTTTAAACTTTTCAACTGTAGTCAGTAAGACAACCCTCCAAACAACTTTAAAATAACACCTCAAAACAAATTCTATAGCAGTAGAATCCCCAAAAGGATGGGGTAAAACAATTTTCCAGCCCAAGGTAACTTAGAAGGTTGGTAGGAAAGGTCTGTCACACTTGGTAAGGATGGAGCTCAGTCCAGCACAGAGATTCCCTGGCAAGATAATAGCAGGCACTGAGAGTGACTGAATTGGCAGCAGCCACTTCTGGAGCTCTCAGGCCACAGACAATAAGGAGACTGTCCAACTGGCAAAAAACTACAGAGATCCCTGTTACTGAGTGTAGAACTCTGTTGCATTGCTCATGCGTGCATTAGAACACCATAGCTAGTGGCCACAGGAGAGCAGGGACACTGGTCATCATAGTTCCAGGGCAGAAAAGCATGCTTATGGTGTTTTACAGGCCAGAACACAGGCCAAGATAGTAGAAAACCCTCCTTTTCACACCATATTGGAAGAACTGAAACCTTACACACCCCAAGAACTAGCTCTGAAAATAGCTGCACAAAACCCCTGAAATTGTAGAAAATTCACCCTCCACTACGGAAAAAGAACCCACTTTTAACGTCAAATTTATTAAAAGGTAAGAAAAAGGATGGGAAAATGTGCAAACAATGACAAAAAAGAACCTAGTCATAGAAAGTTTCTATGGTAGCAGGGAAGATCAAAACACAAACCCCGAAGACAACAGAATCAAAACTGCTACATCCAAAAGCCTCAAATCAAAAATGTACATTAGTCTCAGACCCAAAAAGACTTCCTAGAGGAGCTCAAAAAGGATTTTTTAAAATCAAATAAGAGAGGTAGGTGAAAAAATGGGGATAAAAATTAGAGTGATTACAAGAAAATCATGAAAAAGGAGTCAACAGCTTGGTAAAGGAGGCAGGCACAAAACATACTGAAGAAAATAGCAGCTTAAAAAACAAAATAGGCCAAATGATAAAAGAAGTACAAAAATATACTAAAGAGAATTCCTTAAAAAGAAGAATTGGCCACATGGAAAAAGATGTACAAAAATTAACTGAAGAGAAGAACTCCTTAAAAAGTAGAAATGACCATATGGGAAAGCAGGCACAAAAGCTCACTGAAGAAAATAATTCCTTAAACATTATAATGGGGAAGTGAAACCAAATGACTTAACGAGACATCAAAGAACAATAAAACAAAATCAAAAGAATGGAAAAAAAGAAAAAAATGTGAAATATCTCACTGGAAAAATAACTAATCTTGAAAACATATCAAGGGGAGATAATTTAGAAATGATTGGCCTACCTGAAAGTCATGATCAAAAAAAGAGCCTGGATATCATCTTTCAATAAATTATCACAGAAAACTGCCCTGATATTCTAGAACCAGAAGGTAAAATAAAAATTGAAATTGAAATCCACCAATTGCCTCCTGAAAGAGATCACAAAATGAAAATTCCCAGGAATTACTCTAGTCAAGTTCCAGAGCTCCCAGGTTAAGGAGAAAATATTTCAAGCAACCAAAAAGAAACAATCAGAAAAACACAAGATTTAGCTGTTTCTACATTAAAGGATTGGAGGGCATGGAATACGACATTCAGGAGGGCAAAGCAGCTAGGATTACAACCCAGAATCATCTACCTACTCAGCAAAATTAAATATAATCCTTTAGGGGAAGAAATGCATATTTAATGAAACAGAGGACTTTCAAGCATTCCTGGTGAAAAAAACAGAACTGAATAGAAAATTGATTTTTAAATACAAGACTCAAGAGAAGCTTAAAAAGGCAAAAAGGAAAGAGAAATCATAAAGGATTCAATAAGGTTAACAGTTTAGATTGCTATATGGAAAGATGGTGCTTGTATCATTATTAAGGCAGTTAGAAGGAGTATATACATAAACAGAGGGCATGGATGTGAGTTGAATATGATGGGATATCTAAAAAAATAAAATTAAGGGGTGAGAAGAAGAATGCACTGAGAGAAGAGGAAAGGGGAGGTGGAATGGGATAGATTATCTCACAGAAAAGAGATACAAAAGAGCTTTTACAGTGGAGGGGAAGATGGGGGAAATGGTAGGAACTTTTAAACCTTAATTCTCATAAGAATTGGCTCAAAGAGGGAATAACACACTCAGTTGGGTGTAGAAATCTATCTTTACCCTACAGGTAAGTAGGAGGAGAGAATGGTATAAGAAAAGAGAGGGGGCTGATAGAAGGGAGGGCAGATTGAGGGAGGCAATAGTTAGAAGCAAAACACTTTTGATGATGGACAGGGTGAAAGGAGAGAGAGAATAGGATAAACAGGAGAGGAAAGAGGATAGAGTAAAATACATAGTAATCATGAATGTGAAAACAGTTTTACAGAAAGTTTCTCTGATAAAAGTCTCATTTCTAAAATATATAGAGATCTGAATCAAATGTATAAGAACACAAGTCATTTCCCAGTTGATATATGATCAAAGGATATGAACAGGCAATTTTTAAATGAACTAATCAAAAAGTCCTATGGAAAAATGTTCTAAATCACTGTTGATGGAAGAAATTCAAATTTAAAGAACTCTGAGGAACCTCCCCACACCTTTCAGATTGGCTAATGTGACAGGAAAGGAAAATGACAAATATTGGAGGGTATATGCGAAAATTGAGACCCTAAAGCACTGTTTGTAGACTTGTGAACTGATTCATTCTGAAGAGTACTTCGAAAATGTTGCGGGATAGGTTTGGGGGGGATTTCTAATGAGAAATCCTTTCTAGGTTCGCGTCTGAAAAGAATTACAGGCTCAGCTGTCTTTTGGTAGATTTACAAAAGTTTATTGATTCACAGGACCAAAAGGGGTAGGGTGAGGAGACCTGGCTAGGAAAAGCTCGCCAGGGGAAAGGGGGGGGAGTCAGTGTGATGCTCTGCAGCAGGCAGAGGGCCTGCTAGAATGCCTACTTGACCTGCCAGAAAAGGCAAGAGTTACCAAGAGCCGTCTGCGGAAGTTCTAAGGGCCCCAGGGGCATTCTTAAAGATACCAAGCTGTCAATCATAAGTTCATTAAGCTAATGAGGTGTACAAAGGTGGAGTTAGGGAGGAACCTGGGAGGAGCCAGCGCATGACTAATACTAAAAGGGACATGCACCCTTGACATCAACTGCGCATGTGTTTTACCCATAATACACTGGGACAAACAGCAGGAGGGAAGGGGCAGGGGATGTGGTTTGGGCCCTGTAAAAC
>CM053591.1:53671315-53707346 GCA_028646515.1 Pseudochirops corinnae | reverse complement strand
CTCTAGGCTGGGGCAGAGAAAGACAAGTACAGCTGGGGGAAGGGGAGAAACAGTTAAGAAATGTGGCTTTTACAACTTAACACAAAACTGAATTAAAGTTACCCCAAAATATACTACATAGGCCACCCAGCACCTCTTCAGAACTATGCCCAAAGAGCTATAAAATGATACACATACCCTTTGACCAAGCGATACCAGTACTAAGTTTGTATCCCAAAGAAAAAAGAAAAAGGACTTAAATGTACATAAATATTTGTAGCAGCTCTTTTTGTGGTGGCAAAGAATTGGAATTAAGGGGATGCTCATCAACTGAGGAATGACTGAACAAGTATATATGACTGAGATAAAATATTGTTGTACTTAAGAAATGATGAGCAGGATGTTCTCAGAAGAACCTGAAAAGGCTTACATGAACTGATGCAAAATGAGATGAGCAGAACCAGGAGAACATTTTACACAATAATAGCAATATTGCACGATGATCAACTGTGAATGGCTTAGTTTAACTATTTTCGGCATCACAACAGTCCAAGACAATTCAGAAGGATTCATGATGAAAAATGCTATCCACATGGCTTTAGAAAAAAGAATTGATGGAGTCTGAAAGCAGATCAAAGAATACTTTTTGAAACTTTATTTTCTTATGAGTTTTTTGGCCTGTGTTTTCTTTCACAACATGACTTATATGGAAATATGTTTCCTTTTCATTCTCAGTGAAGGGGGAGGGAGGGAGAGAAGTTGGAACTTAGAATTTTTTTAAAATTATTTTTACAAAAAAAAAATTGTTTTTACATGTAATTGGGAGAAAAATAAAATTTTAATTAGAATGTGGACAAAATAAATAAATGAGTGGTAACAGTCTTTATCTTTTAGTCTTCAATTCCCTACCAAGAGTATAAACGAGGAGAGTTTGAATAGATTAGGAACTAACTTTGTCCTAATGACAAAGTAGATTCTCACCTGGAGGGTTTAAGGTTAAAACATTTTATTAAACCTAGGTTTTCTTAAAGTCTCTAGAAAAGCAAAGAAAAAGAGCTTGGATTTTAGCCTGTAGGCTAACACAAACCAATTGTTGTCACAAGGTATGACCTGGTACAATATTTGACAGATGAAAACACTCAACACTTAATTTTATTTAAGGTGATTTTAATTCACTGGTTTTGCTTATCCAACAAAGCAAAAACAATATGGGGAAAAAAAGATGTTTTTGGAGCATTTGCTCATAAACAGCTTACTGCTAGCAAAAAAAAAAAAAATTAATCCAGGTAAAATCTCCAGCCTCTGAGAAAGTGAAAGGGTCCAGTAGGAAAGGACCATCAGTTACACAATATATACTTAAGTATCTACTATTTAACAGTCATTATGCTAAATGCTTGAGATGCAAATAACAACAAAAGCTAAAGACGTCTCTGCCTTACAGCCACCGGGGGAGAAGTGATAGGTGATGCCTGAAGTCAAACCCAATTAGATAAAATAAGTATAATTTGGGAGTAATTTGCTCTGCCCTTGTTCTGTTGGCCAAACTTTGTTCTTCACAGCAAAATCTGCTTATTATAAGTGCATTGAACCCCCTGAAGAATGGTTCTGTATGTCATGGGATTGGAGATTCATAAATTAAAAGGTAAATGTGTATGTACCCCCTTAAATATATATATAGAATTAAGTAACTCAATTATATGCCTATCCTTTCTACCTAAACCAAACTCTAATATCTGGGATCTTCTTGTTATTCAGTTGTTTCAGTCATGCTCAACTCTTCATGGCCTCATTTGGGGTAGTCTTCACAAAGATAGTGGAGTAGTTTGCCATTTCCTTCTCCATCTCATTTTATAGTTGAGGAAATTGAGGCAAACTGGGTTGAGTGACTTGCCCAGAGTCACAAAGCTAAGTGAACACTGAGATTTGAATTCAGATCTTCCTGACTCCAAGCCAGGCACTCTGTCCACTGTGCTACTTAGTTCCCATCCAGGATCTTACAGAGCAACTAATTTGTAGTCATAATTCTGCTGTTCACTTCCTTGACTCTCCCTAATGCTTGTTGTTTTAAAGTAAATTAGAAGCTTTTAAATTTAGTGCTGCCCTTGCAAAGGAAATGCTATAAACAGAATCTCAGGGTATCACTTTAAAGGCAGATGGTAAGAGTCGTGATAGCCTAGATTTATACATCCTTACTTCAATCAGCATGACCCAGAATAAATGACCTACAAGAATGACCTTGCCCTTGGGTAGAATTCCTTGGAACAGCATGGTTCAAAGGCTCTAGAAGTCATCAAATCCTAGGAGCACAGGGTAGCAGAATTTCAAGGGACATTTAATTCCCTGGATTAACTGTGACTTATTTTTCTTTCTTTAAATACAGACCATAGTGTGATGCTCAGATGGTCTAACATTTCTCATTTGTTTCTGTTTTAAAGAAGAATCGAATTGATTTTCTGTGTGTGTGTTTCTCTCTCTTGATTTAAAGGACAAAAAGCTTAAAGAGCAAGAGAAGAAAGGGGATTTTCTTCATCGACCATTTCCAAAAACACTAGATAAGAACCTGATTTCATACAAGCAGCCATCTGCTTGTCTCATCACACAGATGCAAAACACCAAGACCAGAAAGGACCAGAAAACTACCAAGCCTAGTTTCCCAGAAAAAGGTTAGTCAAAAGCTATTTGCTTCAGCAATCAACCTAGATGCCTTCCATATGCCCAGTGTTATCCTTGATCCTGTTAAGATATAGAAATATAATGCATAGTTCCTACCCTCACAGTCTACAGTCATTGAGGAGACAAGGTTAAGGCACATAAAACAGAGAACAAGTACATGTCTAACTGTGTTGCCAATTATATGCACAACAGAAGGTCAAAGAAGGGAGATATCTGTGTGGGCTGGAGAAGTTAGAGGCTTTATGGGGAAGCAGAACTTGAAGGATTAGGGAGGAGGGCCTTAAGTAAGGAAACAGCATGAGCAAAAGCAAAGAAGCAGGAATTAACATGGGGTGTTGGGAACAGGGAGATTGGTCTACAAAGAGGATATTTTTCAGCTGGGAGATTTGCCAGGGCCCCTAAATCACTCCTCATATCACATCGCTTAGGCAGCTGCCTACACTGGGCCATTAAAACAAGCCATTTATACCTACAATATATATTTGGTAGAAAAAAATAGAAATGCATCATGTTGAGAATTGAACTTGAAATCAATTTTTTTTTTATTAAAAGCAAATTTATGGGCCTTCCGCTTTCTTTCCTGCCACAAATTGCAAGCTAGAAATTTGACATTAATTAAATATTAATAATGGGTAACAGTTATATACTATTCTAAGCTTGTTTTTAAAATATTATCTTACCTTTATCTTGTTCTTTTCATTTATTTTTACTTTTAAAATGCTTTATTGATGCTTTTTTTAATTATCACAACCACCAACTTATCTTCCTCTCTACCCCCTCCTTAAAGCAGAGTCCTCCTTTGTACCAAATATATATAGTTAAGCAAAACAAATCAACATTTTATCTATATCTGAGAATGTATATCTGATTCTGTACTTTTAGTCCATTAGCTTTCTACTAAGAGATGCAAGATAAGTTTCATGGTCTATCTTTTGAAATTATGTTTGGTTGCTCCTATAGTCAAAGGTCTTTCAGAGCTGTTTCCCTTCACATTATTATGATCAAACACATTCTGGTTCTGCTTTCTTCATTCTACATCAGTTCATACATGTCCTTCCATATATCTCTGAATCTATCATAGACTTTATTTCCATTGCATTCATGTTACAGCTTGTTCAACTGTTCCTGCAATGATGGGCACCCATTTTTTTTACATTTATTTACTCTAACAAAAAGTGCTGCCTTAAATATTATTGTATTCATAGGTCCCTTTCCTCTGTCTCTTACCTACTTGATAGTGATAAGGATGGAGACTACACCTCTTATTTCACAGGTATAGGGAATTCCCAGGTAAAGAAACTCAAAATAATTCTCTCTATATAATGCAAGTCATTCCTTTCTGTGTAATTCTCAGAGAGTTGCACTTAAAAATTAAAGTGACTTGGTGTCTTGTTCAGCTATTTTATACTTTTATAAATGTGAATTTGTTGTTATCCATTGGAATAAGCTGGCATGTAATTAGGCAAAATGATGTTTAAATTCCTTTTATTTCCTCATCATTAGTTGTGATTTCTGCTTTTACATATTTTTATGTTGGTAATTTGGTATTTCCTTCTTTAAAAGTTAGTTAATGGAATTCTACTTTATTAGTCTCTATAAACCTCAAAATTTTTATTTATTCATCAATTTTTTTTCAATTTTATCTTTCAGCATTTCTTTTTTGTGTGTTTGTGACTTTCTTAGCTTTTCTCACTTGTTGATTTTATGTAATGAGATATAATTTTTCCTGTTAAAACTGCTCACAGGTTTCTTAATGTTCACTATAATTTTCTTTGGTAAAATTGTCTATCACATCTATAATTTGTTTTTTGACTCACACAATCTTTTGTCTCCACTTAAGACTTCCTTTCTTTAAATTACCTTTATTGATTATGATTTTGTGTAATAATCAGTAATGGATATGTTTTATTTTTCTACATTTATTTAGGTTAAGAGTGTCATGCAGAATCAAGCAATATGTATATTCCTTTTAATTCCCATTAAGTAATTGCCAAAGAATGATCATATTCAGCCTTTCTGAAATGTTATTCAGATTTTTAACTCTTGTCGTGCTTATATTTTGCTCAAATAAGAAAGGAGCATATTAAGATTTTCCAAAATTATTCTTTTGTCTGTTCTCCCCTGAAGTTCAATGAGATTTTCCTTTAAATATTTAATATGCTTCATTTGGGGTACATACTTGTTTAATATTTATTTTATTTCATTTTCTATGTTACATTTAAACAAAATTTAGTTTCCTTTCTTAACTATTTTTACTGTTCTTTTACATGAGATCATGATTGCCACTTTCTCTCTTTTGGATTAACTGGAAATATAACACATTCTGCTCCAATCTTTCATCATAACTTTGTGTGAGACTTTATATTCCAAGTATTTTGGAAAGAAAGAAGAAATGATTGCTTATTAAGTGCATATTATATGCCAATAACTATCTTAAGAGCTGGAGATAACAAACACAAACAATAAGAATAATATTTCTTGTCCTCAAGGAATTTACATTCTAGTGGAGGAAGATAACACACAAAATAAAAACTGAAAAGCACAGTGGCTAGTGGTGGGAGGATGTATGTGTGTGACTTTGAAGTTTGGAAAATCACCTATATTGCTGAAAGAGGAATGAACGTAAGCCAATCTGGGCCCCTTTTTAAAAAAGAGGTTTCCGGAGCAACTCACCCATGAGAGAAAAAGGAAAACCTTGTAGGGGGATATTCTATGAGCAAACCACAGGGGTGGTAGGATATTCCAGAGTGAGAAGGAAAATTCCAGAATAAGAGAAAAGTAGAGGCATGATTTTCAAGTCTGCAAGGTCAAGAACGAGTCAGTAGGAGAATGTTAAATAATATATTGTTAAAGTTTGCTTTCTTTTCCATTCAGCCACCCTCTTCTGTTTTATGGGAATTCCCATCTCATTCACATTCATGGATAAGATTGTTAGGGTTTTTTTTCTTGCATCATATCCTCTCTTTGTCTGCCTCCTGCTCCTTTTATAAGGAAAAAGAAAAGTGAAATAAAAGTATTGGCATTAACAATTCAGTCACTCAGTGTTGTTCAGTCTTTTTTTCAGTCATGTGTGATTTTTTTTTTCTGTGATCCCATTTGGGGTTTTCTTGGCAGTGATACTTGAGTGGTTTGCCATTTCCTTCTCCAGCTCCTTTTAGAGATGAGGAAATGAAGAAAAAAAAATAAGAGTTAAGTGACTTGCCCAGGATCCCACAGCAAGTAATTGTCTAAGGCCAGATTTGAACTCATGAAGATAAGTCTTCCTGGTTCCAGGTCTAGCACTCCATCCACTGGCCCACCTAGACGCCCCTGGGATTAATAATAAGTGAAATAGTCTGATCTTACCCTTTTCTCCTTCCTCTATTAACCCAACCCATATCTAAGTTGCTGGATCTCAATCTTTTTCTCCTTTTAAGCTCCCTTCATAATGTGACCTCCATATTAAAAGGAGGAATTATTTTTATTTGTTTCTAATTATTTCCTCTTTGATTCTACCCAGCCTTTTAAACCTTCCTCTTCCTTCTCCCTGTTCCATCCAATTTCCCAACTTATTTTAATGTATTTCTATATACCATTTTTCATGTATGTGTTCAGCCTTCTTTTCCACCTTCAGATAAAAGTTTGTAAGGTAATTATATCTCCTTAACCATGCCTCCATGTTTATATATTCTTGTTATGATGCATACCTATAATGAAGAACAGTAAGTGCCTCCCTCTTCTTCACTTCTTCCTTTCTATATGCCTTTTCTCCTTATTTTTCTTTACTCTCTTAAATCAAATGAAACAGCACCAGATTTCCCTCAAGACTTGAGGTTTTCTTTGGCTCTTAAAAAAAGGTGAGCTTTTGAAGGAATAATGATCTTTCTCCCTATTAAGATGTAGACCTAATTATTATTTAGTTCTCTCAAATTTGTCAAAAATAATTACCCTTTTAGGTTTTTTTTGTCTCTATTTTTTGTGTAAAAAGAGGGGAACAACTGGTCCCCGGCTCTATTTTTCTCAAAAGGAATTCTTTAAACTCTCTTATTATATTTTTCCCTAGTTTCTCCTCTGTAACATTATAGTCATTTTTCAGGAATAAATTATTCTTAGTTGTGTAGCCAGGTTTTATAGAATTTACCTCACCTGTAGATGCCTCCTTTAGCCTTCTACTTGAATTGTTCCCATTTTTTTCCTTGTTATATAGAAGTTTACAGTTATTTAGAGGACGTGTTTGGATGTTTCCTTTCTAATTCATAAAATATAATGTTTTTATTCATTAGTTAATTAAGTCCCCAAACTATTTCATTAAATGTCGTCTGTTTAATATACTAGAGAACTCTCCTTTTCTAATAGTAGTTATTCATATACAAATTTATAAGCAAGTAAAAATGAGTAATAAATAAAAAACAGATAATTATTTACAATATTTTGACTATGGAAAATGGCAAAATTAGTCACCTCAGATCCTTATTATAACAGCAAATGACTCTTTACTTGTGAAAAAGTTCCATATCTCTCTCAAGACACCAAAGATAGTTTCTTAAGAAATCCTCAAAATAAAGGTGAAAACATCTTCCTCAGAAGAGAGCTGTCCATCTTCTTTACCTCTTCTTTTTCCAGCTTCTTTCCTGCATTCTCTTTACCAACACTCATTTCCTTCCCATAAGTCAAAACTGTAAAACACACACTCTTTTCCTGACTCCATAGGGCAAAATATCTTATAGTAAGACATTTTTTTTTCAATTGACTCCCCAACTGTCAGTACAAACTTCTCTTCCCTCAACATCCCATTTGAACTTTAAAGATACCATAACAAAACCTATACTTTCTTTGAGAAGCTTTTTTGAATGAGCAGTTGTAGGTGTTTTTCTTTTGTCTTTTGGGATATCATATTCCAAGATTTACTTTCTTTAAGGTAAGTTACCACCAAATTTTGTGTGATCCTGATTATGATTCTTTGATACTTGATTCTTTCATACTTTCTTCCTGGTTTCATGTGAGATTCTCTTTGACCTGAAATCTCTGGATCGTGGCTGTAATATTTATGTGTGTTTAATTTGGAGTTTCTTTCATAGAATTACAGAATTTTAGATTTGGAAGGACCTTCAATAGCCAGATGGTACAATTTAAACATGAAAGAAATGCCCAATGTGCCATCAGAGCAGTCCATTCCATTTCGGGACAGCTCTAATTGTTAAGGAGGTCTTTCATGATATCAAACACTAATTTAGGCTCCTTCCAACTTCTACACTTTGCTCTTGGTTCACCCTCTGGAACCAAACAGAATACCTCTGATTCCTCCCCAATGTGACTACCCTTCAAATATCAAGCATCACTATTGTGTCTCTCCTAAATCTTCTTTTCTCATGTCATGCACTGCAGACTCTCCACCATCCTGGTTGCCTTCTTCTGAATACTCTCCAGTTTATCAATCTCCTTTATAAACTTTAAAGCTCAGAAATTAAAACATTACTTGAGATGAGGTCTGAGAAGACCAGAACAGTAAGACTAATATCTCCTCTATTTTTAGAAGCTATGCTCCTCAATGCATCTCAATACCTCTTTTGGGGTGCTATGTCACATTGCTAACTCTTTATGTTGAGACTCTATAGGCTCACAGATCTTTTTCAATACAGTTCCTGTCTAACTATGAATCCCCCATCTTGTACTTAAAAGGTTGATTTTTCTGTCAAGTGCAAGACTGATCTTCATCATAAGAGATTAAACCCAAAGTTTTTGTCAGTCAAAATTTTTTCCCCATTTTCTTCTTTAAAAAGATACTTTTGTATTCTGACTATCATACAAATTTTAAAAAACTAGCTTACCACCAAGGTAAAAATTCTGAAAGTTAAAGAGATAAACAAAACTGAAAACAAAACAAAAAAACCCATTCAATTATAAATAATAGTAGGAGCTAGAGTTGTTTTTTTAAACAGATATACCATTTGCTAATTTGATTTTTTTTAAAAAGAAAACCCAAATTGTTAATATAAAAATAAAAAAGGAGAACTCATAGCAGATGAAGAGGAAATAAAGGAAGTTATTGAAAACTATTTTGCTCAATTAAATGTCAGTAAAATGATTTTTAAAACGATTAACTTTATTTGCGCATAAATGGTTTGTAATCATAACAACTTCAGAAGACTAATGATGAAGCAAACCTTCTACCTCTTTTTTTTGTTTTTTTTGTCTTCATTAATTTGTCTGTTTACTTTTAGTTTACAAGATTCAGTTCCATAATCCCTTGAGTTTCAAATTTTCTCCTTCTCCCCTTTTCCCCATGGCGGCATGCAATTAAGTATAGGATCTGCAAATACTTTCACATTAGACATTAGTCTACCTTCTACCTCTTAGATGAGGGGTGATAAAATAAAGGTTTAACATAAATTTGTTTTGCTTAATTATCATTATTTGTTAAAGGGAAGGCTTTTATTTGAATGGTTTTGGGGGTATAGACTTAGGAAGATTAGTGGTAAGGAAATGAAAAGAAGGAAGGAAGAACCACATAAACATTTTAAAAATACACAGAAGAGATCAGAAGGGAGCTCAGATGGGGTCCAAGGGAAGCACAGCCATATATAGTAAAAATTTTGTATACATTATTATAATAATAATATATAATTATCATGATTAATATGCTATATTGTTTTAGAATCCTTATATATTAAAGTATCCAGTAAAATATGTAATAGATTCATGGTTTCTTATGCAATCATATTTTTCTGGCCTTTTTATGTGGAAATATTTGTTTTTGTTGACTAACTTATAATTTATCATTTTTTAAAAAGAAGAAAAAAGTTAGTTACTATCTTTCTTCCTGTTCTTAGTTATCCTGTTGATATCAGACAAGTTGTATCAGGCACTTTTGGTTTTTTCTATAACTCGATTTTCTTGATTGCAGATTCGTTTCGTGGCCTGAGCCCCTTCCACGAAGCTGCTGTAGGAGCCAAGACTGGGTGTGTTGCTTCTTGTTCCTTGGAATATCTTGAAATTCAGCATCCCAGGACCCCAAGAATTATGAAGAAGCAGGAGCTTCATCAGCAAGAATCTACAAGCATGGGGATCCAGTCAAAGGAAGCTCATTTGATCCTAGATGTTGTGCGGTCGTTTGAATCTGTTGATCGAGAGGACCAAATGGAACTGCTCTCACCAACTCATCACTATAGGATTTTGAGTTCGCCAGTGAACATTTTACGAAGAAACTCTAATGAGAGGACATTATCCCCGGTCTTACCACTGGGGAGTATCTCCCCTAGCAAAGCTCCCTCACATTCTACTCCAGTCTCTTTTGCCTATGAAGAAAAAAATAGCCCTTCAAGAGAAGAGGGTATGTGTTCTCCTCCAGCAGTTCCTCCTAATGGCACCACACATCCTCTGGGGAGTCCAAATTGTGTGAAAAGTAGAGGCAGGTTTCCCATGATGGGAGTTGGACAAATGTTGAGAAAGAGAAATCAGACTATTCAGTCCTCCACTGACAAGCCTTTGGAGGCCCGGCTGCCTCCACTACATCAGATTAATCCAGGAAACATTTCATTTGATACCAATGACAGCGTGAAAGGCCAATGCTAATTTAGGTCGTCAGAATTCTAAGTGTCTTTTAGGATTTGGAAGTTTCACCACAAAGGCACAGTATTGCTACATAGCTCTGCATGTCTGCCAGAGTGTTATATCTGGGGAATCTTATATTGATTGTCTTTCACAGATATAAGATGAGAGATAGATAAGCTCTTGATATATTTTGTGTTTAAAAAAAAATACCAACAGTTGAAGTTAATCAGTGTCTTTGAACCCTTTACAGTGAAACATATCAGTGCGAGTGGGAGGAATTTCATATAAATAATTGCCAATCCGGATCATTCAATCCCTCTTCCTTCATCACCATTCCCCTTGGGAGTAAGAATTTCTGTGCATTGACAGTCCATGTGTATCAAATTAACCAGATAATTGCTAAATTTCTCCTTAATTTTGTCTTATGTAGACGCTGTCAACATCTATGTGTTTCTAAGTGGAATCTTTTTGTTCTACTATATGTCATAATCATTTGTAAAATAGCCTTATCAAAAAAGCATTCAGTTGGCAGAAAAGATTGATTCACAAAAGCTTCCTATTTTTAGGGAAGTGGTCCTTGTTTTTGCAATGGAGTGAATCCATTATGATGTCACGGCTTTCGAGTAAGATAAGGACTAGAGTTTATTGCTCCAGTCGATTGATACAGGATATCAAAATTAAGAGATACAGGCAACATGGATGCACTGTTGAGTCACAGACACAAGACAGAACCACCGCCCCAAAGAAGGGGCTGTTGGACTGAGAATGAACTGAATTTCAAAAATTAAGGTGAAAAAGAAGACAGAAACTCTGCTTTCTGGAGCAAGGTTTTGCCAAAGGTTTCTGTTATTGTTGTTTGGTTTGAGGTGTTTTAGCGTCCTCCCATCCTTACCTGAAACTAATTAATGGGTGAATCATTTCTTTTTCCTTTAAAATTTTTTTATCACGAAATTCATATCAACAAACACAGACAAAGGACAGAAGAGGACTCTCTATATATGTAACTGTGAACTTCTGTTAGTACAGTTTTTGTTTTAAGTTTAATATGGTAGTGACAAAAATGCCCTGTTTGTGTCCCTTTTTGAAATTCCTTCTGCTCTTATGTGCATTTTTTAATGTCTCGTCGTTAGTCCCTTCTTTTTTCCCCCCTTGCTATCACTGTTCACTGATCCTCTCTCCACCTCAGCTTCCAAAATAGCAAACCACTCTTTCACAAAGGAAATTTTCATCATGAGATACCAAACACAAATAGCATCACTATTTTAGAAATTGTTTGGTAAGCTAAAAAAAAATTATTCTACTAAACTCCTCATGGTTTCATGGGGAATTTTAAAAAAGATTGCTAGAAGTTGTCATGGCCCTAGATGGAAGGGACCTCACCAACCTCTTCGTCTTTAAGAGGAGGAAACAGGATGTTCCACATCCAGGTAGTAAGAAAGAGAGCTGGAATCCAGTCTTCTTTTGACTAGGCAACTAGGTGGTGGAGTAGATAATAGAGTGCTGGGCTTGGAGTCAGAAAGACCTGTGGCCTTAAATACTTAAGAGTTGAGTGACCCTGATTGAATCATTTAACCTGTCTGTGTCAGTGTCCTCAGCTATAAAGTGGGGGTAATGGCATCACCTTCCTCACAGGATTGTTGAAATTTGTGAAGTGTCTGGCACATAGTAGGCCAATTATGGCCTATGTCTATTTTACATGCATGGATGGTATGTGTTTTGCAGAGGGTCTGGGTGGGGTGGGATGAGTTAATCTCCTCCATGGGTGTGTTCTGACATACTCATCCTCTAACATGCTAGCTTGGGACATTCCAGAATGTTTCTAGGACATTTGCAGTTGGTTCCCTCAAAAGGAGCACTACAGTAGAAGAATTCTTATAGCCAGAAGGCTAAACCATCTCTGTAGCAGTGTTATTTCTAGATTGCCAAGAAAGGTAGTACATCCTAGAACAAAGCTGTCTGTTAGGAGCTGTGAAAACAAATTTTCCAGGCATATGCCATGTTTAAGGGCATTGTCTCCTTTGAAGTACTGCCCTTGGTTGGGGGAGGGGGAGAGGCAGAGAGAGAGAAAAGGCTGGGAAGAGACTCTCTTTTCCCCACACAGATTTGCTGAGGATTTTAAAAGATTGAACCAAAGCTGTGTGCATTGAGGATTTTGTCTGCTCTGTATCTGTCTTCACTGTATCTGATTATTTCCAGCTTAAGCTCTTTGCTTTGGTTATTTTCTCCTCTTAACTGTTTATTTTGCTGCTGTTTCATGGAATCATGAATGGACCTTGACACTCTGGAGAAAACAATTGGTAATCAAAGGAGAGTGAACAGAGTTGGAACACTAATGCGATTAACCTTGACATAGGTGTTGGATAACTTAGCGAGATGGGTCACAGGCTCAGGGAAAGTCCTTTGCCTTTTGAATTATGTAATCACAAGCCAGAATCCCATCTGTGAACACTCTACTGAAAACAAGTCCGGGACCTCATCTTCTTTTAGTAAACAGGCAAATAGTCCCTAAAACAATGCAGGAAGAGAGGGAGGGGGAAGATTAAGATATTGTTCCCACCCCACTGACCCTCAAAGGAGAGATACAAATTTTTATATGTCAATACAGGAAATAGAGAAAATAAATGAAAAAATTACATGGGGAAGACACAAATACACGGAGAAATCAGTAAAACCCGCTAAGCCTAGAAGGAAACTAAAGGTTGTAAAAAGTGTAGGTGAGAACATGCCATACACAGGATTGTTTGTGCAAAAGCCTGGAAGTGGTAGAATGAATGTTGTTTACAAGGATCTGCAAATAAGCTAAATTGACCAGAGGGTAGGTACACGTAAAAAAAAATGCTCTCTGAATTTAATTGAATTAAAAGATGAAAACAAAATTCTTTGTAAGGTTGTACATTGGTAATATTTGGCTTCTTGTTTATTCCTTAGACTGTGAAAACATAGCATCCACTATCATTTCCCCTACTTGTAGCAGCCATATGGGAGTTTCAGTAATAAAAAGCATAAACTATTTTCTTTTTTGTGTGAGTCCTTCTAACATCCTCCTTAAATTTTCAAGTGACACGAAGCTGAAAGGTATAGTTAACATGTTTTTGACAAACTTTGGATAAAAAAGACTCTTTAATGAGCTAAAGCAATGGACCAAAACAAGATAAAATATTATAGGAATAAATGCAAATTTCCACCTTGGGCTCCAAAAAAAAAAATCACTTCACAAGTGTAAGATAGGGGAAGTATGGTCACACAACAGTTCCTATGAAAAAGATATGGGGAATTTATAAGATTGCAAGCTCAAATTGAGATAATAATATGGCATGACAACCAAAAATATTAATGCTATACTAGGTTATTTTTTTTTAAAGGCATTGTATCCAAAACAAAGGGAGGTAATATCCTCAAGGTACTATGCTTTGGGTGGATGAGGTTTTAAGGATTTTATTTACATCCAAGGACCATATTTTAGGGAGAACATTGTTAAAAAATATGGAGCATTCCAGAGGAAGATGACCAGGAAGATGAGGCAATTGGAGACCATGCTTTAACAGAAACCAAGATTATTTTGTCTAGAAAAGAAAATACTAAGGAAGTATAAAGGACCATAGATTTAAAGCCAGAAGGTACCTTAGTGACTGTCAAGGTCAACCCATTCATTTTACAGATTAAGAAACTGAAGCACAGAGAGGTCAAATAATTTGCCAAGATGAGGCAGTTAGTAGTTGTATAAGGTAGAATTTGAACCCAGATCTTCTTGACTCCTAGAACAGTATTTTGTCCATATTCAAAAATATGTAGGGTCATTGTGTAGAAGAGAGAATGGGTTTTATTCTTGCATTCAGGGAAGAAGAGCACTTGGTAGAAATTGAAGAAAGTAGGTTTTGGTTTGATATATGGAAAACCTTCTAGCAGTGATTACTGGCCAAAAGTAAAATGGGCTGCCATGAGAAGAAAAGGTGCCCCCATCACTGGAGGATTTTCAAGATGGAGGGAGCATTTGTCATCTGTATTGTAGAAGGGACTCTTATTCAGTTAGAGATTGTATTAAATGACTCCAAGATCCCTTCCAACTCTTACATCCTGCAATTCTAAACTACATTTTGGGGAAGGGGAAATATATTTCCATTATTTTGTTATTTCTGGTATACAAATCCAAATTAATCTCCAGAGCTTCCAAGTTGACATTGATTTTTTTAAGAGAAAAAAGAGCAAAGTTAATAATAGGGAAATTGATATAAGAAACTCCTGGGTGATGAAACTCCCTTTGCCATTCCAGATAAGTTTCTGTTTATCTTGCAAGCTGTTTTCTTAGAAAGTTGTTATAGCACTGAGAATTGTGACTTGCTCATGAGTAACCAACCAGTAGGTGTCAGAAGCAGACTTGACCCCATCTTCCTGGCTCTCTGGGACCATATTGCCAATAATAAAATCCCTCCATCTGACCTCATGTATTTTTTATAAATCAGTGAAGAATTTTTGGGGGCCTATTTCCAGTTGCAACCATAATTATTACATTTATATAGGATTCTAAGACTTACCCCCCAAAAAATGCTTTTTTATTTTTTTGGCTCGTGACAACCTTTGTAATTTGGGACAGCAAGTATCATCCCCATTTCACATCAAGAAAAATGAGGCTCAAAGAATTTTTTAAATAAAGACTTGCCTATGGTTGCACAGTAACTGTCGGTGTGTTAGAGACCAGACTGAAACACAGGTCTCCTGAGTCCAAATCTTTTGCCACTACCCCATACTGCCTCTCTATTACTTTTTTTTTATAAGTTTGCAATGTGTGTGCCAGTAAATTCTGTGAATTCCTTTCTCCCTTAAATATAACCTAGTAGGTACGCATTTTAATACTTGTTCATAAAAATCAGTGTGGTGTTGTCAGTATAAGAAGGACATTCCATACATATTTCAGAAACAATCCCAGATTCCTGTGTAATGGACTGTTACAAATGATAACTTCTCTTAGGTTTATTCTGAACTCCATGAAAGGTAGTTGGGTCAGGAGGAGGGAAGGAGCTGTATTTTCTGGGAGTACACAGCAAATATATGTAATTGAAGGAAAGAAGAAACATCAAATCTTTCATTTTATTATATTTATGTAGAGCATTTGACCCTCTCATCCAATCTACTTGGTGAATATACAAATGTAACCTATTTCACCAAGAGTTAGTTGTTTTCTATCTGTCTACACTTGGAGTCAATTTGTCATTGTGTATAAAAAATACTGAAATGTGATTGTATGAAGTACAAGAAAAATGAAATTTTAATTCTGTGATTTGTTCATTAGTAAGGACTGTATGTCACTATCATTAAATGTACGTACTTTTTCAAAAGTCTTTGTGAAATGCATATTTTTCTTCCCTTCATCTGCATCCATCGCATGTTTTATTTGCTTTTAAAAAAGCAAAACAAAAAAAAATCATGAGAAAATGGCATATTTTGGTGGTGTCAGCAATGCAAAAGATATCATTGCAGCCACTGACTTGCACACTTTTTCTGTCAAATTTAACCTAAGAAATTTCATTCATTACTTTTAATCAAGCTCTAAGGTATTTTCTTAAGAGATATGTCTCTCACTCGGGATTTCTGTTTCATCCCTACCAGGACAAATATTCAATTCAACTCAACAAACTTATTAAAATATGCCAGATACTAAGAAAGAGTCTAGGGTTACAAAGATGAAAGACGACAACATAGTTACCACCATCACAGAGCTTACAATCTCAGTACAGAGAAGTACCAGGCACAACATGATAAGAACAAAGAATGTGTTCATAAGTGTTTTTTGACTGATGTGCCATAGTGATGACAATTAAGAACAATAATAGTAGGTCACATGTATATTTAGTACTTAATGTTTTCGAAGTCACATACATGTTCACATTTAATCAAGATGAAGTAGGATTTTTCTTTATTTTTGAGTGTAGTGATCTGAGGATGGAGTTCTGAGATGGGATGTCTTAGATCACCTTGTTTGTGAATTGATGACAAGAGATTGGTGTGGAGCTTTGGAATGGGGTCAGGGTGTTATCTGAGTAGATATCTCTTCTAGTTCCTTCGGTCCTCCAGAAGTCCAAAAAAGGTGAAAAGGTCATGTGGGATTGCTAGAGTAAGAACCTAGTACAGAAAGGTAGTTTTCTTTTCTACTTCCCTCTCCCCACCTCCCAGTCTCATTTTCAACACCCCCAACACCACCTTCAAGATGAAATTTAACTCCTGGTTAATTTTATAGCCTGTTTTTTTTCAAATAAATCATTTTCTATGAAGACATTACTACGGGTGGTAAATTCATAAAGTATCTGGGGCTAAGGTAGTAGGGCTTTTTTGTTTGTTTTGCTTTGTTTTTTTGGCTAGGAGTAGTGGGGAATGAGCTCTAGAAGCCCCTTGGCTTTAATATTTATTTTCTTGTAGGAACCTCAGTATACTGAAGGCACAGTAAGAATAATTCAGAGCAATACTGGGAATTGGTTCAATTTAATGTCATCACTTTTCAATGAGAGAAACTTATCCCCCAAGTAGTAAATCAGTATATTATTTGTGGCAACTTTTCTGTAAAGGGAGTTCTTAGACACCTGATTCTAAAGTCAAATAGGTTATATACATGTTTCTATGGACCTATTTTCACTACACATAATTGCCTTAAAGCTGTGATGCGGGAAATATTTCAAGCTTCAGCCGCAAGATCTCTTCAGACGTAACTATACTTACACCAGGGTTGATGTTAAAATATTTGGTGGGTATGTGGAACACAGTACAAAGTGAGGGCTAGAGTTGCTTGATGCCATCCAAGCTCTAGATTCATTTGAAACTAAGTGGTTTTCCTCTTAAGGCTTTCCATATCCAGAAGAGGACAAAGTCAGAGAGTGGCAATATTAACTGGGAATAAAACTGTGAAGTTTCCAATGAAAATAAATTAGTCTGGCTGGAGAGCCTGAGCTAGTAAACACATTTCCTATTTTCAATATAACAAATAAGCTCTTGAAAGTTAAATCTTTGGTTTATATTCCAAACACTTAGGAATCATGTCTCAGAATCTAACTTTTTCTAAGCCTTGGTTGTCACAGGTATTTGGAACTAGGTAGCCAAGCAGGCTCTGTACACTTTTTCTATATAATTGGTAAAGGTCAAACCTGATCAAAAAGAGGAGCCAGAATTCACCAGCATTGGTAAAGGACCACCAATTTTATTTTTCAAAATTCTAGTGTAATTAAAAGTATAGTTAACGTCTTAAAAATTACTCTTACTGGTTGGTTGGAACCCTTGTCATGTGATTATATTAAAATATCCTCTCGGGCCTTTCAAATGACATAATACTTTAAATCACACTGTCAATATAATTGGCGATACAGTTTTCCTTCTTATTGGCTCATGAGGGAATTGAGGGGAAAAAGAGGTGCCAAAAGAAGAAAATCTGCTTAGCTTCCCAACAGGGCTGAGTTCTACCTATAAAGTTCTAAAATTAAAGCATGTAAGTTTTATAACTGGGGTTTGTCCATTACAGTCTCCTTATCTTTTCTTCCCCATTCATAGTTTTAACACTTGTGTAGGTCTTCTGAAGCAACTAGGAAAGCCTTTAGGGAGGAAGAGAATTAACTTTTTAAATTTCTTTTTCTCT
Organism: Pseudochirops corinnae; assembly: GCA_028646515.1. NCBI lineage: Eukaryota > Metazoa > Chordata > Mammalia > Diprotodontia > Pseudocheiridae > Pseudochirops > Pseudochirops corinnae. The sequence continues at coordinate 53,689,549 of CM053591.1, read as the reverse complement.
TAGGTCAATATGACCTAGAAGATTTACATGGTACTCCTAGTCCCCATCCCAATACTCCAACTACTTTCTAGTGTTTAATGATTGATACGAATTCAACATATCTATGCACCACCAGATTCAGCATACTGTATCTGGGCCTTGGTCCTGTTATCTCTCCCTTCCCACTCCCTGCCTCCCACCCATGCCCCCTAGCCATTTCCACCTCTTGCTCTGGGAAGAGTAATCAAATCAGTACAGTATTACCATTTCTGTAAAGGATATGTCAATCAAAGACTCTTTGACTCTACCCACTTTCCTTGTGACTTCTGAAACCAAAATGCCCCTCCTTGGTCATCGCTCTCCTATCTACATTGTCTTATCCTTTAAAATGTCAGCTCCTTGAGGGCAGGGACTATTTTTTTTTTTTTGTATTTTTATCCAAGTTTTTAGCACAGTGCCTATCACATAGTAGGTACATAATAATATTTTTTTTCCCCTTTCATTCACTTATGGTCTATTCTAGGCTTAGTCTTAGAGTTTTATGTTCAGCAAGAGAAGAGACACACACACACACCCCACCAAACCAGAGGACTCCATGAAACTGGATCAACCGTGAGATCAAGGTGTATGGTGATTTCCACTGTAGAACAGGATAAAGTGGCCTGATGAACCAGACTGCAGGGTTCATCATAAAACTGACCTCAGTTTTTGAATTTGTTTCAGGCCTTTGGTTCTTTGAAAATAGAGAGGATTCTAGTTCAGTTGTCATGAATCAACTAGGTTTGAAACAAAAGAGTAGTCTGCAAAGGGACTAGGATTTGGGCCTGAGTCTCAGAGTAGAATCAGATGATACACTGGGGGGCTCTATTTCAGACCCATGCTAATGATCTCACCTAAGTCCTTTGTCTTCCTTTTGCTTAGAGAAAGAGAAAGTCCTGGAAAAGATTCTGCTACCCTCTGTGCACAAAGAACTCCTGGCAATCAGAAATAAGCATAATAATATTTTAATTTCCCTGCAAGCTTTTTCTCTTAATAAAGTTAAAGCCTTTGGCATATATAATGGAGATATGGACCTTTGGTATGGTAACAGGAATGTTGACAGAGGCCACTAGCTTTTCCTCTCCTGGACCAATTGTTTTCTTGAATGGGAACTTCAAGGTAATTGGCATGGTCACCAAAGAAGATGGTGGGCGTTAAAAAGACAAATAGAAACAGGTGTGTTTTTTCCTCAGCAGGATACCCAGTAGAAGGTGTTCACTGAGAGTGGGGCACACAACTTACATCCTAAGATAGGGAATTGGTGAATAGAATTCAGTTGCTCCAAGTTAGCCAGAAATAAGAACTGAGAACCTTGAGAAGGGTGAGTCTAGAGGTTTTGAAAGCTGCCTGACTCACTTTCCTTTTTTGTAATAGTGGCTAAAACTGCTTACACTAATAACAGTTCTGGAAATTTGTTAACCAACACTAAGGATGAATAGCTAGTTAATCTCATTCTCTGTTAAAAAAAAAAAAGGACAAAAAGGCAGCAGCTGCTTTGGGAAACAGATGGCAGCTATGGATCAGAAAGTCCAATAGCAGCAGGTCAATGGAGCTTTCCATCCACAATAGGAGTGGATGGTGAACAAAAGAGCAGAAGTAGAGAACAAGGGATTTTCCAGCCACAATGAAAAAAATGGAACCAAGGACTACTAAGTCACAGGGGCACAATGTAGAGGAATACATCTAGACATTACTCTTTACTGGTACTGTGAGTCACTTGGACCAAGTCAGTCCCAAAGGAAGGTGGGGACATGCCAAAGGGGACTTTCTAGAATCTTGAGTAATCTTTAGCTTTTTCCCTACTTTTGCTAAGGACCTACCCTCTAGGCAAGAGGTCTGGAGTGAGGTCTTTTGGGGTCCCTTCCAGTAGGAGATCTATTATCTTATTTGTGATCCTAAAATTCCCTGGGGCACGGGCAGTTACACGGTGCAATGAATAGAGTGAATAGAGCACAGGATCTGGAGTCAGGAAGACTCAGTTTCCCAAATTAAAATCTGGTTCTAACTGTATGACCCTCGGCAAGTTACTCTGTTTGCCTCCATTTCTTGTCTATAAAATGACCTGGAGAAGGAAATGGCACTCCAATGTCTTCACCAAAAAAACCTCAAAGAAGGTCACTAAAAGTCGGACATGACTAAAAAAAAAAAAATTGACAAGATTCCCTAGCTATTCCCAAGTACTATCCTTCCTGGGAGAGTGAGGAGAAAGGATGCACAGAGACACAGAGGGGGTAGCCCAGAGTGGTATTAGATACCTGAAGGAACTGTCCCTGCGAGAGATTAGATTCATCCAAGGAGAGTTTCCTTGACTGCCTATGGGCCTCAGCACAAATCCTTGCATGTTTTGTTGAGCGTAATTAACTTGTTCTGGGCTCCATACTTTGTCAGCTTGATCCGAGCAAGACACCTAGATGTGTGCACCTTTTGCTGGAGAAGACCCTCCATAATACAAGCTTAAGTCTGTGAGGGCCTGGTTCTAACTGGGACAAGGATAACGTGTGTGTGTGTGTGTGTGTGTGTGTGTGTGTGTAGCCTTACAGTATCAATGGGAAGGGGGTCATGATATTAACAGAGGACTCATTTTAAGGAGAAAGGAAATGAGACAAAAAGACATTAAAAATAATGTGACCAAAATCATAAATTACACCTCTGTAATAGGATCATGTCTAGTGCTTACACCCTTTTTGGTCATTTTTTTCTGTTAACTATAATGCAATGACTACCATGGATGCAGAAAATTTCCATTTAGGATTCTACATGAAATTGAATTGGTCATCCCTGTTACCACACCAGGATAGGGCCTATCAGTAGACTTGATCCTACAAAAACGAGAAAATATTGTCTAATGCTGACTTTTTGTTTCCTTCCAAAGACAGGAAGGGAAAGAAGATCAGAGAAAAAACAACAGCAGTGCTTATGGTATTAATGAGCAAATTTTCTCTCAGTATCTATTAAGCTATATACTGCATTACATAGGTCCTGTATTTGTGCAGTGGGAGCTTGAAGTCAATGAATTACCTTAGTTCACAGTCTCAAACACCAGCATCCTCTTGACTTTCCAGCACTACCACAAATCCCAAGCCCAGCTCCATCTCCTTCCAAAATTCTGTCTCTCTCAAACTTTCCACTAAGTAAACCCAGCTGTCAAAATGCCCCTTTTGAATTCTCTTACTCTGGAAAATATAAAAGAATCTTAGGAATCACCACACCTATGTCATGTGTAAAGAAGTTCCTTACACTTGGCACTGCCTGTTTATAGTGCATAGTCAGGAAATATCAATTGATATTAGACATTATTTGGTTGTCGTCCTTGTGGAAGAACATGACCTACAAGCCTATCGGATGCTTTTTTATGTTTCTTTCAAAGGATAGCTTTCTTCATTTCTTTTTCTTAATGATAGTTTGTTTTGACACTGGTCACTTCCCATCTAACAACTCTCTATAGTATCTTCCTATAAAAACAATTAAACAAAACTATATAAAATAATAATTGTTACTGACAGTCTATGCACCTGATAAACTTTTTCTTTCCTACTTTCCATTTTAAGAATTTATCACATGCTTTAAAAAGATTTGTTATTTGAATTTAGTAATTTTAGAACAGCATTCATTGTATTTGACCTGAGTTTTGCTGTCTTAACTGTTGTCTTCATTTATATTGTTGTAGTCTTGTAAGAAATTGGATAGAGTGCCCAGCCTAGAGTCAGGAAGATTCATCTTCCTGAATTCAAATCCAGCCTCTGACACTTCCTAGCTATGTGACCCTGAGCAAGTAGTTTCACCCTGCTTGCCTCAGTTTCCTCATCTGTAAAATGAGCTGGAGATAGAAATGGCAAACCATTCCAGTATCTTTGCCAAGAGACTCCCAATGGAGTCACGAAGAGTCAGAACTGAAAACAACTGAATGACTACTTTGTTCTCTTGATTCTCTTTTCTTCATTCTGCATCAGTCCACATAAGACTCTCTGTGTTTCTTTTAATTCTTCAAGGTCATCATTCCTTGCATTACAATAATATTCTAGTACATTCATATACCAGAATTTGTTTAGTGATTCCTCAGTCATCGGACATATTACTTGTTTCTACCTGTGGCATATAAATGCTTGTTTATTTTGTTGATCTACTTCAATTATTAAGATGGGACTAAGGGGTTAATGATTGATATGATTAATAATTGATTTGATGATTGATTAATGACAGATACGATTAATAATTGATAAGAACAATTTTTTTCTTATCTAATTCCAAAATGATGTCAAGAATGATTAGACCAATTTACGGTTCTAATAGCAGTAAATCAGCATACCTGTGTTACTACAACCTTTCCAATATTTTTCCATCTTTAGCCATTATGGCAAATTTAGAATATGTAAGACAACTCAGAATTACATTTCTCTGATTATTGATGATTTTAACACTTTTTCAGATGGTTAATAATCTGCATTTGTAGAATATTCTATATATTTCAAAGTGTGTTCATAAAACAGAATTATAGTTAGAAATGGAAAGGCTCTCAAAAGTCATCTAGTCTGATTCATTCATTTTATAGATGAGTTAACTGAAGTCATGATTTGTTCAAAGTCACAAATTAAGTATCCAAGGTAAGATTACAATCCATGTCCTTGGTCTTTTTGTTGTTGTTGTTTTTGTTTTTTGTCTTTCTGGAGAGGGGAAGGCAGGGCAATTGGGGTTAAGTGACTTGCCCAAGGTCACGCAGCTAGCTTTTAAGTGTTAAGTGTCTGAGGTCACATTTGAACTCAGGTCCTCCTGACTCCAGGGCTGGTGCTCTATTTACCACACCACCTAGCTGCCCCCAGCCCAAGTCCATGTACTCCAACCCAGGCCTTGTACTGTTTACACTTTACCATTTTGCTTCCCAATTTATTCTTTTCAAAACCTTTTTTTAACCATTTGACTATTTTGTTGTAGAATAGCTTTTTTAAAATATTGATTAATATCAATCACCCATAGATTTTGTATTTCAGATTTAAGAAGAAATTTCTATTTGATCTTTTTTCTTGTTCTACCTGCATTGATATTCTACTTTCATTTATCAAAACTATTTTGTCTTTTATAATTTCTTCGATTCCATCTGATTATGAATTCTTCCCTAGTTTCCAAAGTTATAACCTTCTATTTTCTTCCGTTTTTTGTAGTACGGGTTTTTATTTAGATTGTATATGCATTTGGAATTAATTGTGATGTATGGTATAACTGGTGGTGTAAAACCTATTTCCCACTAAACAGCATCCTCAGCAGCTCATGTTGAATCAAAAGGTCCTTCCCACCCGCCACCCTAACACTCAATAGTTTGTATTTGGGCTTATTGAATACTGAAATACTGCTCACATTTGCATTTAGTTCTTACTTATGTCATCTATCCTAATTGTTTTTATCCTGCATCAGCTAATTTTTATGACTATTTTACAATATAATTTCACATCTGGTACTGCTCTATCTCTTTCATTCCTGCTTTTTTTTATTAGCTCCCTTGATATTCTTGGGTTTTATGTGAATTTTGTTTTTATATTGTTTAATTTTATATTCTTTGATCATTCGATTGGTATAGATTGGTATATACCAATAAAAATATTGGTATAGTTTTATCTATATCTAAAACTATAGATAATTTGGGTAATACTGTCATTTTCTGAATGTACCATGCATGACTGAGTCCATCTTTCCACAGACTAGAGTGGACAAATATTAAGCTAAACTTTCTGGAACTTGGAACTTTGACTGAACTTTCTAGTGGAGACTGTGGAGGGTTTACCTAGTACGAAGTTTGAGAGAACTTGAGAAGGAATCTAGTTGGACCAAGGTTGGTCTATGGAGTTGGACTACAACTTGAGGGTAGTACTGGAAAGCAAAAAGGATGCTGGTGTTTGAGAGTCCCACTGCATTACAAAGAAACACCCAACTTGTTTGCTGGGAACCTGGAGAAGTTTAGCAATTGTTGTTCTTTAACTCCCTTCCTTTCTTCATCTACCTGTTTACTGTGTCTACCAAATCTTTATAATCTGTTGTTTATTTATGTCTTATCTATTTTTGTTCCTGATTGTGTCTTCATGCAAACATAAGTGCTTGGTCTCACACAAGTACATTTCATTGTGTGGGATTTAAAAGGTATGCAGAGCATTCAAAGGTGTGTGACTCCATAGAGCATACATGCTGTAACCTTTCTTTCTCCAGAATTGATAATTTATTTAAAATCACCTTTGGGGAATATTAAACCGACCTTGTCTTTATTTTCCTTTTATTAACAATCCTGTTGATGTCATAAAAATACAGAACGTCTTAAAATGGGATCCAGTACTTCTTTTTTCTTCCTAGATGGAGCCTATGTTATAATTCCTAACTCAGCACTTCTCCCTCCTCCACTCTCAGGAGAAAGAGACAGAGAGAGAGAGAATGAGAGAGAGAGAGAGAGAGAGAGAGAGAGAGAGAGAGAGAGAGAAAATGAGAGAGACAGAGACAGAGAGAATGAGAGAGAAAGAAAGAGAGAAAGAGAGAGAGAGAATGAGAGAGACAGAGACAGAGAGACAGAGAGACAGAGAGAGACAGAGACAGAGAGAAAGAGAGAATGAGAGAGAGACAGAGACAGAGAGACAGAGACAGAGTGGGGGAGGAGGGCGGAGAGGGGAGGTTGAAAAAAAGATCGGCAAGGACTAGAGGAGAAAGAAGGTTGGTGGTCTGAGATTTTCAGTTCCTTCCCTCTGGTTATGAGCAGTGCAAATACGGTCTACTAACACTAGAGTGAGTTTCGTTTCCTGCATATAGGAGTTTAACATTATTGTCATATCTCAGAAATGATCACTGAATATCTCTCCAACTATTTTGTTGTTGTTCAGTAGCTTTTCAGTCATGTCCAACTCTTGGTGACTCCATTTGGGGTTTTCTTGGCAAAGGTACTGGAGTAGTTTGCCATTTTCTTCTCCAGCTCATTTTACAGATGAGGAAACTGAGGCAAACAGGGTGAAGTGACTTGCCAGGGTCACACATCTAATAAGTTTGTGTAAACACAGTGTGTAATTGTATTTCTGTATCGTGTTGTGTTGGTAGATTATATTTACATGTTTTGTAGTTATTTCAAATGGAATTTATTTTTCCTATTTTTCTTCTTGACTTTTGTTTAAAAATATATAGAATTGTTGTGATTTCTACAAGAGTTATTTTGAATCTGCTCCTTTGCTGAAGCTATTTCTTTTCCTGGTTTTTAGGTAATTCTCTTGGGTTCCCTTAAGTGAACTTTCATATTCAGAAATATAGTTTTTTGCCTTCCTTTTTGCCAATGTTTACTCCCTTAACTTCTTTTTCTGATATAATTGCTATAGCTAGATTTTCTAGTACTGTGTCAAATAAATAATAAAAGGAATAGTGTAAATCCTTGCTACATCCCTGATCTTAGCAAGGAAATCCCCAGAGTTTTGCCATTATAAGTAATGCTAGCTCTTATTTTTAAATAGATGGTGTTTTACCCCTTTAGGGAAAGATCTTTTATTTTTATTTTTTACTGGCTTTTTAAAGAAGCAAATTAAAGTTGCATTTTCTCGAAGGCTTTTTATGCATCTTTTTATGCAAGCATTCTTTTTATTATTTTGATTTTTAATTTATTATGTTAATTTTAAAGATTATAAAATGGTGTCTTAAGATGGTTTTGATTTGCATTTCTCTGATTAATAGAGAATGTGATTATCTTTTCATGCTCTTACTAATAGCTTATTTTTCCCCCTTCAAAAATTGCTCATATCCTTTCATGATTATTTCATTGGGAGTGGAAAATTACCAGACCTATGCATCAACATTTCTCTCAAATTTTGAATGTCAGATTTTTATCAGATGTTTTCTGCAAATATCTTTCCCAATCTGTTTCTTTACCAATAATTTTAGAGATATTGTTTTTAATAGACAAAATTTTCATCTTTGTACAATCAAACCTACTGTTTTTATTGCCAGTAATTTTTTATTTGTTTTTTATTTTATTTATTTAAATATTTTATTTATTTTTCTCCTGACTCCTCCTTAGCATATGATTCATCTTGTAGATTTCCAGAGCACCCAAATTGTGATTCTGGGGCCACATCTAATGTTACTTTTGCTTTTCTTCACAGTTTCCAAGAAGTAGCTGTCTATCATCAAGTCTTTCACTCTCATGATTCCTTTACTATATGGAAGATAAAATACTCTCATCTTGTGTAAAATGGAAACTCAGTGATAAAAAAAAGGGCCTCTACTTCAAACTCTCTCCCCCTTCATTTCAGTTCCCACTGAAGCCAATGACTTTGGCCTCCTGGGTATCCCTCTCATAAAAAGTTCCATCATCTGCTATCCTCCATGCCTGGAATTCTCTCTTTCTTTCTCTCTTTCCTCCCTCCCTTACATCTTTACTTTCCTGGCTTCCTTCAAATCTCAAATTAAATCTCACGTATAAAAAGCCTCTTCCAGGTCCCCCTAATGCTAATGTCCTCCCTCTGTTATCTCAAATTTATCCTTTATAAATCTTATTTGAACATAGTAGTTTACATGTTGTTTCCTCCATTAAATTGTGAACTTCTTGACAACAGGAACTTTTTTTTGGCCTTTCTTTGTATCCCCAGTACTTATCACAGTGCTGGCACAGAGAGGGTGCTTAATAAATGCTTATTAACTTGATCCCTTGTGGAAATTCAACCAGAATTCAGGAACAGTATATAGTATGTATAGTAGATACACGTATAGTATAGTAGATGTAAAGTGCTGAAATTGGAGTCAAGAAGTTCTGAGTTCAAAGCCTACCTCAAACCTTTATTAGCTGTGTGACCCTAGGCAAGTCACTTAACATAGGTCTGCCTCAGTTTCCTCAAATGTAAAATGAGTATAATAATAACACCTACCTCACAGGATTGTTGTGAGGATCAGATGAGATAACATAGGTGAAGAGCTTTGCAGAACTTAGAGCAATATATCAATGGTAGTTGCAGTTATTATCATCTTAAAGCAGATCTCTGTCAACAACACCAGATAGGACACGACTGACTAATGACCTCTTTTCCCTAGGCACTGATAAGGTATATATCTCTTACCCAACTAAGTTCATTTCATGGGTCTGGAAATTTGACAAAATGCTCCAATTTCATTTCAAATACTCATGTGTCCTTTATGGGAGTAACTGGACACAACTGTTCAAATTATCCAGAATTCACTTTTTCCAAATGCAGGGAATAGCATGCATGGGTGGGGAAAGCTATGTACTTTATGGCTCTACCACTGCCACATGGTGGGAGAGAGAAAAAAATGACCCCCAATAGATTTTTATTGTTGTTGTTGTTGATGTAGTAATGTAGTAGTAATCATGGTGGTGGTGGCGGTGGTGGAAGAGGAGGAGGAGGGAAGGAGGAGGAAGACGAATAAGAGGAAGAATGAAAAAAGAACAGGAAAAGAAGAAGAAAGAAGAGATTGAGGAAGGGAAAGTTGAGGGGAGGAAGTAAAGGGAAAGAGAAGGAAAAGAGAAGGTAAGGAGAAAGGAAAAGGGAAGAAAGAGAAGAAGGGGAAGAGAAGAGGAAGGAAAAATACATGGGGAGAGAAAGAAGGAGGGAGACAGAGAAGAGAAGGAAGAGGAGGAGAAGGAAGAGAGGGACAAGAAATAGGAAGATAAGAAAGAAAAAGAAGCATTAGTAACCTGATGGTAGTGACTTGATTCTTAATTGCCATCGTGAATGCCCCATATCCAAGCATAAATTCATATGACTCCGCCATTTATTCTATACTTCTTTGTCAATGTACTGTTGGATGAGTTCATGCAGATGTTGTCCATGGAGGGTCTTTTGATTCCACCTTTGGATTTTAGTTGTTTCACAGATCGAATCTAGAGTTTAGTTACATTTAAGAAATCTAAAGGTATGTACTTATTTTAAATCTTTACAATTTCTCTGTGTAGTGACCTTAAAACTGCTTATTTCCAGGTTTCTTTTTCTAAAACTATTTCTACAGATTTTTAACCTATTTCTCATGTGCTCTAACAATGTCTATCAATTCTCTTTTTCCTTTTTTGAAAGGAAAATTAACCCCTTTATAGTTATCTAAGAGTGATGGTCCCTGTGTTTCATTAACACTAATAGGTTTTTATTAGGAAAATTTCCAAATATGTTATGGTCCATTTTACATTTCTAAATGTATACATTCTGACTGGTTCTGGATAGGAGCTAATTGTTTTAAATGTGTTCTTCTTATTGAGTTATTGATAATAATTTAATTGATAAATATTGAGGATAATTTAATAATAATGATGGTGGTGTGATGATGATGATGACAGCCACAAAATCCATTAAACAGAACAAAAAGATAAGAAAAAGATATGGAAATAAATAGAATTTTTGGTAATATTGTTAAATTTGCGATCTGCATTTTTCAAGCAAAATTTTGAACAAAATTTTGTTTCATTCATAATTATATTTATTCCTTTTTTATGTCTTTGAATATTTACTTTTTAGATTAGATTCTTCTAAAACTGCTCAATAGACCTTCCTAAGTGATTAGTCTGCTTTTTGTCATCACAGTTTCCTTTATTGGCTATAGCTTCCCTTCTCCCGTGATTTCCCAGAGGGGGGGATGTTAAAATGCCAAACAATTGCAGTGTCACTGAATGTTTTCAAATCCTCCATGTACAGACTCCACAGATGGCAGAGCTTCTGTCTCACTCCCTGCCTACTGAAGCCAGATGCTTGCGATCCAGACTTGAAATCTAATCTTCAGGGGCCTCCAAGCAGCAACCAGTACAATGCAAATACTGGGAAAATATGCCAACCAATCACAGGTTTTGGAAATGGAAAGGGCCTTAAGCATCCCCTAGTTCATTCTTCTCTTTTTAGAGATGAGAAAATGGAGAAGTGAAATAATTGGCTAGAGGTCACACAGGTAAACAAGTATAGCTCTAAGACTTTGGATTCCAGATAATTTTCTGAGAGCTTGGGATTTAGAAGGATTCACAGAACCTTTTACTAAGTGGGAGTAGAAAGATCAGTCTTGGAGACAGAATCACACAAGAGTCACTGTCTACCTTCTGGTCTTCCTTGGCTCAAAATCTTTCCTGCATGGGAATAGAAGATGAATGAATACATTTCAAATGTTAAAAAATGTTTTCCAAATACTTGTCACTCTTTTCATGGACTTCTGAAGCTTGGTTAGAAATTTATACTGAAATACATCAGAAATGTTAATGTCTAGAACTTTCTAATTAATGAATGACGTACAAAACCATTATTATTGTACATGCTTCACCTGAAATCTAAAAGGTGACCCCTCTGAATAATATTGCTGATTTAATCCAGTCAGTCCACAAGTTCAACTCACTAGAGCCAAATAAACTCTATTATCAAGTAGTGAAAGAGCTGGTGGATGGGACTGCTGTCTTTGAAAAGTCACTTAATTTCACTGACTCTCAATTCTGCAAAACTGAAGGGATTGGACTGGATTATCTCCAAGGTCAATTCCAGTTCTAACCCTGTGATCTGGTCCAACCCTTTGATTTTACAGACAAGTATAGTCAGTTCGGGAAAGGTAAAACTTCCCCAAAGCCTTACACCTAGTAAGTGGGAGTGGTATGATTCAAACCCAGATCTCCAGAATCCAAGTCCAGAGTACATTTGACCATAGCACATTCTCATTCTTTTTTTTACGTAGCTATCAGGAAGTCTCCGCATAGACAGGAGCTATTTGGAGCATATTTGTGGTTTAATAAGAAACTAGCAGAATTATCAGGCTCATCCAAGTCACATAATTACTGTTGGTCAATAAGCCAGGAACTATGCAAAATGCTGATATTGCAAATACAAGTAGAAAGAAATATGGTTCCTGCCCTCAAGTAACTTACATTTTAACGGGCAAATTGAGCACATGAAAGAAAGCCGAAAATCTGTGAGAGGATGGATGAGTCTCGTTGACTCTCCAAATTGGAAAGGATCTAAAAAAATGGATTCCAACCCTTAGCTGAAACATGAATGCTCTCTAAATCATCCCACTTGAAGAATTCAACCAATGGGGACTCCCTCCACCTAAGCCTGTTCCATTCCATCTTTGGACAGTTCTAATAGTTAGCAAAGTCTTTCTTATATCGAGCATAAACTGACTTTTCAATATTACTTCTAGTTATAACCCCTGGAGATAAAAATAAGAATAAGTCTGATCCCTTTGGCATATGACCATTCAACCATTTAAAGAAAACTTACCAACCTGGAGTGGTAGCACTATGAGAACTTTGGAGAGGAGAGATATTCCATCTTCAAGTAAAGACATGTATAGTTTCAGACTTTCTTCAGGACAAGTTACAGAAATGTACAGGAAGTTGGATCCCCCATTTGTCCCATATGTTTCCAATTTGCCTCCCTTAAAACTTCAGGTAATTTTCCCTTGCATGAGATTAGAGTTTCTTTCATCTGCTTCAAACTAAGTTGAAATCACCACCTTCTAAAGAGTTGATTCACTCTTACGTATTTTCTGGCATATTCCAATTCATAAACATCTCCAATTTCTGTTTGCTATTTGCTTGGGTGAATGGGTTTACAAACTATTCACTATTGGTGATGATCTTTTGGGCAGCTGGTAGTGAGGAGTCAAGTTAATGGGTATAATCTTCTCCCTTTAAGTGATAGCATCCAGCAATATTTGGGAAGTGAAAGAGGAATAATAGATTATAGAAGATTATATAATAGAAGTCCAGTCAGGTACCCTCCTCTCAGAGACTGGAAAATAGAGCACCAGTTTTGAGGCCCTTTTCCTCCTCTCAAGACAAAAATTTCAATTTCCTTTGGAGAGAAATAGACAAGATTCTAGAGCTGTCCTTGAGCCTGTCCTCAAACTGCATGTCTATGTGTTTAGCCAACCTATACAGGCATGCTTATCTTACATGGACAGCACACACTTTACTGAAGAAAAACAGAAATTCATAGATAATCCAAAAAACTCATTGTAGTCAATGATAAATCTCCTTTGACAAAGCTTTTATGAGAGCTTTTGACAGTGAATGCACTTGAAGAACTTTTATTTCCTTTGCCTGTATTCTAGGTACTCTAACAAAGGTCCTAAGTGTCAGGGCCAAAGGAGAGCTAACTAGAATGTTAAGATGAATTTTCTTTATTTAAAAGATTATACAGGAGGTAATATTTAATCCACTCTCAATCCCCAAACACAACCCTATATTGTACTGGATATAAATAGGATTCTATCCAATAATTTCTGGCTACTCTTCCTTAAATAAATGCTCAACAGGTTGACAGGTTGTCCCAATTTTTAGTTTACAATAAAAGTATTTCTATATAATTAGCTGGTCCTCCCAATGCCAACATATGTATCTCACTTTAGGCTAAAGTTACGTGTAGATTACTTTTTTTTTTTTTTTTTTGGTAAATTTAACCCTCTTTTTCATTGGTATGTAAAGGACATATACTTAAAACCAAATGTAAGTTACTGGAAATGCTTGAGTGAATCTTGTGCTCCTTGGCTAGGAGGAAAAGGGGTGGTATATTCTTTTGTTTGTTTGTTTTTTGAAGGGGAGAAGGCAGGGCAATTGGGGTTAAGTGATTTGTCCAAGGTCACACAGTTAATAAGTGTGTCAAATGTCTGAGGCTGGATTTGAACTCAGGTCCTCCTGATTCCAGGGGCAGTGCTCTACTCACTGTGCCACCTAGCTGCCCCAGGGGTGGTATATTCTTCTAGATGTTTACTGTCATTATGTTTGAGAGTGTTTGACCAGAAAAGGCAAACTAACGGAAGAGATGCGTGGTCTAAGAGAGAAAGACTAGTCATGTGAGGTTGATAGAAAAATTCCTCTAAAGATAAAAAGTACAAAAAAGTAACATGTTTAAACAAATCTCACTGAGCAAGGGGGACAAGAAAGAAAGTGAAACAGAAAGAGAGATGAGAGTTTCCATTTTGATTTATTTTTTTCCATTTTTGGTAGAACAAAGGATTCCATTTTGATATTTCATCCTATTGTTCATTTCCTCCTCTATCACTCATCTCCAGTATTATGTTATTGGTGTTGCCTACACAGCATTGGTCTAGATTAGTCATTCAAAGATTAATTTTTAGGCATTGATCATGGAGGATAATTTCTATTTAAATGGTACTCATAGACATCAAAGCACTTTTATAGGTATGACTCAATCAAACTTTTCCCACATTCTAATAGGAACTGGAAGAAAAGAAAAGAAAGGCATAAGGGTGTGCATGATTCATCTAAGGTGAGAGAATATCACTTTCTTGTACATGTTTCTTCCAGGTGTTGCCAAGATCAGGATGCTAGAAAGAGATGCCTGCTGGTTTGGAATAGAAGTCTTCCAGCCTCCTCCTTCTCTCTGACCTCCCTCTCTTTGGCTACATCAACCTCCACTCCCTTCCCACCTTACCCCATCTCAATCTAATTTGTGCCAGACTGCTTTCCCATTTTTCCAGCATTATTTGTCAAGCAGAAAGTCTTTACCCTAGTAGCTGGTGTCCTTAGGCTTAATGAACACAACGCTACTATGTTTAATTGCTTCTGGGTTTCATTGTTTAGCTGGTTTTTAAAAACATTTTAAACCAGTATTGGATTGATATGAGATTTGACAAATCTCTTTTTTTTCCACAATTTATGTTGAGATTCTTGACCTTTTGTTCCTCCAGTTGAATGTTGGTATTAATTTATCTAATTCTATTTGGTAGTTGGACAGGTACGGCCCTGAATATAAAAGTTAATTTAGGTGCTACTGTCATTTTTATTATATTGATACAACCTAACCATGAGCAATTAACTCCTCTCCAATATAAATCTTTCTTTATTTCTTTAAAATAATGTTTCATAGCATCCTTTTTAGAGAAGAAGCCCATTATTTCCAGCATGACCAAGGATCTTGGTTTTGTCCAAGTCTTGTCTTGGTCCAAGACCAACTATTGATCAACTACCACTGATAGATAAGTAACCCCCAATCTGGTCAATTTCCTTGCTTCAAATCTCTTCCCACTCTGGTCAATGGTTGATCTTCCTAAACTGAAGGTCTGACTAGTTCCCCTTGACTACTATTCAATTATCTTTAGTGGTTTCCTGTTTCCTTCTAAAACCAAAGTGAACGGAGAGTTGATGCATGATTTTCTGTTTGCAAATGATTGTGCACTCAATGCAGCCTCTGAAGCTGAGATGCAGCAAAGTATAGATCAATTCTTTTGCTGCTTGTATTAATTTTGACCTAACAATTAACACCAAGAAATTGTTCCAACAGCCACCACCACACCATCCATATGTGGAACCATCAGTCACTGCGAAAGGAGAAGTTTTGAATGCTGTGGATAAGTTCGCTTACCTTGGCAGTGCACTTTCCAGGTATGTACACATTGATAATGAGGTTGACACACGCATTGCCAGAGGTAGCTTAGTGTTTGGGTGGCTCTGAAGGAAAGTATGGGAGAGAAGAGGTATTAGACTGACTGCCAAACTGAAAGTCTACAGAGCCATGGTGCTGACTTCATTGTTGTAGGCCTGTGAAACCTGGATAATCTACCAGTGCCATGCCATGCCATTCAGGAAACTGAATCACTTCCATTTAAATTATTTTAGGAAGATTCTGAAGATCACCTGGCAGGATAAGGTACCAGACACTGAGATCCTCACTCAAACTAAACTCTGCGTCAGAGAGTGCAACTCTGATAGGCTGGCTACATTGTTCAAATGCAAAACTTACACTTGCCAAAAATATGATTTTATGGAGAACTCACGCAGGGCAAGCATTCAAATGGTGGTGAGAAGAAGCAATACAAGGACACTAGCAAGGTGTCTCTTAAGAACTTTGGAATTGATTGTGGTACTGGTACAGGACTGCTCAGCATGGTGTGCCCACATCAGAAAAGGTACTGTGCTCTATGAGCAAAGGAGAATTGAGATAGCTCAAAGGAATCATAGGATGCATAAATGTGAAGAAATGTTCACATGGACTATTTGTCCCTGACCTATGATAGAGCATTCCGAACTCATATTGGTCTAATCAGCCAGTCTGACACATTGAAACTTGACTCTGGCATAGTGATATCATTTTGATAATCTTCGAGAATAAAGGACAACAACCCACCAGTGGTTTCCTGTTTCCTTCAAGATCAAATATAAGAATCTTCTGTTTGAGATTTAAAGCCCTTTACAAACTGTCCCTTCAGGTCTTTTATACTTTATATACCTCCACAGGGGTGTATGAGGTGTTCAAAGAGGATGAGCACCTCTAGTGTGTGTGTTTGCCAAGCCCTTTTGCAGGTCTGCTCATTCACCTTTGGTGTCCACCTTCACCCAACTCTCACCTGTGACTCCAAGAAGCTATAGTATGCTCTGCAGTCACACTCCAGTAAAACCATCTTGGCAGACGGGCCAAACCAGATTGAGGGTAACCAAGAGGCCTCAAAACCATCAGTGAGATGTATACTCCAAATAAGTGAAGGCTTCTTCTCTCCCAAAAAAATAGGTAGATGAGAACAATTTGTTCCAATGACCAGGAAAGCAGCTGAAGTTTCCCAAAGAACACTGTGGAGCTCTCAGAGCTTAATCAAATATAGAAAACACCAATGTCATCCACTGCATCCCAGGTCATCACCAGTCATCGTGACTTCTGTCCTGCCCCTGGACTTCAATGATTCTGGAAGAGAGAGCAAGGCTGATGACTTTGCACAACTCTGCCTCTCTTTTTTTTCTTAAATTTTTTATTTTTAGCTTTTAACATTCATTTCCACAAGATTTTGAGTTACAATTTTTTTCTCCCTGTCTTTCCCCTACCCCCACCCCAAAATAGGAAGCCTATTGAATACCCCTTCCTCCAATCTGTTCTCTCTTGTATCCTCCCCTTTCACTCCCCTAACTTTCTAGTAGGGCAAGATGGGTTTCTATACCCCAGTACCTGTATATCTTATTTCCCAGTTGCATGTAAAAAGCAAATTTTTAAACATTTGTTTTTAAAACTTTGAGTTCCAGATTTTTTCCCCTTCTTCCCTCCTCATTCACCCCTACTGGGAAGGTAAGCAATTCAATATAGATTGTACATGTGTAGTTACCCAAGTCATTTCCATAGTAGGTATATCATGAAAGACTAACTATATTTCCCTCCATCCTATCCCACACCCCATTTATTCTATTTTCTCCTTTTCAAAAATTTTTGCTTCTAACTACCCTCTCACCCAATCTGCCCTCCCTTTTTTCCTCCCCCGCTCTTATCCCCTACCCTCCTATTTTCCTGTAGGGTAAGATATCCAATTGAGTGTATATGTTATTCCCTACTTAAGCCAAATTCAATGAGAGTAAGGTTGACCCATTCCCTTTCACCTTCCTGCTATTCCCCTCCGTTGTCATAGTTTTCTCTTGCCTCTTTTATATGAGATAATTTACCCTATTGTTTCCATTCTTCTTCTCCCAATAAATTCCTCTCTCACCTCTTAATTTTATTTTTTAGATATCATCCCTTCATATTCAACTGATCCTATGCACTCTGTTTATGTATACATGAACACACAATTGTCCACACTCACATATATATTTATATATACATACATCCTCCTATACATATATATACATGTATGTATACATATATATATACACATATGTATATTCCCTTCAGCTATCCTCATACTGAGAAAAGTCTTATGAGTTACAATTATCATTTTTTCATGTAGGAATGTAAATAATTCTACTTTAATAAGTTTCTTATGACTTCTTTTTTCTATTTACCATCTCATGCTTCTCTTGCTTCTTGAATTTGAGAATCAAATTTTCTGTTCAGCTCAGGTTTTTTTCATCAAGAATGCTTGAAAGTCCTCTATTTCATTGAATGACCATATTTTTCCCTGTAGCATTATACTCAAATTTGCTGGGTAGGTGATTCTTGGTTTTAGTCCTACTCCTTTGACTTCTGAAATATTATATTCCAAACCCTTAAATTCCTTCATGTAGAAGCTGCTAGGTCTTGTGTTATCCTGATTGTGTTTCCATAATACTTAAATTGTTTCTTCCTGACTGCTTGCTGTATTTTCTCCTTGACTTGGGAACTCTGGAATTTAGCTATAATATTCCTAGGAGTTTTCTTTTTGGAATCTTTTTCAAGAGGTGATTGGTGAATTCTTTCCATTTCTATTTTGCCCTCTGGTTCTAGAATATCAGGGCAATTTTGCTGATAGTTTCTTGAAAGATGGTGTCTAGGCTCTTTTTTTTGATCATGGCTTTCAGGTAGTCCAATAATT
>CM053591.1:53649372-53670815 GCA_028646515.1 Pseudochirops corinnae | reverse complement strand
ATGCTAGAGTTTTGACTTCATTGATTTCTGGTTCCATGTTTTGATCATTTTTGTCTCCAAAAAATGATTTTATGGTCTGTTTGTGCTTCCAGTGCTTGCTCATATTGGCAGACAATTACTTGACTTTTGAGCTCTTTGCCATGGTAGAACTCTGCTTTCAGAATGGAGAGAGCTATGTCTCAAATGGCTGAGGTTTTTGCAGCTGCCAGATCTATGAGGAAGGAGCCCTCTCTGCAGCCCCCACAGGCTCTGGCTCACTGGCCACACACCCTAGGACCTCCACCCAAGATAGTGATCCAGATCCAAGCAGATTAAAGCAAGAGTGATTGCCCTCTGAATGGTCACTTGTTCCCCCTACAATCTGCAGACCAGGAGCTCCTGAGGCAGCCATAAAGTACAGCTGCTACACCTCCACCACTTTTTACCCTGGGGGCAGGGGCTGGATCCAGCTCTTCCATCTACCCCTGTTCCAACAGACTTCCACACTGACCTTTTATTTTGTCTTTGGTGTTTATGGGTTGAGAAGTGTGGAAACTGCCACACCTCCTGGTACTTCACTCTCCTGAAGTCTGCTCTGGCCACTGCTGGTCAGGGCTGCCCTGGATCCAAAACCACATGGCTCATGCAGGGCTTGGCTCAGCTCCCAGCTTGGTGCAATAGCCCCTTCCTGCCAGCCTGCTGGGCTGCCTTCAGTGGGAGATTTGTTTCTCTCAGTCACTTTGTGGGTTCTGTAGTTCTAAAATGTTTAGAGTCCTTAACTTGGGAAATTATTAGAGATAGTTAGGTGGTACAGTGGATAGAGTGCTATGCCTGTAGTCAGGAAGACCTGAGTTCAAATCCAATCTCAGACTTTCAAGGACTGTGAGACCCTGGGCAAGTGACCTAGATTTTGTTTGCTTCAGTTTCTTAATCTATGAAATAGAGATAATAACAGCATCTACCTCCCATGGTTGTTGTGAGGATCAAATGAAATTTATTTATAAAGTACTAGTTTCCTTCTTTTCTTCCTTTCTCTCTCTCCCTGTCTTCCTCTCTCCCTTCCTCCCTTCTTCTCTGCTTTCCTCCCTCCCTCCCTTCCTCTTTTACTCCCTCCCTCTCTTCCTTCCTGGGATTGTTACATGCTCATTTCACAGAATCTAGTTATTATTGTTTCTTTCTTTTTTAAATTTATCTGAATCATATTTGGACTTTAACATCAACAATATCTAATGTCCTACAGGAAAACATAAAAATTCACAAAAAGAAAACGAATTTGGGAAGACTAGCTAGACCAGACAAAGTGCACACAGTGATGGTCCATACAGGAGGCAACATACTTTTAAGGGAATTGATTATTCAGATTTGAAAGTGAGGCATATACTGAATAATTGGGAAAAAATCATGGGTAAAGTTATTGCTAGAAAAAAATAATTGAGGGGACATCAATAACTACAAACAAATATACCTGTTTTCTCATCTCTAGAAAATCGTTATGAGAACACTCTGAACACATATCAAGGTCATTCATTATAAAAATATGGGAAAGAAAAGGGCAGGCTTTCATAAATAATATTCTGCAGCAGGCAGTATTTTTTTTTGCACAATTGATTGAAAAGTGCTAAGAATCCAAGATCCCACTGTGCTTATTTCTCCTGTGTCAACTATATTTGTTGATTATTTTAAAAAGCATTTTATTCAATAGATCAAAATGCCACCTTAAAGACACTCTATAGCCCATAGGGAATTTTGCAGGAGAGTTTATTTATATAAAGGCAGGTGAACAAAAGGTCTCTCTTGCTTGTGAGGCAGTCAATGACCTCAGCCTGAACCCAGCCATCAGAGTTCCCTATTTGTCTTCTCTCATTAGTTGAGGCTTGTTGTGCAATTCCCAAGCTGGTCCTTGAAAAAAAAATTTTAAAGCCTTCGAATCCATTTAAAAAATATTGCCCTTGCCTAGTTCAGTGAGGCTCCTACCCAGATCAATTCCATTGTGCCGGGAGTTCCCCATGCAACCCAACCATTCTGCAGGGATGTTATCATGGTCACCCCCTCCTTCTAGAAGCATAAACTTCCCCTCACTTATCTTTTCTATTACTTTAATTAAATTTTTTTTTGCTACTATGCCTGCATGTTCCCCATGACCTTTGAACTTTGACCTTCTGTGGTGTATCTTTGGCAAAGTTATTAGAGACAGAATGACTCCCAGGTAAAAAGCCATATTCTTGGTTGGGGCAAAAATAGGTGAGAAGAGCCCCACTTCCCTGGGTGGTGAAAGATAATCTGCACATCCCGAAGATGGCTGAGAACTCAGCTAGTCTGTCTGTGTCCTCTGCTCTCTTTTAGAGGAAGAAATCACCCTACAATCAAGTTGAGAGGTTAGTATTCAGGCAAACAGTCCTTTGTGGCTAATTTTAATGGCTAATAATTGACCATTATACATTTGCTGACATAGTGAACAGAGAGCTGGCCTTGAAGTCAGAAGGACCTGCATTCAGATTCTGCCTCTGATACAGCCTGGTTGTGTGGCCTGGCTGGGCAGGTCGCTTAACTCCTCAGGGCTCTAGGCAATGTTCTTAGATTCTTAATTTCAGAGAAGGTGCTTACTTGCCTTGGTAAAGAGAATTTCCTTCCACAGGAGTTCCTCATACTAATAAATAGTCTCCTTCCTTCCTTCCTTCCTTCCTTCCTGCTTTCCTTCCTTCCTTCCTTCCCACTTTCCTTCTTTCCTTCTTTCCTTCCTTCCTTCCTTCCCTCCTTTCTCCCTCCCTCCCTCCCTTCCTTCCAATTGTTCAAATCCACATCTTCAATCACTTTACAGATAACTGGTGTGCTAGTGTCAGGTCTGTAACAAAGAGGTAGCAAAACATAAGGCAGCTGGGGATGGAGACCACTTACCTGACCAAGAGTCTGCTTCGAGCAGAGGCTAACAACATTCAAATATAAGAGGGTTTTGAGACTAGGGGTGAATCAGCAATGAATGCCTAGAGAAGCAGGAGGGAGTCCTGCTGCAGAACATGAGCCTGGGAATCAGTGGGAGGAGGAGGGGAAAGGAAGAAAAGCCTTGTAGGCAGACTTGGCAGGGAGGAAAGCCAGCACCTCCCAGGCTTTGGCCACAGGGTTTAACTCTTCTGCAACAGACATAGCAATGGCCACATCTCTGCTAAAGGAGAGCATTTTGCAAAGCTGTCTCACAGTCTCATCTGATCTTTGTTATCCAGGTAACAGGGGTTTGGGGATATTGCCAGTGAGGTCCCAGTCCTTGGAGCATGCTCGGACTTGCCCTTCTTGATGAATTATGCAGAGGATGAACAATGCTCCCCATCTGCTTCCAGCCAGCATGTGGAGGCTTGGGGAAACTACTTCCAGCCATGAATAACTGGGGGTGCTAGAACTGTGTGGGGACAAGGAGTTTTCTGGTTAGCTCAGGAGCTAGAGAGAAAGATGACTCAGGAGGCACAGAGCTGGAGCTGAGTTTGCATACACAATGATTGATAACATCCCTCCCTTGGTACTTTGTGCATTTTCCTTTCCATCAGTAAGCCATGCAAGAACTACTGCTCTGAGTTCCCAGATAGGCGAGGGGCATTGGTGTGTCTGTCTCCTCCACAGCCTCTGTTTCTTTTGCCTTTATTCTTAGCTGATCTTAGGTCAAATCAAGTCAACAGGTATTTACTTAGCACCTTCCATGTACCAGTTCCTCATCTGTAAAATGACCTCTGCCAAGAAAACCCCAAAATAGGGGCAGCTAGGTGGCACAGTGAATAGAGCACCAGCCCTGGAGTCAGGAGGACCTGAGTTCAAATCCAGCCTCAGACACTTAACACTTAGTTGTGAAACCTTGGGTAAGTCACTTACAATTGCCCTGCCTTCCCTCCTCTGAGAGAGAAGAATAGCCTCTGGTTCATTTTAAAAATTACTTTAAGGGGCAGCTAAGTGGTACATTGAGTAGAGCACTAGTCCTGGAGTAAGGAGTATCTGAGTTCAAATTATGGCTCAGACACATATTAGCTGTGTGACCCTGGGCAGGTCACTTATCCCCAAATGCCTCCTAAAGATAAAATTTAAAAATCACTTTAAGAAAATATCTTAGTCCTCAGTGCGTGCATTAATCTCCTCAGGCTCAGACCTTGTAGAGAGACCGTTAGGTAGCCCCTCCCAGCCCACCGGACCCTGGACTCTGCCGCAGGCCTCGTGCCCCCGTGGCCTCCTCGTGTTTTCCTCTACAGTCCCGGGCACATCGTATGTTCATTAGGTGTTCAGTTTCCCAACAACTTTCTATGGAAAATCAAGGGAAGTGGGCCATGGTTGCCATGAGCAACTTTGAAGAGCAGGACACCTTTAGAGAAGCTTGATCAAGGGGCCATCATCATGAGACCTTCCGGATCAGGACTCTGGCAGAGTTCCTCTATCTCGTCTTGCTCAGTCAGTGGAGGCTATCTTTCCATTTTTTCTCTGCCTCCTGGGGAGTAGCAGAAGGCCAGCATCGAATCATGGTTGGATTTCAGCCTACAGATGTTCCCCCAACAGCCGCCGTAAAGTTCCTTGGGGCTGGCACTGCTGCTTGCATTGCTGACCTCATCACCTTCCCTCTGGACACGGCCAAAGTCCGACTGCAGATTCAAGGAGAGCCAGGGGGCTATCAGAGCTTCTACCACTGCCCAGTATGGGGATGTCATGGGCACCATTCTGACCATGGTCAAGACTAAGGGCCCTGGCAGCCTGTACAATGGGCTGGTGGCTGGGTTGCAAGGGCAGATGAGTTTTGCCTCTGTTCGCATTGGCCTCTATGACTCTGTCAAGCAGTTTTGCACCAAGGGATCTGAGCATGCACGCATTGGGAGCCGCGTCCTGGAAGGCTGCACCACAGGGGTTCTGGCAGTGGGAGTAGCCCAACCCCTAGATGTGGTGAAGGTACGTTTCCAGGCCTAGGCTTGTGCAGGTGGCAGCTGGAGATACCAGGGTACTGTGGATGTTTATAAGACTATGGCCAGAAAAGAGGGCCTTCAGGGCTTATGGAAAGGAACTTTTCCCAATGTTGCCCACAATGCTATTGTCAACTGTGCTGAGCTGGTGATATATATATATATATATATATACATATATAAGATATATATATAAGGGGTTCATGCCTTCCTTCCTCTGCTTGGGCTCCTGGAATGTAGCGATGTTTGTCACCTATGAGCAACTGAAACGGGCCCTGATGGCTGCTCGCACTTCCCGGGAAGCTCCCTTCTGAGCCCTCTCCTGCTAGCTTTCTGCCTTATTACCCCCGTTTTGAGTTCATACCCCATCCTGCCCCTCCTCCCCTCCCATTTTATGTTCCCCTTACTCCTCTCCTCCCCTGCCTTAGCATTGAAGGAACCCCCTACATCTCCCCCCTTTAAACCTCCTCCATCTAGCCCACTTCTTCTGCCATTGTAGCCTCACTCAGTTCTTAAGCTCCTTACTTCTAATAAAGCCAGACCAGAACCCACAAAAAAAAAAATCTTGAAAAAAAAAGGAATAACACTTCTCCAAGTTTATCAGAATGTCCTTCTTCTCTTCTTAGATTTGTCTAATCATGGATGGGACAGAAAGAAGCAAACAAACAAAAAAATGAGGTCTGTACTTCTCATTCCCAAGATTTGTTGCATGGAAATTTTAAAAAGGACTATATTAATGACTTAAAAGTATGAGACATGATCTTTTTAATGTGGATTTCCAAATTGTGATGGGAATGAATTTTGACTGTTTTCACAAGCTAGAATCTAGTGAGGTTTCCTGGATGTGGCCCCTTGGAATTACTGAAGTAGAGATTTTATGAAGTTTCTATGTTAATGCATCCAGATCAAAAAGTATGCTCCTCTTGTTCTCCCACTCCTTCCCCCACCATGGGAAGGATAGAGAGTTTGTGAGGCCTATGAGTTTTGTTAAAAGCTGCCCTGATTATATTTATGTTCTTTGTAAAAGAAAAACATTTAGGTTTTCAATGTGTAACTGTTCAGTGGACCAAGAATTGAAAAGATATTTTATTGTTTTAATTGTATTAGTCTGTGATTTATAACTGGAAATTTTGTCTTAAAGTCTAGAAAAGCCTCCTTCTGAAGAAACTCCTACCCACCCTGACCAGTACCAGAGGTTTGGGGAACCATCAAATGTGTTTTATGTGGAATCTCACAGAAGTCATCCTAATCCCCATGTGTGAAGAATTAACTCAGTTTGGGGAAAAGTGCAAAAGACATTGGCAAGTCCCAGCGTCTGCAAGAAATCTGAGAATAGGCCAGCCTACAAGCATGACTCAGTGGACAGCAATCTGGCTTCACAACCAGGAAGGCCTGTGTTCAAGTTCTGCTTGATAAATGCTGGTTGTATTACTCTAGGCAAGTCATAATCTCTCACTGCTCTGAGCAACTTTGTAGGCACATAGGTTGCAGAAAAGGTGTCAGTTTATTCTGTAGAGGGAGTTTGCTCACCTGGGAACTCCCTATACCAGTGAAATCATAGGTCTAGTTTCTATCCTGCCACTGATTATATAACCTCATCACCTCTCTGATAGGAGAGAAAATAATAGCTTCTAAAAGAATGTTTGCATGGGACAAGAATTCTTCCATAAATTTTTCATAACCAAAAAACCCATAAATTATAGAAATTGGAAAATTGGCTTTTGAACTTTAAAATTTTATTTATCTAATAAACATGTGTATGTAAATTATTTCAAAGCCTCTTTTCTCATCTGCTAGTTACATGGTGCTGAGAAATAGAATAAAATAATGAAAAAATAGACCGCCTTTAAATTTTATGTATAATGAGTTTTTTCTGTTTGCCTCAGTCACTCATCTATAAAATAAGCTGGAAAAGAAATGAGAAACCACTCCAGTACCTCTGCCAAGAAAACCCCAAATGGGGTCATGAAGAGTTGGACATGACTGAAACAACTGAACAAGAGGAAAATTAAAAACTTTAATTACCAAGCCTAGATTACTCTGAAGTTTGCTGCGAAAAGAACATGCCTACCACTCTAGATGACTAGCACTGATATTTAATATCAGAACTCTCAACCTTGGATCCACTGACCTCATTTTAAAAGACTTTTGCCATTGAGAGGTTGACACACAATTCCTGCAACCTCAGAGCCACTTTACTAATTAGGGTCTTTCTGGTTTCGAGCAACTCTCCGTGACTTCTCTGTAAACTGTCATGTGCTCATTTTGGATTAAATTCCAGAATGTGATTGCTTATGTTTGTGATCATAAAATATCTCCATTTTTATTAACATGGGAATATGTTTAACAAAGGAGAGAGGCAAAGAGCTGATAATTCTTAGGAGAAAAAAAACCCAGTAAGCTTAATGGGTACAAGAAAAATGGATTAGATTTGCAGTTTCATATACAATCATCTTTTTCATTATACTATATTATAGAAATGCTTCTCTTATTCCATAAATTGAAAATAAAATGAACATTCTTTTCAAAAAGAAAAATGGATATTTTCAATGACTGTCATGGATGAAGCTACAACTGGAATTTTTCAGTGTTAATGTGGAAAACAAATGGACTCTGCTTCAAGTTTTTTTCAAGAATGTGTTATATGAAGAGATGACCTCTTGGGACTGTAAATTTGATTTGAATTTGAAGTTTGAATACAGGTAAAAGTGCTTATGGTGCTGAATCCACAAAGAAGGCGAAGATGCTGACAGGTGTCCCCAAGGAGTGATGCATAACATCTTCAGTGACCATTCAGTTTTAGGTAGAGATAAGTTCTTGGGAAAGTTGAGAAGCCAGACTTAAGAAGGAAATGGCAGGATCTTTTCAACTCAGTTTCCCTATTGTGCCACTTCTCTTTGAATGGGAAAGTTTCTCATCTTTGTTGTTTCCTGGTAACGACATTCCTTGGATAATGTAGAAAGGAAATGTTAAATACTCAACTGCATTTGAGCATGACAGAACCAGAATAAAACGTGATTGGGAAATATTTAACAAAATTAACCAATTAATTTTTAAAAAGAAATATGAAAATGTGTCGTTTCCCAAGTCAATACTCGCCCTGTGATGATCTTTTTATGTGGTTCGGTTGCTCCTCTTTCTAACTGAGTTTGACACCACTGATATAGAGTTCTTGCATATTAATTGGCTATTCCGAAAAAAGTATTTATTACCATATCCCAGAATCAAATTGAGTTGAAGGACCATGTTGTCAATCTATGACTTTCAGGAATGATAGAATAGTTTGCTATTTTTTAAAACTATGTTCTTATTCCTCCTTTTAAAGCATTTTTTTTTCTGCCAGTTGTTATCTTATGATGAATTTCAGTGTCATGACCAACACGCATCCCCAAGACTACAGTGATGTGATATATGTGTAGGAAAAACACTACTGCTTGTGTTTCTACTGCTTTCCTTTTGTAGATGTCAACATGTTATTTTTAGGGGCCTATCACGCCATTCTAGGGAATAGAAACCTTTGTACAAGGGGGTGGATTGTAGCCAAAAGTGAATTTTGCAGAAGAGTTTGTTTGTGTAAGGACAAATTTAACAAAAGGTCTCTCTCTGTTTCAGACATGTTGTGACTTCCTCCTGAACCCCAGCCATTGGAATGTTCTTATTTGTCCTTATGTTTTGTATAATACCCAAATACTGAACCACTGAATAAGACCTATTGTGTAAGATCATATTGCTGAACTGGTCCCATGCCAAAGAATTCAATTTCAATTTCATTTAAAAAATATTGCTCTGGTCTAGTTTAGTGAGGCTTCTACCACGATCAAACCTGTGATATTAGGAGCTCCCCATTACACAAGGATGTCAGTGGGGCCTTCTCCTGCTGTAAGAAGTATAAACTTCCTCTTACACTTATCTTTTCTATTGCTTTAAAAACTTTAATTGCCGTGTTTTTCTCCATGAACTATAATCATTCAAAATAAGTCTAATAATCCACACTGAAAAAACCACATGTATAAAATATGACTGTTGTTGAGACTATGATAGACTTGGATAGACAGTTCATAAATCTGGTTCATCAGTACATGTATCTTGAATGGTAACTACAGATGGACAGTAAACTGGACCCAGAAATGAACAGGAGGAGGAAGGCATGGACTTGATCGGTATTGGGGAAAGTCTGAATTGCATTTGGGAAATTATACAGAATGTTCAACGATCCCAAGTTTCTCTATGAACCAAAGACCTATCTTTCATCAACAATATTTTTCTAATAGGAAGACAGCATGGCATGATAGGATCAGCCATGGAGTTAGAAAGACTTCAACTTAAATCCTGCCTACAACACATGCTGACTGTATGGTCATGGGCAAGTCACTTACCCTCTCAGTCCCCGGGCTTGAAGTCCCTGCATTACAGACTAGTTGCTTATTCGTATTAATACTAGAAATTCCCACAACTTTGAGTCTCTCACACTGATGAAATCACAGGTCTAGACCAAAAAAAATTCTTTTGGTGATTCTATATAGTTTCAAAACATAGCATACTATGGTCTCTGAAGAATTAAAGTCATAGATTGACAACAGAGTCCTTCAACTCAATTTGATTCCAGGTAATGATAATAAATACTTTTTCAGAATAGCCCATTAATATACAAGAACTCTATATCAGTGGTGTCAAACTCAATTAGAAACAGGGGCAACTGAACCACATAAAGGGATCTTCACAAGGCAAAACTCCAAAAGTGCTTTGGAGATATGTGTGATATCTGTGATTGGGCTACCACATTACCCATGAAGAATAATGCATCAGAAAAAAGATAAAACATAACATCAAAAAGATATCTTGCTTAGAAGAAGAAGAGGTGGTTCAGTCATGTAGAGAGAATGAGAGATAACAGATAGCCCTTATGTTTCACTGGTACTCACAGAAAGTCAGAGGAAGACCCTCTGCCCATTGGATGGGTTCCCCATGGAGCCTTGAAGAGGAACACATAAACAAAAGTTACAAGGGAGCTCTGTTAATACACTCATCAGCGAGACCATAGAATAGATCCATGAAAGTATTGAAAGTATTTTTCTGGTGATGTTCCATTTCTCTAAATGGAGAAATCTCCTCAGAATCAAAATGACAGGCTCCCCCAAAGAGCGATAGAGGAAGGAGCAACGGTTAAAAATAAATGACAATGCATTAACAAAAAGGAATGTCATCTAAGAAGTTATTCAAAAGATCTAACTAAAAAAGATCAATGAGCAGAAAAGGAGGTGGGAATGAAGGATGATGGGCGGACAGCCTAGCAAAGAGTGTTATAGAATAGTAATAGGAGCCTTCAATTATTCTGGCTTTTAGAGAGCTTTCTCTTTGTTAAAAACAAACAAACAACAACTTCTTCGCTTGCTTTAATGATAATTTTTTACTTTAAAAGTAAAAAGAAGGAACAAGAAGAGTTTGCTATCTTCTTCTTTAAATCCATCCTTGCCCCAAACTTCCCTACTTCCGCTGAGGGCATCTCCATCTTTCTAGCCACTCAGGTTTGCAATCTTGGAATCAACTTTTCTCTTTACTCATATTGAATCAGTTACGAAATCTTTCCTGTTCTGTCTCTACAATGTCTCTTCTATTTCTCCCCTACTTGCTACCTAGTTGGCTACCAACCTAGTTCAATCCTCCATACCTTCATCTAAAACCTAGGCTATAGCAATAGTCTCTTAACTGGGCTCCTTGTCACCAGTCTTTCCAAACTATTCTTTTGTTTCCTTCCAAACACTAGTCGTGCTTCCAAAAAGATCTCCCTAAGTCATACATCTGATGGCATCACAAATCCCTCAAGAATCTTTAGTGGTACACCATCAGCTCTAGGACAAAATATATATTCCTTAGATAAGTCTTTATGACCTTCCATAATCTAATTCCAAACTACTTTTTCAGCTATATTTTACATTTTTCCCTTCACACAGGCTATGCTCTAACCAAATTGGACTACCATTTGTTTCCTAAACTCAATATTCTGTCTCCTACTTCCATGGATTCCTTAAGACCTTGCCCATCCCTGATATTTGTGGACATACAGGAGGGATGCCTTAGCTCCACCTTCAGAAGCTTTATCTTCCTTCAAGACTTATCTCAGTTACCTTATAGTTTTCTCTCATTCCCCCAAACCAAAAATCTTCTCTCTCCCTCCTCAAATTTCCCAAAGGACTCTGTATCTCTTCTGTTAACTGTGGCCATACCATGGATTATACGTGAGAATAGGTCAATGCCCTGGTCATTTCAGGTGACACCTGGGTTCTGGCTAAGATGCTTCCAGCCAGCAGTGAGGATCCTTTTCACTGGCTACTTCTAGCAAGACATTCTTTGACCTTTTGATAAAGGCCATGAGGCATCTGAGTGCTACTGAGGTGCCACCATTCCAGCAGGGAGTTGGAAGGGCAGGGTGCTCTATCAAAGAAGATAGACTATGGAATGGCAAGAGTTATCCACTCAGGAAACTTTAAAGGTAGTGACAACTTCTCCTGCTCTGTTCTTCTTTCTGAACATATGGCTTCGGCTTCTTAACAGCTCTGTGATAGATTCCCTATGGGCAGGGGAGGGATTTCTTATTCCCTTTCCCCCAGCAGCTCTCACATGGCAACAATAGCATGTGTTGACCTAGTCAAGCCTGAAACTGGATCCCAAGATTCTGGCTTCCTCTTCTGCTTTATGTTGTTTTCTATGAAATACTGGTGACCAAACAGTAATTCTGAGATGAATGTTTCCAACCTTGGCGCCTACCACATCAATCTGAGAAATCTGGAGTTATTGAGCAATCTAGGTGACTGGAGGCAGGAGTGTTTTTGTTTTGTTTTGTTTTTTTCAACAGCACTCTTCTTGGAGGACATGACCACCAGCAGGAGCAGGAGCTCAAGCCATGCCCCAAGAAGCTATAGACCTTGAGATAAATGGGAAATACCTGTTCATCAGCCCCCCTAAATATTTCATGCTTTAAGTATCACTTTCCCGGAATAATAACATAAGAGTTATATGTAACTATTTTGTGCCTTAAATATTGATCATTGCGTACTTGGGAGTCTTTTATGTTTTAGACATTTCTTTTGTGGTAGAAGGAACCTATAGCTACATTTGGTGTATTTTGTATACTGAGTGAAGGCACCCAATTATTTCTTTTGGGGTACACCCTAGATGTGAGTTGTTAAGCCGAAACCTTGTTTAAGAGACCGTCCTTAGAATACTTCTGGGGTTGGAAGCCTAATGTACCAAGGACAATGAGAAAAAAGCCTGACACCTCCTTTCTTTAGAGGCCAGACTCCAGCTTTGGTCTGAGCCCAGTAATTGCCAGCCAGAAAGAGGAGCCCCAGTGTTGTTGGGCCAGCAAATATTTGCACTTTCTTATCTCCACCATTTCCTACTTTCTGTTATTCTTATCTGTTTGTTTATTATATGGACCCTGTTCCCAGGACAATGAAAGCTCCTCAGAGTACAGGGATTGACTAGTTTTTGCCTTTGTTTCCCAGCATGCTGTGCATAGTAAACATTTCATGTATGTTGATTATGGTTGCATTTAGGAATGCAACTCAGAGCATCCAACAAGAAGAGGCTGTCAACTGAGAAAATTAAGTTCCATTAGTGATTCCAAACCGTCCTGACCTGTATACACATCTACGTTCCTAGCTCCCCAGCTCCTAGAACTTGGGTGTAATTTATTTCACCACTTGGATACTCCATACATATGGTATCAATCAGAATATTACCATAGTTGAGGGTGGTTATTTCTTCCAGATCTAATCTTCATTCCTAATATACTTGAATTGAACTTCAAATACTCTCTCCAGATGATTTGTGAGTAGACAGACTTGCTTCATAACCTGCCCAAGTTTCTATAATATGACATTTAAAGCGGAAGGCTTCAGCATACACAGAAGTAGAGCGATTCAGAATAATGATTTCTATGGTGGCATTAGCTTTGCACACAGGCATTACAAGAGAAATTACAGCCCAGGAATACCAGGGATGTAGGGGGCCCTTGCTGGGGGCTCAGAATGACTAGTTTCAATCCTGAGGAAGTCTGACCTCTAAAGAAAGGAGTCGGGCTTTTTCTCACTGTAACACCTGTATACAAAGCTAATGCAGCTATAGAAATCATTATTCTGAATCACTCCTCCAGATAGATAGATGGATAGATAGATAGACAGGTAGATAGATAGATAGATAGATAGATAGATAGATAGATAGATAGATAGATAGACAGATAGATACGTAGATACATAGATAGATGGATAAATATAGATAGATAAATGAAACACACACACATATATAAATACATATATATATATATATACACATACATAAATACTTATACCCACATATATGTATGTGAAACATACATATGAACGTCTCAAGTTGGAAGAAACCAAAGGCAGAAGCATAATTTGAGGCTGTTGTTTTTTCCAGCATGGCTGAAGCATAGGCAAGATGACCACACAGGTCATTCCCGTATCTTGTTTCTATGATCCTGTGAAAAATTTCCTGCTTACATGTGGATACAAGGGGAGAGATTTATAGGTCTTCCGGAAACTTTTTTCTTTCTCAGATTTAGAGTTCCCTAATGTGTATAGGTATTTAATTACCTGATATCTCTTCTATTTTGATGCATGGACTTGTGGGGTGGGGTGGAGGACTAGGTTTTAATTTTATCTTTTGGCTATCTACCCAGCAATTATGGTTAGGGGTAAAATTGACAAGGAAAAGTTGTAAGAAGAAGAGGACTGTGGTGGTAGAAGGTAAAAGGTAGATGGAAGAGGGTGCCTTTTTTTTTTCCTTTTTTTTTTTAAGCACATCCATCTCTTTCTATACTTGAAAGACATATGTTTCCTGTGCATTTAATAAGAGGCTATAAAAAATTCAACATGACTTCACTGTCAATCAGTGATACGGTTCTAGCCAAATGGCTGAGACTTTGGGTTCCAGCTTTCTTTTCCAGGAAAAGATGCTTCAGGATGGATCATCATTCTTCCGGAAGACCATTCCAGGACTAAGAGGCAGCCATCATTGTTTGACAATGGTGGCCAGATAGAATGGAATGGAAAAGCATTTATGAAGTGTTTACTGTGTATCAAACACTACGCTAAGCTTGGAGGATACGAAGCAAAAATCAAGACAGACCTTGTGCTCAGAGAGCTTGCATTGTTCTTAGGGGAAACGACACATAGAAGAGGGTGCAGCTGCAGTGCAGATGGAAAAGCCTGGTTGTTCTTAGCGTGCAGCAGCATAATAGATTACAAAGCCCAAGAGTGCTTAGGGTGCAATAGGAGGTCAGATATACAAGTCCAAGTGTCTGAAGAGTACATCAGCAGGGCAGATGGGAATGCCTGGTGGGACTTAGGGAACACTATCAGGTCAGATGGGAATACTGAGTATTCTACCATCTTACTGGAAGGATTGTAGCTGATGAGTCACTGCTCATCTAAGTGGTGAGACTAGCTGTGTTCCTAATCACAGACTACCAGAAAGGGGTTGTGATCCTACAGTTTAGAGGGGATGAGAATTTTAAGTTATTTGTGACAGAGAAATGTGAGGGGAAAGGAAGCCAGCATCCATGTGATAGGGGGTTCCTGGTGTGAACTAGGAAATAAGACTGGACTGGGGAGGGGAAATGCTCCCCAAGGTTTGTTCTCCTGCATCCTCAGGAGCCTGTTGGAATATGGGCAGCTACTGGGAGAGATCTGGGGTACCTATTCAAATGACTCTCTGATTGGTAGAATTTCAGACACTGTGACAAAGTGAAGAATTTCAGCCTGCATTGATTCATTTCAATGTACTTTCCTTTTTTTTTCCTCTTTTATTTTTTTTCTCAATTATATATAAAATTTTTTAATGTTCAGTCTTTTTTTTTAAATTGAGCTCCACATTCTTTCTCACCCTCTCTCTCTTCCTCCCTTCTACTATCTCATTCTGCTTATCTCATTTCTCCTATCTCATTCTATCCTCTCCTGTCTCTGTTGACATTGCTAATACCTCCTCCCCTACTTGGAAAGGAGCCCCCATCCCTATCTGCTAAAGACTCCTTTTTCCAAAACCTAACTCAGAAGTCAATCCCTCTACAAAGCTTCTCCAGATCCCTCTCTCTACCCACCCTCATCCCCTAGCCTTGCCCCAGGAAAAAATTAAAATGATTTTTCCATGTCTCATAGCACTTTGTCCCCACTTTTCTTTCTTTTTTTTCGCTTTTTTGGAGGGGGGAGAGCAGGGCAATTGGGGTTAAGTGACATACCCAAGGTCACACGACTAGTAAGTGTTAAGTGTCTAAGTTCAGATTTGAACTCAGGTTCTCCTGACTCCAGGGCCGGTGACTGCGCCACCTAGCTGCCCCAGCCTTACTTTTCTTTTGCTCTTATCTCTTTTTCCCTTTTGCAGGCTGTGGTTATTTGCATACTTAGGATCATAACTTTAAAATTGGAAGAGAACCCAAGCCCCTCATTTTACAAGATGGCCCCAAAAGTTGAAGTGATTGAGGCCCAACATCACTCAAGTAGAAAGAAACAAAGCTGGTTCTCTCCCCATCCCTGGCCAAGCCTTTGAGATTCATTCAATTCAATAAACATTTATTTAGTACCTATTAAGTTCCAGGCACTGTGATAAGAGATGGAGATACAACTAAGTAAAATAAAGACAGACCCAGACTCAAGAAGATCACAATCCAGTGGGAGTAGACAACACACAAAAGGAGGCTTGAAAGGGGAGAGAGGGGAGCAGTGGGAGCATCTTCATTCTGAAAACCAGGCAGATGCCAAGTGGAATGATTGGAGAGTTCGGTTTCTGCCCTCTCTAAATGACAAATGACAGCATTGGGAGGAGATGGGTGTGCCACCCTCCAGCCCTCTAATCTTGGGAGAGAGAAGGCTGAGGGAGGTGGTGTCAATTGGGGCTTGAGTTAGCAGAATGGTGACAAGGTCAGAAGTGATGAGTTTGTCCTGGAAGGAGTTTCTTGTTCAAGGCCCAGCAGCAGATGCAGAGTGGAGTGATTGGGATTAATTTCAGGGTGCATGTCCTGCATATATTTGCATATCCTTATCAAGAAAAAGTGATGTTAAAGAAATGTTTGTTGAATGGAGATATTTGTCTAGGGACAGAGATGTCGCTGCCACAGTATGCTTACTCACAATACAGAAGCATCATGTGAACCCTCAGTTTCAGTCCACATCCCAGAAAACATTTTTTCCTCCAAGTTTTTTAGTTTTGTCTCCTTTCCCATTCCCTTCCCCCACCTCTGTTTCTCATGAAGGTGATAGCATCACCAGCTGTTGTTGTTCTTTGTCTTTTGTTCTCAAAGAAGATCTGACATCAGGGAGGTGATACTGTGACTTGCAAGTGGATTTAAGTGAGGCAGGGCTGTGCAAAGTCACCAGCCTCACTTTCTCCTCCAAAGCCATCTGGGCCAAGTGGCAAGATATGGATCAGGGCTACTGGAGATGGCCCCGAATGCAGTGGGAGACCTTGACCTTTTTAAGCTAATGTCTTTCCCAGATCTCAGTTTGTCTGAGCAACCACCCATGCAGTGATTAAGGCTAGGGGAGAAATGAGGCCAAGAATGGCCTCTTCTACCTAGTTAAAAAAAAAAAAAAAAAGAATCAGTCTGGGAGGGGAAGACCCTCAGGGTCTCTGGCCCAAAACTTAACCAGTTACCATTTACAGCTACTTTAACAAGGGAGGAAAGAAGATGGAAAAACAAGGATTTCCTAGCAGAGGTTTGCAATGTAGAGAGTATTCTCTGGGCTTTACCTCCCATAGCCAGGGAGAGCTCTCCATCAGAATTCTAGGGGTAGCCTGAGGGGTTTACAGTTTTCTATAATTTAATATCATTGCCTCAATCCCCCACCGATTGTGTCCTCCCTTCTCTTACCAGGTGCCAGATACTGATTCCATCGTAACGCTTAACACCAATTAGTTTTTACAAAGGGAGATTTACTTCAAGACACAAAAAGAACACAAATACAAATATTTCTTCTCTACATTTCAAGGGCACAATCTCTCCTATACAACCTCAGTCTCTGAGAAGAGTAGACTCAGACTTGGTACAGTTTCTACATGACATTGGTCCCACCAAGTTCATGTCCAGATGTGGCATGACTGCTGAATGAGTGCTTGACTCAGCTACCACTGGGATAAATCCCAAAAATCACTCCTAGAAGATTATTCCACACTTCTTGGGACACTGATGCTGGGCTGACTCCAAATCTATGAGATTTCTAGAGGCTAACTCTCCTGACTTTTTGAGATTTACAAGATTGAATCCTCCTTCACTTGAATGATTGTTTTTTCCCCAAAGGTAGAGGTAAAAGAAAAGAACATTGTTATCATGGTGTCACATGTCAGACTCAGAGGGGAGAAGGACCAAGACTAGTGCCCTTAAAGCACCCTCTCATTGGATGTTGTCAGTGGAATAAAACCAAAAAGAGTTCCACCACAAGAGCAGCCAAAGGGAATGAAACAAAGACCAACTAAGGCTTTGTCAACGTGTCCTTACTTCCAGTTCCATAGCTATAGCCAACCAAAATGGCCCCTCCTAGCCACATGGTTAACACAGTAAAACCAGCTATGTAATAATGTCTATCCATGTTCTAGAGTCAATCCAAAGCACTTCTACTACATGTCATCATGATGCTCCTAGAAACAATCTCTCTGGTTTGCCATCAATGATGTTCTACATACATGTCAGTCCTTATGACACCAAAAATGTAATTGACTGTTCTGTTAATATAGTCAGATCCCTATCATTGGACCTGTTGAAATAAAACCTGGACAATCACTGTCAAGAATGTCTTAAAAGAGATGTATAATTCTGGTCCAGGGGATCTCCAAAGTTTCCTCTAGAGCTAACATCCTATAAAACAGAAATGGGATTATGTAGCTCACAAGTCAGAGGATCAGGTTCCTTGTGCCAGTGCTTCTTAAACTGTGGGTCTCGACTCCATATGGGGTTGTGAAAAATTTGGCAATAGTAAAAGGTTTCTGAATGCACAGTGACCAAAAATTAATTAAAAATCAAATGTGTGATGAATCCAAGATCTTTCTGGCATCACTTGCCCATGTTGCATCAGAAGAGTTCACTGCAGCCTGAACACAAACATTTTGCATTGCACATGCCCTCAGGACATGTAGTGCCAACTAGTGCTGTCAAAATGTGGAAAAGTTTAAGAAGTCCTGCCTTATATGGTATCTATTTGGAAAACTTGTCTCGTGAGGGCTGTGCTGCTCTACAGCCCTTACTACTATAGAAAATGAGAAAAAAAACCCAGCTAATTCCATGGTTTGTGATTTATGCCTTGAGCCATATGAGAGTCTTCTGGATTTAGATTTTTTAAAAAAATAATAACTTTTATAAGAACCTCAATAGCAGAGACAGACTAATCATGTGACTCCACATTATCGTGGGCTATAAGTTAAGAATCATCAAACTTAGGTGAGTATAAGGAGGCTTGATAAAAGCAGGATGCTGTCCTCAGGGAGGACTAGCACCTTGGGGATGAGAGCTTACTGCATCCTTTCCAAAGCTGCTCATCCACCTCTGGTGTCCACCTGTCATTCAAATCTCACCTGTGGCTCCAAAAAGCTGTAGCATTCACAGTGACCACACTCCAGTAAACCATCTCGGTAGATGGTCTAAACCAGGTTGAGGGGAACCTACAGGCTTCAAAGATGATAAGTTAAGGTGGGGTGTCTACTCCAAGACATGGGAAAACTTCCCCTAGCAGAATGGGTAGTTTAGAGCAATTTGCTCCAATGACCATGAAGACAGTTGAAACAGTCACTCTGGAGTGCTTAGAGTCTGGTCAGACACTGAAGATGCCAAGGTCACCTATTGCATCCCAGGCCATCTCCAGTCATCCTGACTTTTGTCCTGCCGCTGGACTTTGATGACTTTGGAAGACAGAATGAGACTGATGACTTCATGCAACTCTGCCTCACTCAAATCCAATTCACATGTGAGTCTAAACCTCACCCCATGACATCCTTGGCCCTCTTCAAAAAACAAAGGATGAACACCACCAACAATAGCTTCAAGAAAGTTCACTCTCTTCTTTTCCTTTTTTTGTTATTGTTGAAGAAGCTAGTTTGTCCTGGGGTAGAGACACGGACTAGGGGAAAAGCATTGCCTAAAGACTAATGGAAAAGTTGGTAAAGAGTAGATACAAGCACATTCCAGAGGTGATGACCATTCAAGAGGGAGCAGTCCTTCAGTAGTAATCTATCAACACAGCCAAGCTTGCCTGACAACACCACCAAGTAGTTCTACTAACATTCTGCTGTCCTGCTTACTCATCTAGTTACAACCATTAGAATCACTGAAAACTTCCAAAATAGTTGAAAAGCTTGGCGTAGACAATGGCTCATGAGTTAACTATTTATTTCCAGTTCCTTTTTTTTTTTTTTACCAGGAAACAGAGCATTTGTGACTAGGTATTGGTTTCTACACTTCTGTGTGATCCAGATATTGATGCAGAAATCTATAGCTCGGGCAGGTGATGTCCAGGTTACAAATCTGAATATCCTTTCTTGCCTAAGTTTAGAGAAGGGGTCAAATGACAGTCAGAATGTGTGATACATGCAGATAATACTTTGAAATTAATATGTTTTGGCTTCCTTTTATTATTCTCATTAAATGCTTTCTAGAGTTATGATACTGATCGATGTGACTGGACATGCATATAAATGGCATAAGGGAAAGGAAATGTTTAGGGTGGGGGTCCGATCTGAGAGATTTGATTGGTGAATAAATATAACTCTAGGCCAGGGGTTCTGAAGCTGGAGCTTATGAACTTTCTTAGAAGTATATTTATAACTGTGCTTCAACATAATTGGTTTCTTTTATATGCTTACATATTTCATGTGTGCATTTAAAAATATTATTGTGAGGAGTTCATAGATTTCATCAGATTGCCAAAGGGGTCTATGATCCAAAAAACATTAAAAACCTCTGATCTAGACTGAAGTAAGAAACTGGCAACTTGCCTGACCCCCTGGAGGTGGGGACAGAAGGAAAACTAAAGAGAGAAATAACACTAACAACTGCAGGTAAAGTGGAATGTTTCCAGGGAAGTTTCACCTGAGCTGAGCCTGGAAGGAAAATAGAGATTCTGAGAGTCCACATTCCAGTGACTCATTTTTGTTCATTTCAGGAGATAGTAGGAAACACGGAGGTGCCCTGGGCATCTCTTAGCACCAGAACTGCAAAACTTTGAAATCTTGAGGTGTCTTGAGATCAGGAATTCTTTACCTGGGGAACCCAACGAGTCCATGGATAGATTTCAGCGAGTCTTTCTACTTGGGTGGGAGAAGTTATATCTTTATTTATAGTTAAATAGTTTTCTCCAACTATGAATGTAGGCAACAAGCCATTAGACTTCACTCAGACTGCCAAAGGGGTCCACATCTCTAAAATAAAAAAAAAGTTAAGAACTTCCTCTCTAGATGAAAGCTATAATGGAGAAGGGAGCTACTCTTGCTATTTCTACTCACCTGTCCTTTGAGTTGCGGTCCTCATAATGATAATAATAGATGGTGCTTCCCTACTTACTTGGTCCTCCTTTGTAATCCTTGGTTTACACCTACAGGAAATCTGGTAGGATCAAAGTGTGATACAAAAAAAATCTCTCCATGGTTCACACATAGTTCAAACTCCCATTTGGTACAATATGATAACTAAGGTAACCAAGCACAACAAAACTCGGAATCAAAAATTTCCTCTCCAGCCCATCCCAACTATGAGTGGAAGGAGAAGATAATTGTGACCTTCCAAGCTTCCTGCCCTATGCATAGGTTTATAAATGGTTTGCATTGTGTGGCTGGAAAGCAAATGAAGAAGCAATATCATGTTGCTATATGCTCAGGAAAGATGGAGGGTGCACCATCAAAAGAGAAATCGTTAGTGTAACTGCTTGATTGATTTCAGGGACTAGAGTCCTCTTCCTCCAGTGGAAATGCAATGTCAACTCTTTACAAACTTTTCATTGGAATAAGGAGAGACATTGCCTTTGATGAGGTATGCCATCCACACCTGTGACTGACTTTCCTTTTACTAGAATGCATTTCAGTCTCTAGCTTTTCTTTTTATGAACCCCTTGGTGACACCTTCACCTCATTAAAATAAAGATTTCTAATGTAAAAAACTTGATGGCTGACTTCTTAATCCCAAGAATGGTATATTCTTTTTCGAAAGCTTCCTCTGAGGGATTTAATTCAAGGGTAAAACACACAGCTGTTGCACAGTGGAATGAAGTGGCTGCTTCTAGATCACTTGCCATAACATTTTTTCTCTGGAATATGTTAATTACAGTATTTTCCCCTACTACTAGAGTGCTTGTAATAGCTCAGTGACATGGGATGGGAGCATGTGGGAACCTCAAAGTTATTTCTTGCTTTCGTGTTCTTTTTTCAATGTTTGCATTTGTTTCCCTATTTATTATGGGTTATTCAGAGAGGTCTTCCTTGTTCTTGACTATCCCTATCCATGAGCCATATTGAAAGAAGTTCTGGGGGGCAGAGCCAAGATGG
>CM053591.1:53623668-53648872 GCA_028646515.1 Pseudochirops corinnae | reverse complement strand
CCTGGAATATGATATTCCGGAGATCAAGGGAGCTTGGATTAAAACCAAGAATCACCTACCCAGCAAAACTGAGCATAGTATTCCAGGGGAAAATATGGTCATTCAATGAGGTGGAGGACTTTCAAACATTTCTGCTGAAAGAACCAGAACTGAAAAGAAAGTCTGATACTCCAAAAGAAGTTCTGGATAAATGTGTGAGGCACACATTATTATCTTGTTGCTACACTGAACGACTTTGACATACATGTTAATATTCCTTCAAATATCCTAACCTCTGAGTCCCTCAATATGATTGAGTTCCATAAGCTTCTCTTCTCTTCCACCTTAGCCACATACAGGGATAGCCAAACCCCAGCTCTTTCCCTCACCTACATCTTTCACTTTCATGGTCAACAAGTCTGACATTGCTCTGTCCAATCATAATCTCCTATCATTCCACATCTCCCTGTACCTAATGCCTCCCAAATCTATTCTTCATTCTCACCAAGACCTCCAATCCTTTCAAACCTCAATACTTTCTCAGGCCATTAACCTTGCCCTCACCACTTTCCTCCCTTCAAGCCTAAACCATA
The DNA here is from genome assembly GCA_028646515.1 of Pseudochirops corinnae. Lineage (NCBI taxonomy): Eukaryota > Metazoa > Chordata > Mammalia > Diprotodontia > Pseudocheiridae > Pseudochirops > Pseudochirops corinnae. The sequence goes on along the minus strand of CM053591.1, from coordinate 53,648,300 downwards.
TAGTTAACCATTTCAACTCCACACCATTTTCTCCTCTCCAGTCCCTTCACTTCTTGTCCTTTCACCATTTGGACTTGCCAAATCCCAAAGTTATATTACTATCAACACCTGACTCCTCACTCCTGTTCAAGCTGTATAGAGCTAGAGGAAATAATACAATCAAGCTGAGTGGGTTCAGCCCAAATTTATACCATCTAATCTCAAGTAGCTCCTCCCTATAGGTAGACAGTCCTTCCCTCTTACTTAAATGATTCTTTAACCTATTCTTCAGAGTTGCTGTTCCAAACCTGACCTTCTCTCCATGCCTCCCCTTTCCCCACTCATTCATTTGAGGACTTTTACAAAGAAAAATTGTCATTTGCCTTCCTCTTTTCTCACTCTCTTCATTTCACAGCCCTTTGACATCATCCTTCATTCTCTCCATTTTAGCTTCTGATAATGGCGTGAACCTTCCCCTTGCAACACCAAGTTCTCCCCATATGCCCTTGATCCAATTTTCTCTTGTCTTTTCCAACAAATTGCCCCTTCAATCATCTCTTTCTGTCTCTTTGTCTTTGTCTCTCTTATCTCTAATCTCCCCCTATATATAGTGCCTTCTGCAGCCACCTTCATGGCTGTTGGAACAAATTGTTCTCAGATGCATGCACACACACACACACACACACACACACACACACGCCTCACAAGCTCAGGTGAATGATAACTTTGGAGGTTTGGGTTTGCTTCCCATTTTTCTTATTTGGTAAAATGGTTGTGAACAACCTGAGGGAAAGGACTTGTTCCCAAAGAAAGATAACCCTAAATCTCCTCTAGTTAAGGATATTTAAGGAAGGTATCCACTGTATTTATTGCCTGGTACATGTCTCTGTAATACCAAATGAGAGGCTTAAAATGGTGGTAGTCAGAACACCTAGTCCCAATGGTGGCTCTGCTACTTACTAACTACATGAGCTTGGTAATTATAGGAAAAAGAGTGCTGAGTTTAGAGCAAGAAAACCTGGGTTTCAATCTCAACTCTGCTCAGTATAACTAGTTGATAGTTATGAAGTACTTTAACAGGGGTCTGGAATTTTCAGGAAAGATTAGCATCTCTGGTGTGAGGGCTGCTGAACCCTTTTCAGGGCTACTCATCCACCTTTCGTGTCCACCTGCCACCCAGCTCTCACTTGTGGCTCCAAGAAGCTGTAGCATGGGTGGCCACACCTTGATAAGCCATCTCAGCAAATGAGTCAGACCAGGTTGAAGGTAACTAAGAGGTCTGAAACCTGTTGCTGAGATAGAGGTATAACTACACTAAGCAAGTGAAGACTTCCCCTACAGAATAGGCAGATAATAATGTGTTCCAACAGCCATGAAGGTGGCTGAAACAGGCACTGTGGAGCTCTTAGAGTTTAATCAGACATCAAACACCAAGGTCATCTGCTTCATTCTGAGCTATCACTAGGTCATCTTGGACTTTGATGACTCTAGAAGAAAGGATGAAGAGAGAACAACTATGCAACTCTGCCTCACTTAAATCTAATTCATGCACAAGTCAAGGCATCAGCCCATGATGTCATTGGGCCTCTTCAAAACTGAAGGACTACCAAGTGCTTTAAGAGTTATAAAACACAGGGGCAGCTAGGTGGTACAGTGGATAGAGCACTGACCTTGGAGTCAAGAGGACCTGAGTTCAAATTTGGTCTCAGCTATTTAGTAGCCCAGTGACTGGACAAGACACTTAACCCTGATTACCTCAACAACAAAAGAGCATTTACAAAGTACTTTAGGCATATGAGCCTCTGGGTTCTTCACAATATCCCTGTGAGGTAGGTATTACATTTCTTTTTATAGGTGGGATAGTGTTGATAGAGTGCAGGACTTGGAGCCAGGAAGATCTGTATCATTCTGAGCAACTTATTTAACTTTTCTCATTCTAATTTTCCCCATTTATAAAATGGGAACAAAAAATAGAACCATGGTTGTTGTGAAGATCAAATGAGATAACATAGCACTTTGTAAACCAAGTATGGGAATTTGAAGATCTTCCCTGCTCCTTAATAAGCTGAAAGTAATCACATGGAGCCTGTGGTGGGAGGAGTTTGCTGAACAGGTATAAGCAGGAAGGAGTAGAACAGGAAATTAGTCAGAGTACTTAGAACAGAGGGAGGAAAGGACACAGGTAAACAGACACCTAGGATTGTGAGTGTTTGTGGGAAGGCCTGAGCGGGGGGAAGGCTTTGATGTGGTGTTACTCCCTATGGTGATAAAGTATATTATCTTCTTTGTGCTATGATGGATTGGGTTTTCTGGTGTTGGGATTTGGCTTCTGGTGTTTGAATAAATGTTTTGCTTCTGTCTTCTATATGGAGAGTCTGTTATATTTTGCAATTAGAACTATACTGGCATATTCATAGTAGCCATCAATGCTGTGAATATTGTCTTGGTAATACAGTGCTATATAACTGTTAGATCTTATTATTGATCATTTTGTAAATGATAAAATTGACTGTCAGAGAACTTAAGTGATTCACTGATGGTCACACAACTAGCAAATGTCAAATGCAGGATTCATTCCAAGTTCAGCACTATCTATTGCAGCAGTGTTACCTGTGTCACCTTATGTGTTACTTAACTTTTGAAGGCCTCAGTTTTTTCAGCTGTTAAATGAGGAGATTGGATTAATCTCTATGACCCCTTCCAAAGTTAGTATTCTGTGATTTTATGATTCTCTCAGAGCTAAAGTTTCCTCCTCTGTGAAATGTGAATAAAAATACTTACTACTTCTATTATCCTCATAAGACTCAATTCATTGTGCATTTGTATGTTGTACATATATATATCCATGCTGTGCTAATCAATAACCTCCTTCTTCAATTGCCCACTTACTCTATTTGTGCCCTACTTTGATGTAGACAAAGTGCTTCAGTATTTGGACCCTGAGTTTCTTCATCTGTGAAATGACAATAACATTCCTACTGCCTACCACATAGGTTTGTTGTGAAGATCAAATGAAAGCATTTGTAAAACGCCTCTAGAAATGTAGGCCATTATTAAATATTAGCATAAAGTTCATAATATCCCCTAATTCTTTGATATGCAAACATATATCTGTTGTGTGCTTTGTAGACTCTGTCTTATACTTTAAGACCAGTCCAAGTTCCAGCCAGGTGCAAGATAAGGCACACTCTACTTCATTAATTCTATTAATTAGGTGATTCCTCATATCTTGCCCCGAGCCTGTTCACCAGGTGCTGGGTTCCTACCTTAACCCTATTATCCCAGGGTCTCCTAAAGGAGAGAGTCTAGTGACTGTAGAAATAGCAACCCCCAATCCAGGACACTGAACAGAGTGATGATAATAGTACTATTTGACATTGTACTATAAGGTTTACCAAGTACTTCCCTCACAGCTATACATATATATTTTTAAAACCACTGGAAATGGTTAGTCTAGAGAAGAGATTTTAAGCAATAAGTTCATAATTTGTTCTGTCTGGCCCCAGATGCAATGGGTAGAGGTTACAAAGAGGAAAACATTAGGCTTAATTTAAGGAAATTCTTCCTAACAATTAAAGTCCTGTAAAAGTGGAATGGACTGCCTCAGGAAGAACTGAGTTCCACGTTACCAAGGGTCCTCAACTAAATGCTGGGTGACCACTCATCAGATAGGCTGTAGAAATGATTCACAACCAGGTGTAACTTGGACAAGATGTCTACTGGGGAGCTTTCAAGTTCTGATTCTGCAATGTTGAATGTACATTTGTAATTAATGGAATCACAGAAAACTTAGACAGTGCTAATCAATCAATCAGAAGTATCAACCAGGTGTGAACAAGCCTTTAATCAGCTTGAGAGCAATGAAGTATTTTAATCATTAGAGAAGATAGAGACACCACAAAGAAAATTTGGTGAAAGTATCAGACATGCTTCTGGACATATTTATATAAAATAGCAAGCCAGTTCAGAATCACATAGTCTGTCTATGGGCCAGTCTAGGGGTAGAACCCCACCTATACTCCTGAAACTTCTGAGAAGGAAAGAATCTCTCTCTCTCTCTCTCTCTCTCTCTCTGTCTCTCTCTCTCTCTCTCTTTCTCTGTCTCTCTCTCTGTCGCTCTCTCTCTCTCTTTCTCTCTGTCTGTCTCTCTCTGTCTCTCTCTGTCTCTGTCTCTGCCTCTCTGTCTCTGTCTCTCTCTGTCTGTCTGTCTCTGTCTGTCTGTGTCTGTCTGTCTGTCTCTCTCTCTCTCTCTGTCTCTCTCTTTCTCTCTCTCCCTACCCCTACCCCACCTCTACCCCACAGGTGACTGTGCGCTTCGAAGAGTCGAGACCCCATTGGTGACTAGAGGTAATAGTAGTGATTTTGGCAGAATGTAAAAACACTTCAGACACTGTTTATAGAAATAACAAGATAATAAGAGGGAGGATGATAGAAGGGAGGGCAGATTAGGGGAGAGGGTAGTTAGAAGCAAACAATTTTGAAAAGGAACAGGGTCAAAGGAGAAAATAGAATAAATGGGGGGGTGGGATAGGATGGAGGGAAATATAGTCTTTCACAATATATCTACTATGGACACATTTTGCGTAACTACACATGTACAACTTATATTGAATTGCTTGTCTTCCCAGTGGGGGTGGGTAAGGAGGGAAGAAGGGAAAGAATCTGGAAATCAAAGTTTTAAAAACAAATGTTAAAAAATTGTTTTTTACATGCAACTGAGAAATAAAATATACAGGCCCTGGGATATAGAAATCCATCTTGCCCTACTACAAAGTTAGACTGGGAATGGGGGAGGATATAAGAGAGAACAGATTGGGGTAAGGGGTATTCACATAGGCTCGCTATTTTGGTGTGGGGTAGGGGAAAGATGGGGAGAAAATTTGTAACTCAAAATCTTGTGGAAATTAATGTTAAAAACTAAAAATAAACAAAAAAATTCTAGAACAAGAACTCCATAATCCAAGTAGAACAGAGGTAAGCCAATTATTTCATTTCATCTTTGTAGCCCCATTGCTTAGCACATTTATTAGGCTTGCAGAAAACATCTAATAAATGTTTGTTGAATTAAGAAAAAGAAGGAGAAGAAATAACAAGATAGAGACTTGTCCCGGAACTATTTCTATCTGAACTCCATCAAACAAGAAGAGAACACATTTTCAACAATAATAATAGCTCTTTATTTAGCACTTTGAAGTTTGCAGAGTATTGCACATACATTATCTCATCTGATCCTCTCAACAATCCTGGAAGGTTAGTGCTACAGGTGTTATTATCTCTGTTTTATAGATCAAAAAGCTGGAGCTCTGAGAGATCAAATAAGCTGTCCATGGTCACACAACTAATGAGTGTTACAGGCAAGTTCTTAACCCGGTTCTCTGATGATCTACAAGCCCTTCTGAATGTGAGCAAGGTTTTAACTCATCCTCAAAGCAAGTTTTGATTTTTCCATAATCCTAGGCTGAAACAAGTACATTTAATGTGTGGTCATCCTTGACCCTAATAACCAAATGGAAGTTTTTGTCCATTATTTAGTATTGCACTTAATTCTCATTTCATTTAGCAAGGGGAAGAAGGAAAAGTCATAGTAGAGAAGAATTAAACGCAGACAGATTAAGTTACCTCCCACTTACACAAACACCTTCTTCCACTTTTGGGGTTTTCCTTACTTCTGCTGATTCCTCTCAGATCTTTCTTTTTTCCCTTTTCCCAAGACTCTCCCACACACTGTTCTACTGTATTTGATGAGGGATGAGTAAGGGGAACTTGTATCCCTTTTCAATTGTACATTCAATTATAGATAGAAGGTTTTGACCCTTACCACAGGAAAGGATGATAACTCACTATTCTATCTCTAAATTGATTTCTTATCACATGATTCCAGAGTTGATCTTTCCCACTGTGAATGAGGTGTCTGGGCATTCTTTTTCGGGCATAGGTCAGAGTAGATGGTCATTGAGGTATTTTCCAACTCCGAAATCTGTGAATGATGAGTGAAGATGACCTAGGTTAGCAATTTACTATGGGTCTGGATGTTTACCAAAGTCTCTCCACTGAACAGAAGACTTATTGGGTAATCTCTCCCCCTCTTTCTCTCCCTTTCCCTCTCCCTCTCCTTTTCCTTCCCCCTCCCCCTTCCCCTCCTCCTCTCCCTTTTCTTCCCCCTCCCTTTGTGTGTGTGCATGTATGTGTCTCTCTCTGTACACACACACACACACACACACACACACACACACACACACACACACACACCCCTATTACTTTCTTTGTTTTTTTCTGTTGACACAAACTTACTCAACTTCAGGATTATTGTTCTTATGGAGAGCTGTTTTATCTTCTAAGATTGGTTTTATTGTCCCTACTTCTTCTCTCCCTCTGTTCCTAATAGAGCCTAGAAAATATCTGAAGAAAAAACTCAATGCCTCATTATTCTATCAAGAGAAACAACATTCAAGGTTTATATTTAGTTTTCAACATCTGATTTTATTTTAGTTAAGTAATTATTTAGAATCACCATATGGAGAGTATCGGTTAAAGAAGGAGAATGGAGAAAAAATTAATTTCTGCTAGGTATGTTGCTTATACTTTATATTATTAATTACATAATGACTAAAGACTCATGTGTAGCCATTTTTAATGCTTGTTGCGGTATGGCTATGGATCCATGAAAGACAACAAGGTGGTCCTGTAGGGAACGACCACCCTCTCCTAGGAGCAAAGAGAAACAACAGGAGGTGGAGAGGAATGAGAAAGCAGAAGGTGCCCACTATCACTCAGGACAATTTTATAACCCCCGAGGTGGCTGAAATCATCTCATAGGGCCCTGACTGACTGTTAAATTTTCAGTGTCAGCATTTACACCTCAGAATTCTCAACAGCTCTACAAATTAGGGCTTGATTTATTGTTCTGTCAATTGTCTAGATTTGAGAAAGTTATGGAAGAAATGTTAATAATGCAGATTAAATGTAAAAATGCATCATGCATATAGTTTTTTTATTGGCAAACCAGTTGTTAAACATTTACTAGCATACCTTTAGTTATAAGTCACAGGAGAGTGGACCTTCTTGGGGGCAGAAGGACTCTTGTCTCTGTGCAGTTGGATATGAACCCTTTCTGTATTAATTACTTTCAAAACAAACTTATGTTGGGGCAGTAGGGTAACAGAGTAGATAGAGCACTGACCCTAGAGTCAGAAGGAATGCAGTTTAAATCTAGTCTGACAGTTATTAGTTATGTGACCCTGGGCAAGTCATTTAACCCCAGTTGCCTCCAAAAATAAAAACTATGTTTGGTTTGGGGTATTCTTATCCTAAATGCTTGTAAGGGAAGCTGGTAACTTTTGGTGGGACTGCCAAATACTGATATTCCCCAAGTTCTACCTGGGTATGGGCTCTGACCAGATAATTCAGAGGGCCCCAAAGTGTACTTAAAGCAAGAAGCCAACTTCTGCCACAAAGGATGCAACTACTCAGAGAAATGACAAAAACAAAGAAAAATGTGTATTTTTCAAATTCATATCAAATATATACAAAAATTGATCACATGCTATATCACAAAGATGCTGGTAAACAGAAAAGCAGAAAACTCTGGTAGAGAAGGTAGGAGTACATAAGATGAGAACAGAGACTGAGGTAGCAAAAATCCACCTTACAGGAGTAAAAAAATCTACAACCACACATTAGCACCTTTAGTTTGAGTGTTCAATTGCACCTTGCTAAATATGCTAAAGACCTCGAAATCAGCAGAAATGTACATGAAGTTATCACGTGAATACAATGTGCTTGGGAATAAAGACATAGGGTTTAGCCCATACTTGCTGATGTTTTACTAATCTATACTTTGAAATTTCATAGGATAGAGGAAATACAGAGTCTTATAACTCATAAGTATCTCAACTGAGTTACAGGTTTACCACTTAGGTGTGGCATCCATCAAGGTGGGAAGGTTACATGTTTTTTTATTTTTTAAAAAACAATTTTGTTTTAATTAGTCAAAATCTGCCTCCTCACCTTTCTGTCCTGCTCTCCACTCCCAACTAAGAACATGAGAAAAACAAAATAGAGTGATAGGGTTATGTTAAGAACTCTTTATATGAAAGGAATATATAAGATAGCACATTCCAAATTGTGGGAAAGTTGGGCAACTGTCTTATACAAAGTAGTCTCAAAGAATGGGCAAGGCCCCACAAAAAAATCAATGTGTCAAAGCTACTTACTTATTGGGGAATTGATTGAACTTCCTGATGAGTGGAAAGAAGAGACAGACTGGTAGCCAAACCAAATCCCGTTCACCTGCTTTGGAGGCAGGCTTGCCAGAAGATAATGATTCAACCAAGAAATCAAGGAACTCAATCAAATATATTCCAATCATAAGGGAAAGAAGTAAAACCTATAAGCAACTCTCACCTAACCCAATACGATGGTTTCAGAGGCTTCTGGACAATGAAGAGTCCCTGTTATAAAGGCTAATAACCACTTCGGGATATCCACCAGCTCCAGAATAGGAATATAGGCCAACATGGAGTCAACTCCTGCCCAACCTAAGAGTCTAGTTGCAGAGGCTTCTGGGAAATAGAATATTTCCATGGAAGACTTCAGTAATTTTCATGAACCAACCATAAACACAGGATTGGAACAGCAGGTCTGTAGATGTTGATATTCAGCCATCTGTAAGCTAAGGAGAGAATGATAATAATGCCAGGACTATTCAGTCAGTGAACAGACTTACTTATGGTGATTCAGGAAAAATGGGGGAGGTAATTACTTTCATAGCCAGAAGGAACTCACTAAAGGACTTATCTGTTCCACTAGCCCATATAAAGAAAGTTTCATTAATGAGAGTACAGGATTGATACGCATGTGGGTATCTGAGATTCTGCATGTCCTACTGACAAGTTCTTCTGGGATATATTGAAATGTATAGAGTTTTGTATGTGCTGTTATGATAAGTACTTTCACTGTGTTTCTGTATGTGACCTATACATTTGGTTACTGTTTTATCTCTATTATGCATAACCATATATTTGAGATTGAAGATAATCTCCAGTCCCAAGGGTATACCAAAAGAAGGTCTAGAACCTTGAGGAAGACTAATTTTCAGATTGCCTAAGAATTGGGGGCAATTTGCTGAAACTTTTAGTTTAAGGCATTGGGGGCAAGGGGTGTTGAGGGTGAAGAGAGACATTCAGGATGATGATTCTAAAGTCTCCCCAAGTAACTAGAGCATCATCCAGAATTAGGACTATGGACAAATGTGTCAAAAGCCGTTCTGCTGATTTGTTGTGGTAGGAAGTGCTCAATTAGGGGTGACTTAATGAAAGGAGGCAATTTTATCCCAGCTTAATCGATGGAATCACAGAAAAAAGGGGAGAAGTTACCAAAGATAATTAGGTGCTTAAATTTTAATGAAGTATAAAGAAAGCCTTGTACTTTTTACCCTAAAAAGAAATCCTCCAGACAAAATTGATGGAATTAGAGAATGGTTATTGGCTAATCAAGGACTGGCCATGGCTGTGGTGGCTCTTTAAAAAAAGTTACATTCTATAAAGTTTCAGCCAAGAGCTGAAAAAGGAGACCACTCTAAAGAGTATGCTATCTAGAAAAGGTTAGCCCTGTCTGTTAGGAGTTAAGTACTAAAAAGCAAAAGATTCTGAGTGTTCAGCTAACTGACCTGCCCAGAAGAAATGCCATGTCCAAGAGAGCTATCTGAGGTTACCATGAAGTAGAAAAGGACATCAGGGCCTTGTAGAGATGTGAATTGCCTATCTAGAATACACGTATATTCTCTACATATATGCCTCTCTATTAGCAAACTCATCCCACTGACATCATATATACCTGAGGAAGAGTATGCCCCAGGATTTTTAGTGGAATATTTTGTAATTACTGTTCTTAAGATTCCTTAGGAGCCTTTGCTTTAAACTAACTGTTTCTTCTGGCTAACTATTAAAGGTAAATACAACAATGGGGGCTCATCAGCTTTAGTTTTAGGATTATTTACCCAAAGAATAACTTGAATCTGGAACTTTCAAAAGTGAGTTAGACCATAGCCTCAGAAGGGGTACTACAAGTGAAAGCTCAAAAGAGTTAGATTTAGGCTTAATTTAAGGCAATATTTTACCTCTCTGTTTTTTTTTAATGAATAATATATAATTTTGATGACTATTGTTTTATAATATAGTTTGAGGTCTGGAAGTGTTCATCCTATTCTTTTAATATTCAAGATCTTTTATTTTTTCCAAATAAATTTTGTTATTATTTTATATTATATATATTTATTATTTATATGTTATTATTTTATCAAGTTCTGTAAATTATCCTTCAATAATTTGACTGGTAAAAGTATAAATTAACTTTGGTAGAAAAAACTTTTTAAGAATTAGAACTATGAGATGGAGCCAAGATGCAGAGTGAAAGCAGGGACCCACCTGAGGTCTCCCACAAATTCCTTTAGACACCTCTAAAGGGTGAATCTGAGCAGATTTTGGAGTGACAGAATCCACAAAGAGACAGAATATGGCAGATTTCCAACCTAGGACAACCGGTGGGGGGGTGGGGGGGTGTGACAGGAAGGATCTGGTGCACCAGGCTGGGAGAGGAGCAAAGAGCACACAGGTCACACTGGCAGAGACTCAGCCATAGCAGAACCAGAGCAGACACCAGCTGACTGAATCACTGGTGACAGTGGAGTGGTGGGGGGGAGAAGGAAGGGTCTCTTGAAACTGGGTGAGAGAGAGGTGCAGTCCTGTATGTGGCCTGCAGCAGCAGAAGAGAAAGGCTATCAGTCCTGGGGCTATCAGTCCACAGACTAAATGTTTGAAAGTCACCAATTTAAACTTCCAGGAGCCAAGATGGCAGAGTAAACAGTAAGTGCTCCCATCCTCCCTTCTTGACTTTGAAAAACCCAGAGAAAACCCCGGGAGAAATCTGAAATAGTGGAACCATCAGAAAGGGTACGGCAGTCTTTTAGCTCAGGAGGCTAGGGGGATTAGTAGGAAAGGTCCCTTTTGCTGTGACTGAAGGGGACCAGTAGGAGGCATTCCAGCAAGCCAGCAACAAGCCTCACCTCAGTGGACCAGCAGGAGATCCTGAACCCCAGTTGGTAAGTGCCAAAACCAGGACCCCAGACATGCCTTCATACAGCCAGGGGAATTGGCAGACACCAGTGTGGAGGGGCATCCACCAATGACTGAGTCTACCTGTGGTCCAGCACAGCCCTAGGGGAGGAAGAAATGTCCAGTGGCCAGACCACCTCTCCCCCAAACCTCACATGAAAAGCTTCAGTGTAACCCTAGGGAAACTCAAAAAGACTGCCCCTAGCCTCAGCACACACTAGCCAGCTCCAGCTCAGCACCAGGTAAGCTACAGCATTATAAAACTTCCAGCTGCCAGAACCAGAGACCACAGCACACAAAGCCAGTAACCAGGCCCCTATCCCTCAGCACAAGAAGTGTGGGACACAGACATCTGTACCCCAGAAGTATAGATTAAAAGTCAGGAAAAAAAGGCAACCACAACAAGCAGAAAGCAAATTAGAAAAGCAAAGACCATAGATTTTTACTATGGGGATAGGGAATATCAAAATATGAATTCAGAAGAAGACAGCATGGATACTATACCCCTCTCTGAAACTTCAAAAGAGAATGTGAACTGGTCTCAAGCACAAAAAGCATTCTTGGAAGAGTTCAAGGATTTTAAAAGCCAAATTAGAGAGGTAGAAGAAAAATTGATCGATTCTTTTAAAAATACAATTGAAAAGATTGAAAAAAAAATTTCACTAAAGAAAACAACTCCTAAACAAGTAAAGTCGGGCAAATGGAAAAGGAGGTACAAAATCTAACTGAAGAAAAAAAAATGTGTTAAAAATTAGAATTGGGCAAGTAGAAGCTAATAACTCTATGAGGCATCAAGAATCAGTCAAACAAAATCTAAAGAATGAAAAAAATAGGAAAAAATGTAAAATATCTCATTGGAAAAACAACTGACCTGGAAAATAGATCCAGGAGAGATAATCTAAGAATTATTGGTTTACTGGAAAGTCATGACGAAAAAAAAAGAGCCTGGACAGTATCTTCTAAGAAATCATCAAGGAAAACTGCCCAGAGGTCCTAGAACCAGAGGGTAAAATAGCCATTGAAAGTATCCACCAATCACCTCCTGAAAGAGATCCCAAATTGAAAACACCAAGGAATATTGTAGCAAAATTCCAGAATTATCAGGTCAAGGATAAAATACTGCAAGCAGACAGAAAGAAACAATTCTGATATTGTGAACTACAGTCAAGATCACACAGGATCTTGTAGCTTCTACATTAAAAAATCAGAGGACTTGAAATACGATATTCCATAAGACAAAAGAGCACGGATTACAACCAAGGATCAACTACCCAGCAAAACTGAGCATAATCTTTCAGGCAAGGAGGTGGAAATTCAATAAAATAAGGGGCTTTGAGACCTTCCTGATGAAAAGGCCACAGCTCAGTGGAAAATTTGATCTTCAAATACAGACTCAAGAGAGGCATAAAAAAAGGTAAACAGGAGAAAAAACATGTTATTCAATAAGGGCAAACTGTTTACATCTCTACGTGGGAGGATGATACTTGTAAATCTTGAGAAGTGTATGTTTATTATGACGTTTAAAAGAGATATACACAGACAGAGGGTGTGGGCATAAATTAACTGATAGGATGATAAAAAACCTAATTATGGGGTACAAAGGGATGGTGATGGGAGAAGAGGAAAGGAGGAGGCAGAAAAGGGTAAATCACATCACATGAAAGGCACAAAACATATTATAGTAGAGGGAAAGAAGGGAGATGAGCATTGTTTGAACTTCAGTCTCATCGGATTTGATTCAAGGAGGGAATAATATACTCATTAACTATAGAAATCTACCTTGTCCTACAAGCAGTAGGAGGTGAAAGGGGAAAGAAAAGGGAAGAGGGATGATAGAAAGGAGGGAATGTTGAGGGAGGCAGTGGTCAAAAGCAAAATTCTTTTGAGGAGGGTAAGGGAGAAGGGAGAAAAAAGAATAAATGAGGGGGAATAGGATGGAAAGACACAGAGAGTAATCATAACTATGAATGTGAATGGGATGAACTCTTCCATAAAACAGCAGATAGCAAAACGGATTAAAATCCATGATCCTACAATATGTTTAGTGTCTCTGATAAAGGTCTCATTTACAAAATACGTAAGTCAAATTTACAAGAATACGAGTCATTCCCCAATTGATAAATGGTCGAAGAATATGAACAGGCAGTTTTCAGAGGAAGAAATTAAAGCTACCTATAATCATATTAAAAAAATGCTCTAAATCATTATTGTTTAGAGAGATGCAAACCAAAACAATTCTGAGGTACTACATCACACCTATCAGATTGGCTAACATGACAAAACAGAAAAATGAAGATTGTTGGAGAAGATGTGGGAAAATTGGAACACTAATTCATTGTTGGTGGAGCTGTGAACTGATCCAACCATTCTGGAGAGCAATTTGGAACTACATCCAAAGGACTATAAAAATGTGCATACCTTTTGATCCAGCAATACTGTTTCTAGGTCTATAATCCAAAGAGATCATAAAAATGGGGAAAAGATCCACATGTTTATAGCAGCTCTTTTTGTGGTAGCCAAGAACTGGAAATTGAAGGGATGCACATCAGTTGGGGAATGGCTGAACAAGTGGTGGTATATGAATGTAAAGGAATACTATTGTGCTATAAGAAATGATGAACAGGCAGATTTCAGAAAATCCTGTAAAGACATACGTGAACTGATACTGAGTGAAGTGAGCAGAACCAGAGAACATTGTTGACAGAAGCAGCCACAGTGTGTGATGACTGATTTTGATAGACTTAGCCCTTCTTAGCAATGTAAGTACCTAAAATAATTCCAAAGGACTCATGATGGAAAATGCCATCCACATACAGAGAAAGAATTGTGGAGTCTGAATGCAGAGCAAAGCATACTATGTTCTTTTTCGTTTTATTTTGTTTTGCTTTTTTCTCTTTCTCATGGTTTCTCCCATTTGTTATAGTTCTTCTATGAAACATGACTAATGTGAAAATGTTTAATAGGAATGTTTGTGTAGAGCCCATCTCAGATTGCATGCCATCTTGGGGAGGGAGGGGGGAGAGAGGAGGAAAAAATTCAAAACTTTTGAAAGTGAATGTTGAAAACTAAAAATAAATAAATTGAAAAAAAAAAAAGAATTAGAGCAGTGGTTCTCAACCTTCCTAATGTCATAACCCTTTAATACTCATATGTGGGCAGACCTTCCTGGAGACAAATTGAGGAGCAGTGTCTCAGTTCCTAAGACCATCGGAAATACGTGTTTTCCAATGGTCTTAGGTGACCCCTGTGAGCCCTATGAAAGGTCCTCTGACCCCCAAAGGGGTTGTGATCCACAGGTTTGTGACCCACTTTAGCCAGTGGCAGATTCAGTCTCACTTTAATTAGATATTGTACCTCTTACTAAAGATGTTGTAAAGGAAATTCTTGCTCATCTGTAGCTGATGACTTCAGATTAAATGGCCTCTGATATCCTTTCCAGTTCTTAGATGTTGTAATTCTGTGAGATAAACAAAATAATAACTAAGATGAATATATAAACAAAAATAAATGAAATAAGAAATAACCATAACTGTTGTATTTAAGACCAACGAAGCTGATAAATCTAATGAAAAATGAAAGCAAAGTCAAATGACCAAAATGAAAATAGTAATGAGAAATCATACAAGGAGAAAAACCATATCAAAAATTGTTCTATAAAGCTTCATGCTAATATATTTGATAATCTGTGAGAAAGTAGGTAATTATATAAAAAATATAAAACTGTGAAATTAACCCCAAAAAGTGGACAAACTAAGTAAATCTGTCTTAGGAGGAGGAACAAGCCAATTCTTTAGAATGAAAAGCACTGGGTCCAGATATTTCCACAAGTAAATTCTACCAAACTTTTAAAGGACAAATATTCTTATGATATACCAGCTATTTCTAAGCAATAACAAAAAATGATAGTCTACCCGATTTCTTTA
The DNA here is from genome assembly GCA_028646515.1 of Pseudochirops corinnae. Taxonomy (NCBI): domain Eukaryota; kingdom Metazoa; phylum Chordata; class Mammalia; order Diprotodontia; family Pseudocheiridae; genus Pseudochirops; species Pseudochirops corinnae. The sequence continues at coordinate 53,633,287 of CM053591.1, read as the reverse complement.
AAAGTCAAATATGGTTTTAAATCCTAGATAATGTAGAAGCAGAATGGGATAGTGGATAAAGCAATGAACTTAGCGTTGGGAAAATCTAGGTTCAACTATTCCCTTAGATACTTACCAACTGTGTGATCCTATTCAATTCATTTAAGAGTCTCAATTTTCTCCTCTATAAAATGGGAATAATAATTGAACCTACTGAGGTAGGTTATGAGGATCAAATGAGATTATACATGTAAAGTGCTCATCTATTAATATAATGCTGAGGAAAAATTATGTACTTATAGCACTAATGAATTTTAATTCAAGAATATTAAATAAAATTATTTCTTTTTATGTAAACAGTATTTTATTTTTCCTAATTACATGTAAAGATAGTTTTCAACACTCATTTTTTATAAGATTTTAAGTTCCAAATTTTTCTCCCTTTCTCCATTTTTTCCTCCTTCCCCATGATGGCAAGCAATCTGATATAGATTATACATGAACAATCTCGCTAAATATATTTCCACATTGGTCATGTGAAATAAGAAACAGAACAAAAGGAAAACACACACACACTCAAAGAAAGTGAAAATAGTATACTTTGATCTGCATTCATCCTCCATCTGTTCTTTCTCTGAATGTGGATGGCATTTTCTGTCATGAGTCTTTTGGAATTTCACTGGATCATTGTATTGCTGCAAAGAGCTAAGTCTATCATAGTTAATCTTCCACAATGTGTCCTTGATTCTTCTCACTTCACTCAGCATCAGTTCATGTAAGCCTTTCCAGGTCTTTCTAAAATCCAATTGTTTATCATCACTTATAGCACAAAAGTATTCCATTACATTCACATGCCATAACTTGTTCAGCCATTGCCCAATTGATAGGCATCCATCCCTTCAACTTCCAATTCTTGGCCACCACAAAAAGAGATGCTATAAATATTTTTGTACATATAGGGCCCTTTCCCTTTTTTTTTTTTTAATGATCTCTTTGGGATACAGACTTAGTAGTGGTATTACTGGATCAAACGGTATGCAGTTTGATTACCCTTTGGGCATAGTTCCAAATTGTTCTCCAATAAAATACTTTAAAAAGAATGCAACAGCACACCAAAATGTTGTTCATTATGATCAAGCAAGAATTATAACTGGGGGACAGCTAGTTGGTGCAGTGGATAAAGTTCTGACCCTAGAGTCAGGGGGACCTAATTTCAAATCTGGCCTCAGACACTTAACATTTAACTGTGTGACCCTGGGCAAGTCACTTAACACCGACTGCCTACAAAAAAAAAGATTTATAACTGGAACTCAAGGATGATTTCATTCCAGGAAAACAAACAATATGATATATTTCAAAGTAGAGAAAAATGTACATGATTAAATACAGAGGAAATCTTCAATAAAACAATGTACTCATTTTTGCTAAAAATGGCAACCAATATGGGAATAGAAGAACTTTCTTTTATAATGATAATAAAAAGTATATATTTGAAATTTCAAGGAAATATACATGTGATTAAAAAACTAGAATTATATCACTTAAAACAGATGGAAAGCAATGTTGTCTACTCTGGGCCACTCCCATTTGACATAACCTCTAAAATATTAGCAATGACACGAAATGATTTAAAAGTAAGACTCATGTCTCCCCTGCCCTTTGAAATGTCTGGAGGCCTCTCTGAGGCCCATCTTATCCCTGCTACCCCCTCCCCTTATTCCTGAGCTGTATCCCCAGCTCTTTAGAGGAAGATAAAAAGCTGATGCCTCCCTGTACCCCATCAACCTCTCCCTCAGTAACTGGGCTGCCCTCCCTCACGCCAGACCTTGTGGCATTCATCAGGAAATTACTTGAAATCAGAGGCCACTTTAATGAGCCTTAATAGAAAGAGGAAAAAAATTCATTTAAAAGGTGAGCACTGGTGATGACAAAGTTAAAATACTCTCTTTGCAGATGACATGATTACATAGAGAGAAAAAAAAAACTAGAACCCTGTAAACATTCAAGAAACAATTGAGCTAATAAAAAACTTAAGCAAAAGTAGCAGGATATAAAACTGATTTAATCACACTTATTACTTCACTTCTACTTCATTTTCCACCAGCAGCTCTGCGTGGTTTCCACTTCACTTGGTTTCAATTTTTTAAAAAAAATATCATGCTTCCCCTAGAATAACTTGATCATCAGAAATCTCATTATCATGTAACTTCACTCAGTTTTTGAGACTCAACATCATCTTAGCATCCTCAGTTGCCTCTCCCTTCTAGTTGGAAGACTAGAGGGTAGAGCAGGAAACTCTTCCCAAAACCTTCCTTCATATAAAGAGCTCAGAACATTTTATTTTCTCATTTTTCAATCAGCTTCTTTTCTTGGTTTTGACTCCAGGAATGTTATGCTCCCCTCCCAGGTGTCCTTTGTGCACCATTCCTTTTCAACTTTCTTTGGTGTGTGGTCTTCTCCCATTAGATTGTGAGCTCCTTGAAAATAGGGAATGTCTTCCTTTTTCTTAGTTGTATCCTTAGACCTTAGATCAGTGTCTGGCACATAGCAGGTACTTAATAGGCGTTTATTGAATCAAATTAGTAGAGGGCACTCTTGAGGAGAAGTTTTCCTGTATTACTAGAGATCAGATGCAAGTGAGAGTTGGATGAATCAAGTGGACACCAAAGATGGATAAGCAACCCTGAAAAGGGCATGGCAAGCTCTCACACCTGAGGTGCTAGTCCTCCCTGAACACAGCTGAGGCTCCCAGAAGCTATGGCATGTGCAATGGCCACATCTCCATAAAACAAATAGGCCAAACTAGGTGGAGGGTAATTAACAGGCTTTCAAGCCATCAGTGCTAGGGGATACCTACCCCAAGCATGTGAAGACCTCTCTTTATAGAATGGGCATATGAGAGCAATTTTTTCCAATTGTCATGAAGATGTCTAAAGCAGACACAGTACAGTGCTTACTTAGAGCTTGGTCAGACATCAAAGACGCCAAGGTCATCCACTGCATCTTGGGCCATTGCCAGTTATCTTGACTTTTGTCTTGACATTAGACTTTGATGATTCTGGGAGATTGAGGCTGAAGATTTTGTGCAACTCTGCCTCACTTAAATCCAATTCCTACACAAGTCAAGACATCCCCCCATGAGGTAATTCATTGTTTCTCTCAAGAACAAAAGCCAAACAAGAGATCAACATCTGCTCCACAATTTGGGGCACTGAAAAATTAAGTAACTTGTTCCTTGTCATATATCCAGTACATGTGAGAAGTAGTACTTGATTTCCTTGTCTTTCTGGTTCCAAGGCCAACTCTATCTACTATGCTAAGAGAGATATAAAAAGAGAGACAACATTTATAATATTTACAAAACAGATCACATATTTGGACATTAACCCCTAGAGAAATACAAGGGACTTATATAAAGACAACTTTAAAATGATTTTAATAGAAATAAAAGAAGAACTAAGTAAGTGGAAGGGTATCCCTTTTCATGGTTGGGTTGAACAAATGTAGTATAATGATAAAATCTAATGTGTTCCATCTGTAAGGAAATGATCTTTTTTATATTGTTGTTATTAAAATGTGGAAGAGAAAATAAAGCCAAGGATAATGGAGTTTCAGACAGATTACAAAGAGAACATATTCCATTTAAAATAACTGCAGACAATATAAAATACTTAGGAGTCTACCTGCCAAGACAAACACAAGAACTATGTGAACATAATCACAAAACACTTTTCACACACGCACAAAGATAGATCTAAACAATTGGAGAAATATTAATTGCTCATGGATAGACTGGGCCAATGCAATAAAAATTACAATTCTATCTAAACTGATTTATTTATTCAGTGCCATACCAACCAAACTATTAAAAAATACACATTTTAAAGAGCTAGAAAAAATAATAACAAAATTGATCTGAAAGAACAAAAGGCCGGTAATATCAAAGAATCAATGGAAAAAAATTTGAAGGACAGTAGCCTACTAGTACCAGATTTCAAACTATATTGCAAAGCAGTAATCCTCAAAACAATCTAGTACCAGCTAAGAAATAGAGCAGTGGGGCAGATTAGGTACACAATACACCAGAGTAAATGACTAGTAATCTAGTGTTTGACAAACCCAAAGATCGAAGCTTTTGGGGCAAAAACTCACCATTTAACAAAAATTGCTGGGAAAACTGGGGAAGAGTTTGTCAGAGACTAAGCATAGACCATCATTTCACACCATATATCAAGATAAAGTCAAAATGGATATATGATTCCTACCCAAAAGGTAATTAAAAAATTAAGGGAGCATGAAACAACTTACCTTCAGTTCTATGGGTAAAGGAAAAGTTTATGACCAAATTAGAACTGGGGAGGCTCTTGGGAAGTAAAATGGCTTGTTTTGATTACATTCAATTTAAAAGGTTTTGCACAAACAAAATCAATGTGGCCAAAATTAAAAGAAGAAAAAAAGCAGGAAACTGAGGGAAAATTATAGCAAATTTTGTGATAATGTCTTATTTCTCAAATATACATGGAACTGGGCCAAATTTATTTTTTTAAAAAGAATCATTATTCAGTTGATAAATGGTCAAAGGTAGCTTTCAGAAGAAGAAATCAAAACTATCAATAGTCACATAAAAATATTCTAATTCATTATTGATTGAAGAAATGCAAATTGAAACAATTCTGAGGTACAATCTCACACCTCAGATTGGTTAATGTGACAGAAAAAGGAAATGACAAATTCTGGAGGGAATACGGGGAAATAGGCATACTAATGTATTGTTGGTAAAGTTGTGAACTGGTCCAATTATTCCAGAGAACTGAGGCAAAGTGAAGTGAGCAGAAACAGGAGATCCAGTACTAGCAATATTGAAAGGATGATCGACTGGGAAAGACTTAGGTACTCCGATAAAGACAATGATACAAGACTATTCTAAAGGATCCGTGATGAAAAATGCTATCCACCTCCAGAGATCTGACGAACTGAATGCAGATAAAAGGATACTTTTTTTTCACTTTTTCTATGCTTCCTGTTTTTCATAGGTTTTTTTTTTCCTTTACAACATGCCAATATAGAAATATGTTTTGTGTGACTTCACACATATAATTGAGATCACATTGTGTGCCTTTCCAATGAGTGGGGGAGAGACTGGAAGGAAGGGGAAAATTTGGAAATAATTTTTCTTCTTTTTCTCATTGAATTTATTTTTAGTTTCCATTCATTTCCACAAGATTTTGAATTACAAATTTTCTCCCTGTCTTTCTCCTACCCCCACCTCAAGATAGCAAACCTACTGAGTATCCCTTCCCCCAATCTGCTCTTTCCTGTATCCTCCCTCATAGTCCCTTTAACTTTCTAGTAGGGAAAGATGGATTTCTATACCTCAGTGCCTGCATATCTTATTTCTCAGTTGCACACAAAAAACAACAACAACAATTATTTTTTTAAACTTTGTTTTTAAAACTTTGATTTCCAGATTCTTTCCCTTCTTCCCTCCTCACTCTCCCCCGCTGGGAAGATAAGTAATTCAGTATAGACTGTACATGTATAGTTTTGCAAAACATTTCCATAGTAGTTATATTTGTGAAAGACTAACCACATTTCCCTCCATCCTATCCTGCCACCCACCCATTCCATTCTCTACCTCAACCCTGTCACTTTTCAAATATATGTGCTTCTAACTTCTAACTCTCCCCCAACATTCCCTTCCCTCCATCATGCCCTGTCTTATCCCCTTCCCTCCCCCACCACTTTCCTGTAGGGCAAGATACCCAAATAAGTGTGTATGTTATTCCCTCCTTAAGCCAAATTCAATGAGAGTAAAATTGACTCATTCCCTTTCACCTTTTTGCTCTTCCCCTCCATTGTAACAGCTATCTCTTGCCTCTTTTATATGAGATAATTTACCTTATTCTATCTTTCCTTTTTATCCTTCTCTCATTACATTCCTCTCACCTCTTAATTTTACTTTTTAGGTATCATCCCTTCCTATTCAACTGATTCTGTGCCCTCTATGTATACATATAGACACATATACACACACTCATATATGCATCTATACACACATAACCCTCCTATACACACATATATATGTATGTTTACATATATATACATATACATGTACATATACATATACATATATACATATATACATATTCCCTTCAGCTATCCTCATACTGAGAAAGGTCTTATGAGCTACAATTATCATTTTTTCATGTAGGAATGTAAATAGTTCAACTTTAATAAGTTTCTTATGACTTCTTTTTCCTATTTACCATCTCATGCTTCTCTTGCTTCTTGAATTTGAGAATCAAATTTTCTGTTCAGCTCAGGTTTTTTTCATCAAGAATGCTTGAAAGTCCTCTATTTCATTGAATAATCATATTTTTCCCTGTAGCATTATACTCAAATTTGCTGGGTAGGTGATTCTTGGTTTTAGTCCTACTCCTTTGACTTCTGAAATATATATTCCAAGCCCTTCAATCCCTTAGTGTAGAAGCTGCTAGGTCTTGTGTTATCCTGATTGTGTTTCCATAATACTCAAATTGTTTCTTCTTGACTGCTTGAAGTATTTTCTCCTTGACCTGGGAACTCTGGAATTTGGCTATAATATTCCTAGGAGCTTTCTTTTTGGGATCTTTTTAAAGAGGTAATTGGTAAATTCTTTCCATTTCTATTTTTCCCTTGGGTTCTAGAATATCAGGGCAATTTTGCTGATAATTTCTTGAAATATGGTGCCTAGGCTCTTTTTTTATCATGGCTTTCAGGTAGTCCAATAATTTTTAAATTATCTCTCCTGTATCTATTTTCAAGGTCAATGGTTTTTCCAATGAGATATTTCACATTGTCTTCTATTTTTTCATTTGTTTGGATCTGTTTTATAGTATCTTGATTTCTCAGAAAGGCATTAGCTTCCATTTGCTCTAATCTAATTTTGAAGGAATTATTCTCTTCAGTGAGTTTTTAAAATTTCTTTTTCATCTGGGCAATTCGGCTTTTTAAGGCATTCTTGTCTTCATTGGCTTTTTGGGCCTCTTTTGCCATTTGAATTAGTCTTATTTTTTAAGGTGTTATTTTCTTCAGTATTTTGGGGGGATCTCCTTTAGTGGGCTATTGACTTGCTTTTCATGATTTTCTCACATCATTCTTATTTCTCTTCCCAATTTTTCTTCCACTTCTCTTACTTGAGTTTCAGAATCCTTCTTGAGCGCCTCCATGGCCTGAAACCAATTCATAGTTTTCTTGGAAGGTTTTGATGCAGGATTTTTGACTTCATGGACTTCTGAGTTCATGTTTTGATCATTTTTGTCTCCAAAAAAGGATTCTATGGTCTGATTGTGCTTTCTCTGCTTGCTCATCTTGCCAGCCAATTACTTGACTTTTGAGCTCTTTGCCACAGTAGAACTCTGCTTCCAGAATGGAAAGAGCTACATCCCAAATCTCTAGGGTTTTCACAAATGTTGTCAGAGGTCTGAGGAGAGCACCCTTTCTAGAGATACCCTAAGTTCTGGCACACTGCCACACACCCCAGCACCACCACCCAAGACCATGATCCAGATCCAGGCAAGGTCAAAGTAAGAGTGATTACACTCTGAATGGTCATTTGGTCCCCCTATGATCTGCAGGCCAGGAGCTCTGGGGGCAGCAACATGGAAGCAGCTGCAGCCACCACACCTCCGCCACCTCTCACCCCAGGGGCAGGGGCTAGACCATGCTCTTCTGTCACCCAGTTCCAACAGAGTTCCTCACTGACCTTTTACTTTTTCTTTGGCATTTATGGCTTGAAAAGTCTGAAAACCACCACAGTTGCTGGTGTTTCACTCTCCTGAAGTCTGCTCCAGCCATTCTGTGCCACTGGTCTGGGTCACCCTAGGACAGGACTGACCTTGGCTCCCAGTTAAGTGTGATAGACCCTTCCTGTCAGCCTGCCAGGCTGTCTTCAGCAGTAGATTTGTTTTCCTCTAACATTTTGTGGATTCTATAACTTTAAATTTTGTTTAGATTCATATTTTACAGGTATTGGAGGTGATTAGAGTGGAAATAATTTTTAAATGAACATTGAAAATATATAATTTTTCGTTTTTAAAGATTCATCTCAGGTACTAGAAGGAAACAGCAAACCACTCCAGCATCATTGCCAAGGAAACCCCAAATGAGATCACAAAGATTAGGACATGACTGAAACGACTCAGCAGCAACAACAAAGACCATTTCCAAGGGGGAGGCCTTTCCCAATCCAAGGTGTCAATATTTTCTCAGTCCTCAGATTATCTTGTTTTGATTTTTCTGGTGATATACATTTCAATCGCCAATAGAATGGAAGCTTCTTTTTTGTTTTTGTCTTTTCATTCCTAGAATCTAGAATGTGTCTTACACATAAAAGGCACTGTTGAATAGAATTATGTCCCAAGAATTTAAAAAGGTTTTAAATATGGACCCTATGAGAACCATTGTGTGCAATCTCAAGACCACAAGGTCTGAGTCAGAAAGGCTAACCACAATGCATTGAATTTTTCAACTCACAGCAAGTCTTGAAAACCACCTTAGTCTCTAGTGCATTGAGAATTTTTCTGATGAAGAGAGAACTCATGCCATCCAAACTACAGAGCCTTGAAATATTGAAGCATATTCATGCAATGGAATATTCAGTTGTTATAAAAATGACAAATATGAAGAATACAAGGAAATATATTAAGTGACATAAAATGATTATAGCAGAGACAGAACAGTTTGTACATAAAAGCAAAACAAACTCCAAAATGATTACAGCAAGAAGGGAAGGAAACCCAAAAGGGAATGTATGATTTAATCACTTTTTTCTTTTTTACAAAGTTCCAAAAAAATTTTTCTAGGATGATTGAATGAGTTGTGAACCAGTATGAATTCACATGCTTGGCTTCTCACAACTCCAAGAATGAATGTTTCTTGGGCAGCTAGGTGGCTGATAGAGTACTGACCCTAGAGTCAGAAGGAACTGAGTTCAAATTTGGCCTCAGTCATGTATTATCTATGTGATCCTGGGCAAATCACTCAACCTCAGTTGCCCCCCCTTCCCACAAAAAAAGAATGAATCTTTCTAATTTGGACTAGTTTAGTGATTTTGAGGTGATACCTCAGACTTTACCTGATTTTAAAATGTATTATATAACATTTTTTCAAGTCCTCATGCATACATACATACACATATACATACCTACATATGTGTGTATTTATAAATATATATGTATATATGTGTATATACAGACATACACATATATACATATGCATATACATATATATGTAATGTGTGTATATACATATGACATTTATATATATACATATATATATGGAGAGAGACAGAGACAGAGAGAAATGAACTAATACAATAAAAAAAGAACAAACAGAACATGAACTAGGGCACATAAGAGATTGGTGTTTGATAAATCTGTATTTGAAAAAGACTATGAATTTTTTTTTCTTTTTTCTTTTTTATTTATATTGTTACTATCATGTTACACATTATTTTTTTTTTGTATTTTTTTTTATTTACTCATTTACTTTTAATTTACAAGATTCAGTTCCACAATCACTTGAGTTTCAGATTTTCTCCCCTCCCTTCCCCGCCCCCCATGGTGGCGTGCAATCATGTATAGGATCTGCAAATACTTTC
>CM053591.1:53548063-53623168 GCA_028646515.1 Pseudochirops corinnae | reverse complement strand
CTCCAGAATGGTTGTATCAATTCACAACTCCACCAACAATGCATTAGTGTTCCAATTTTTCCACATTCTCTCCAGCATTTGTCATTTTCCTGTTTTGTCATCTTAGCCAATCTGACTGGCAAGATGTGGTACCTCAAATTTTTTGAAAAAAAGAATTTGGAAAAAAATCAGGGGAATGGAATGGTGACAAGTGAGTATAAGTCTACATCTCAGTAGTGGGAAGATCCGACACAAGGTGGTCTCCTATTAGTTTAGGTTTGATATGGGATCAAAATAAGACATTCCTAGTATTTAACAGTTTAAAAAAAAAGAGATTTACTTAGCCATAGCATAGAAAGGATATTCACCAAGGACACTACAGCATTTGCTTGATAGACACTCTGCTTACCCATTGCCCCAATATGGACACTGACCTTATCATGAGGAGAGGTTGTGATGACTCTGAGGGTTTAGGATCTCCTCCAAATCTGAAATTCTTTCCCCCAACTACTCCATTTGGTTGAGTCTTTTTATGCCCTTAAGTAACCAGGAAGAAATGTTGAAACATAGGAGACTCAGTTTGAGCAGTAGCCCCTGAGTCCATCAAGTCTTAGAGATAGCTTCCTGTCAGGGTTCTCTTTCAGAGTACCCTAACTTTCCTGCAGGTGCAGCCAGTTACTTACCCTAATGGAGAAGGCACCAGCGCCTTCTCAAGAACAGAAGAGTCACAGCTTTGAGGTAAAGGCAAAGAAAGTTTATTAAAGTCTCTCCATGGGGAAACCTTATAGCCAGATCTTAAGGACCTCCAAGGCTTAGGTCTTATATATACCCCAGATCCACATACCACATGTGACAGAGCCCATCTGAACAGAATTGTGAGAGGGGAAGTGCAATCACAAGGGTATGAAGGCCCCAGGGTGTGGAGACACCAATCAGGAACATCAGGTAACCCCACACAAGAGAATCTTGAGCAATGCAATATCCCCTGGCCAGGGACAGTGCAATATGCTCTGACCTCCACGTGACCCAACTAATTCCCGGGCCTCAAACACTTCCCTGTGCCTCAACACAACCATTTGCAATCTGCACGTATTTCTAATCCTCACAGCTTCCTTTGCCCCTTTTAAGAGATAACATTATTTTAATCTCAACAAGTGGGGGGACTATGATAGATCTTGAGCCTGTCTCACACTTCAATTAACTTTTTAAATTATTCTAACTGGATCAAAAATTTTTTAAAAAATTTTAATCCTAACAAGAACATGGTAGGTTATTTTTTCCTTTTCATAAAAATCTTCAGTATAATGTTCCAGCAATGAGATTTTAGGGTCAAAGGATGAGATCAGTGTTGTGATTCATTTTTCTCTTTCTAGATTGCTCTCCCCACAATTTATCCCACACTTCAGTTTCATTGACATTATAATAGAGTAGTCTATAAGCAAAAAATGCAGTGGGATAATGTATTCTCTACACTTTTCGGTGTGGTTATGAAGATGTGGTCTGCTGTAGAAAATCATATGTGAAAACCTGTCTGGTCCCTTCTCATTTTTCTGTTAAGGATAACACCCTTTATATGCACACAGATTGCTGTCATAAAGATTTTATAGAAATGAGAAAGTAGACTGATGAGTTGGTACTTTTTAGTTGTTGGTTACTTACTTTAGGCAATAAGACCATCTATAATTTTTTCCTAATCACTTACTACCTTCTCTTTCAGATCATGTGAAAACCTAGTTTTCAAAATTGTCATTTGCAATGCAGATTTATTTAGTGCTTAAATGATCTGGTTCAGTTCCTCTTTCCGATGTTATCTTTTTAAGAGTCTCATTGTGTACTAGAGTGTCAGAGTACAGATGTTGTTCCACTGTCATCAATAATAAAGACAAATCACTATAGAAATACTAGAAAACCAGAAATTTCTTCTGTTTTCTGTCCTTTTTTTAGTTTCATGCGACACAGCTTTGGAATAATTTGACTTAATTGTGTCTCATACCAAGCTTTATACAGACTTCTCTTTCCCTCCGCCACTCTGCTCTTTTGTGAGGTGAGACTGTTCAGAAGAACAGAATCACAGACTTTCCAAATTGCAAAGAAACTTAGAGCCCATCTAGTTCAGCCCACATCTGAAGAAGAGTCTCTCTCACAAACTCAATAGTTTTTCCTTCTTTCTTTAAAGGTGTCCAGTGAAAGGGAAACCACTAACCTCTAACTCCGTCTCCCAACAAAGCTCATTCAAAGTTCACATATTTGCGTAGCTCTGACTGTCATGGATTTTTTTCATTTTATCAAGCCTAAGTTTGCCTCTTTGCAACTTACACCTTGTTCTGCCCTCTGCAGCTGAATAGAAGGCTGATTTCTCTTTGACATGACAGCCTTGTTCCACCATCCTCTTCTGTAACATTTTTCCATCAATAATGCACTATTATGTTTATCTTTTCATCCAGCATTGATGACTCCCATCTCTGCTCATCTTTGCCAATTTACAGGGCACAAGGTAAAAAACTTCAGGAACATAAAGTCAAATGAGTTTATACTTATAACCAATGTTATTCTTAGCTAACCATGTTTCTCTCCTTGGTAAAATCAAATATAGGTTTACTGAAGCATTTTCTGGGCTCTTTTTGGCTTCTTTGTCTTGGTAATTGCTCTATATTAATTAAACTTCTATAAGAAATGTCCATAATCAGAGTTATTGTCCTTACTTTTATCTACTTCTCATTTTTCTCCTGGAAGCAATTGGTTTGGTTCTAGCTATTATAATTATAGGCTGGGTCTTCTCATCTTTTTCCTTTCTTCTAATTTAACAATTTTGACTTTTACAATATCTAGTGGATGACTTGACTGCTTATTGTGAAACAATTCCCACATCAGAAGCCATTCTGTTAAGTTAAAGTGGATTCCTTTTATTTTAACGTTATTAGGTGCTCATCACATGAAATGCCCTCTAATTCCCTTATTGAAAAAAAAAATAACCATACTACTTTGCCCTGTCTTAAGAAAGAAAAATTAGAGAACAGAGGGGCTTATGGTCCTGGGATGATCGTGAGAAGATCCAGGTTTAAACCAGAGGATTTTTGGCTTTCCAGTCTTTTGAAACATCCCTAGGCGTTTCTATCAAGGTTGGAACTTTCAGAACATAGCTGTACATAGTGTTCAAAAGAAAACTGAGCCCAAAGGGAGTTGGGACTGGGCAAGGGATGAAAGAGATGGTGGTTTGTTTTAAAGGGTTGTCTTAAGAAAAATAGGGATCATACTTTTCAAAGCAGTCCATGCCTCTGTGGTACAATATGGGCTTTTCTTACTTTTTTCTACTGTTGAAACGATTCTTTCTTTTCCCATTTCCTCCCTTATTTGGCTTTGCGTGAAGTTATTTGGAACTGAGAAGAATAGGTCTGATCACTGACAGGGCAATGGCTGCTGTCTTCCTCTGGGTCAATTGTTTCAAAATGAATTGAGTTAAAGCAAGTGTGTGTGTAGGGTGGAGGCACAAGAAGGGGATGGAGGTGGGGGTGGGAGTGGGGTGAGAGGTAGGAACAGAGTGAGTATGAGGAAGTGAATTTTCTACATTCTTGCTTTTTTAAATGACCGTGTTTGCTGACAAACAATTCTTGGAAATAATAATTCACATTTATATAGTTATAATGCCCACTCCAGCTTACTCCCTCAGTTTTTAATCGTGTTTATGGGTTGAGTCTCCAGAACGATAAATATGCTCAGTTTTAGATGCGACCTTATGGGAAACTACTCCTGCTACTAGAGCTCCCAAGTGTACTTCTGATGAACAATTAGCCAGTCAGCTCGATTATTTCTTAACAAGAGTAACAACAATAAATGCTAACATTATTAAAGCTAACACTTTAAGGTTTGCAAAGCACTTTTAAAATATTATTTCATTTTATTCTCACAACAACCCTATGGGTTATAGATGAGAAGACTGAGGCAGACAGAGTCAAGTAACTCACCCAAGACCACATAGGTATTAAATGTCTGAGGCTGGATTTGAACTCAGATCTTCTTGACTCCAGGTCCAGTGTTGTAAGTCACTATGCTATCTAGCTGTGTTTAGTTCCTTTTTTTTTTTAATTTTTTTTATTTACTCATTTACTTTTAATTTACAAGATTCAGTTCCACAATCACTTGAGTTTCAGATTTTCTCCCCTATCTTCCCCCCCCCCCCCATGGTGGCGTGCAATCATGTATAGGATCAGCAAATACTTTCACATTGTACAATAGTTTGGTTATATAGAAGGGTTGTAACCTATGAGTGATCACTGGGGAAAAAAAAGCAAAGCTGTGTTTAGTTCTTAATGAAGTCTAGGTGGTACAGTGGCTACAGTGCTAGACTTGGAACACAAAAGACCTGAGTGTGAATCTTGCTTCAGACACTTATTAGCTGTTCTACCTTGGGAAAGTCACTGAACCTCTCTGAGCCTCAGTTTCCTCATCTGTAAAATGGGGATAATAATAATAATAATAGTCTCCCAGGGTTGTTGTGAGTATCAAATGAGACAGTCTATGCAGTGGTTTACAAACCAGAAAGCTCTGTATAGTATCTAGGAATCATTACTGAAATGGCATAGTAAACAGTAGATACACAAAATTTCCCCCACAAACCTAGGGTACGTTCTCCTACAAATACACACATCAGGGAAGAGTGGGCTCAAACTCAGAGTGCAATGATAGGGAGGAACCCATAATCTCCATGTCTAACAAAGGCCACTCACAACTCTTAACATTGCAAGTCCTCGAAGTTCTTTCTCTCCTCAGAGAAGAGAGAATACTTTTGCTGCATTCCTACATCTACTCTTCTTTAAAATCTGACTTTGAGTTGCCAGGCCCTATGGTCCTTGAAGCTGCTACCTGCCTCGAGTGATTTTCTCTCTGTATACTGTATACCGCCCTTCTCTACCTCTCTTACAAACCTGAAATCTGCTGTCCAAACTCATCATCCAATTAAAACTGCCCTCTCAAAATTTTACCAGTGATCTCTTAATTGCCAAATCTAATGGCCTTTCCTCAGTCTTCATCCTTCTTGATCTTATTGCAATTTTATTTTTTTTATTTTAAGGATCATAGGATTTATTTAATTTTAATAATATTTTATTTTTTCCCAATTGCATGTAAAAAACAATTTTTAATATTAATTTTTTTTATTTTTAACACCAAATTCTTTCCCTTCTCCCTCTCCTCTAGCTTGAGAAAGGAAGCTATTTTATGTAGGTGCAATTATGCAAAACAACGTCATGTTGTTAACGAAAACACAAACTAAAAAAAAAAAAAGAAAAAATTAAGTGAAAGATAGTATGCTTAGATCTGCTTTTAGACTCTATTAGTTCTTTCTCTAGAGGTGGATAGTGGTTTCTCAATTACCTTGGATCATTGTATTGCTAATAGTTAAGTCATTCACAGTTAGTCATCATACAACATTGCTGTTACTGTTCTCCTGGTTCTGCTTACTTCACTTTGCATCAGTTCATGTAAGTCTTTCCAGATTTTTCTGAAATCAACCTGCCTGTCATTTCTTATAACACAGTAGTATTTCTAGCACAGTAATGTTCCATTACAATCACATACCACAACTTGTTCAATCTTTCCCCAATTGATGGACACCCTCTCAATTTCCAATTCTTTGCTACCACTGAAATAGCAACTATAAATACTTATTGCAGCCCATAACACTGTTGTTCACCTTATCCTACTAGTTGCCTTCTGTAACAGCAAGCACCCTGGAATGCCCAGGATGGCTACTAGCACAGGTTCTTAGATCTGCTTTTCTAAAGGAAAGCAACTCAAAATGGGTTAACAATCTTACTTTAATCAAACATATATCATTTATCTAGTTCAGGGGGAAAAGTCAGCTCCTTGAACTTCAGAAAATACTAACAGAAATTACAAGCAGACAAAAAATGCAGACAGAGAAAATAACACAATTCAATAGACCAACAGACAGGGCTTCTAGCTGTCTGACCATCACATATACAGTTAGTTACCTGAGAGAAGCACCAACATCTGGGTTTTCAAAACCAGGGGCTCAACAACTGCCCAGAGTCTCATCTGGCCAAATCATCACAACCCTGGTGACCCACTGTCTAATTACAAAGTAATAAAAGGTGGGCCTTTCTGAAAAACAAACCTCCCCTAAGTAAGCTTCTCTTATTGTGCTCCAAGTGAGGCCCATTGAGGGTCAGAGAAGATCTTCAAATTCCCTTACCAATATACTTTCCCCTCTCTAGATTTGTGACATTGCTTTCCCCAGGTTCTCTTGTCTGACCACTACCTTTTGTATCCTTTGTTAGATCTTCATTCGTGTCATGCACACTAACCATAGGTGCCCCCAAGGCTCTGTTCTGGCCCTCTTCTCCTTTTCTTTTATGCTCCCTCACTTGGTGATCTCATTAACTCCCATGGGTTCCATCATCTCTATGTAGATTATTCCCAGATCTATATCGAGCTCTAGTCCCTCTCCTGATTCCTAGTTAAACATCACCAACCACCTTCTGAACACAGGAAACTGGATGCTTCATAGACATCAGACTCAACATGTCCAAAACAAACACCATTATCTTTCTCTCATCTTTAGGGTTTTTCTTTCATTATCCCTGGCACCACCAACTTCCCAATCAGTCAGACTTTCAATCTCAGTGTCACTCTTGTTCTTTATGTCAAATATGTTTCCAAATCTAGTTATTGCTATCTTTCTAGAGGGGAGAAAGATTAGGTTCCCAGCTTGGGTCAATTCCTATATTGCATCAGTTCTACCAGGTTCCAAGTCCAAAGCTCCTCTGGGATTGAATTCTGATACCCTGGCTTTTTAGGACTTCCCTGCTGGACTAGGATACATAGCTGGCCTGTAATTCTGCCTCCAAGGTCATGATGACTGAAGCTTCTGGGTCCAGGGAGAGCTTTCCACTTGCACTTAGAATCAGAAAGTACAAATGAAACAGACCACCAGAACTCCAAGCCTATGCTGTGGGTTACTATTAAGTGCTTCTGGAAAGAGAAAAATTATTCTAGACTAGCAGTTTTAAAGATGCAATTTATTCCGGCTACATAATGAATGGATAGAGGCTGTTCCCACCTACATGGTAGAGGAACCCAGAATGTCTTCTCTGAGAAGTAGGTTCCTGGCAACTTCCACATGGGTGGCTTCATCTTAGGTGACCTGGGCATGTACAAGGCTCTGCTACACTAAAGGCAGTCCATTGTTTTTCTTGTGTTTTGTAGTTCTATTGCTGTTGTTGAATTGTTTCAGTCATGTACAACTCTTTGTGACCCCATTTGAGGTGTTCTTGTCAAAGATACTGGAATGTTTGGTCATTTCCTTCTCTAGATCATTTTACAGATGAGGAAACTGGGGCAAACAGGGTTAGGTAACTTGCCCAAGGTTACATAAGTATCTGAGGCCAGATTTGAACTCATGAAGATAAATCTTCCTGATTCCAAGCCCAGTGCCACCTGTGCCACCTGGCTGTCCTGTAGCTCTTCTACCAAGTTTTTATTTCTTATCCCAAGTCTCTCCTCTGGAAGCTTTAACTTATTTTTCAATTATTTTCTTTTTTTGTTTACTCATTCTTATAGCCTTACTTCCTGAATTAGTACTTAATATTAGGACCAGTCTCTGCATACTTCAGGGTGAATAGAGGGAGAATGTTGGGGCCTTGTTTAGTCCCGATCTCTATTATCTAGGACGAGGGGAGAGGCACTGCTTTCTCTAGATATTCCATTTTTATTGTCTTTCAAGAATCTCAGAGAAGGCTTGGGCCAAGGAGTTGTAAACTTTCATCATATCCTAAGTCTATTCATGGACAAGGTCTGGTCTATGACCTCCAAGTCTGAGTTTTACAGGTCCTGACTTCAGTTTGAGTCTGGGTGACAGACCTGTAATCATACCTCTGGTTCAAGATTCAGTAGACAGCTGCTGGCCCCAACCCCTGGCAGCTAGTTGTATAATTCTTTACCTTCAGATCAGCAGAATGCAGGCTCTCCCTTGGCCTAAGCTCCCTATCCTGGTAACTTAGCTATAAGGCCCAAGCTCTGATCTATGCATTGAATACATTATCTTGTTCCACAGTCAGAACAACTTGCCCCTGGTCTATACTTCCTGCTCCAGTTCATAGGCCTGAGGAGCTAGCTCCAGGAGTAGGCTAAAAGGTTCTAGACTCCACTCTGGGGGCAAAACAAAAGAGCTTTTAATATGGCTTTGTTCTGTGCTCCCTGCCCAGATACACAGCCATAGGCCTCAGCCTTCTTCTACACTGGAATTCAACCCTATTCTGGGGTCACTGGCACAGTGGCAAATGGGTTGCCATCTACTCTGCCACTGACCTAGAATTCAACCTCTAGAGTCCATTCCTGGTCCATGTGATTAGGCAAGTTGGAAATTTACCAGTTGAATTTCAACAAAAATCTTTGCATAATTCATCACTAGGATTAAAAAATGAATATCATAATTTAGTAAGTATAGCCAATGATGTATTTTTCCTTTTGGATCTACGTAACTTTTGAGATATCTTTTTTAGCTAGGACAGACATCAAAACCAAATATCAAAATACACTGAATTTAGAACCAGACCTTCAAACTGCAGTATCATGAGGTTTTAAGGCAAGATTATTTTTAAAATTATTAAGCATACTAAATCACATTGTTCTCACTAGAAATCCTGATATTTTGTTATTGTTAGTTAAGCTTTTGTTAGTAAAGAAAAATTATTTCATAAATGTTTATTTCATTTTATCTCATCTTTATTTTTGTGCACATATTACTAAAACACAGCAAAATATGTATTTTATAAATAAAAATGAATATATTGGTGGTGAAAGCTCAAAAACTTTTATTGATAGGAGTGAGTAAACTTTTGAAGTATAAAAACTACTACATTGTTTCATTAGATTCTCACAATAACCCTATCAGGTAGGTAGTACAGATATCCTTCTCTCCGTTTTACAGATGTGAGGTTGAGTAACCTGTTTCTCATCCCACAGCTAGTAAGTTTCTAAGAGGGGATTTTAACTCAAGGCCTCCTGACTCCAAGCCAAACATTCCATTTCCAGCATGATTGCCTTCATCCTCCTAAAATGTGGCTGCCAAACTCATTTGTAGCAGAGACATGTAAAAGTTAGCAGGAAAAGAGTGCATATGTCTTTTATATAGTAAAATGATACTGCTATTTATGAATCTAGGAACCCCAGTACTGGAAGAGATCTCAGTCAACATACACTGATTAAACTCCTACTGTGGGCCGGGTGGACAGCTAGGTGGCACAGAGTGCCAGACCTGGAGTCAGAAAAGTCATCTTTGTGAGTCCAAAACTGGCCTTAGATGTTAGTTGTGTGACCCTGGACAAGTCACTTAACTGCCTCAGTTTCCTCATCTGTAAAATGAATTGGAAAGGGAAATAGCAAACTACTCCAGTCTCTTTGCCAAGAAAAACCCCAACTGGGATAAGAAATGGTTAGAAATGACTGAAAAGCGACTTGAACAATATGGGTCTCAACAACATGGGTCAGATATTGTGCTAAGTACTATGAAAAATGACCACACAGGTCATCTAGTTTATTCCCTACCTGATGCATAAATTCCCTCTGCCATACTCTGGACAAATAGATCAAGCTGTTGGCTGAACACTTCCAGTAACAAGAAATTCACTACAGACAACTCTGATTGGAGAGTCTTCATTATATTGGGTCAAAATCAGTGTTTCTTAATATTGGTGCCCATTCTCCCTTTTGATATCAAAAACAAAAATCCTTGTCAACTTGATGGCCTTTCAAATATTTGAAGACAGATCACTATCCATCAGGTCTTCTACCAAATCTTTTCTCTTGTAAGTGAAACATTCCCTGATCCTCCTTCTATGACATGGATTGGACCCTGGCACTCCTCTGGGTGTGCTATAGCTTGCCAATGTTCCTCCTAAAATATGTTGCCCAGAACTGACTACAACCCTCAAGATGTGACTAATGCACCATCAGTTCAGGAGATGAGTTGCGCCAAATCGTCTAAACTCTCATATAATCATAGCATTTTAGAGCCAAATGGGATGTCCAGTTCTTTTAATGACAGATGACACTCAGACAAACCAGCTGGACTGAGTTATAGGCAGAATCTGTGTCCACGGAACTAAGATTTCCTCTGTGTGAATCTCTATTTACATTAACCATGGTATCATATTCTTTTGAACACAACTATTCCACCAAGACCACAGCTGTCATAGCTACTTCCATTGCAATGTGAATGTCAGACCCAGGAGATAGTTTACACTGAAGCATGGGTGGCTCATCTCTATAGTACCTTCTAGGACCCTAGATCACAAAAGGCACCTGTCATGGAAAGAAAAATAAAGTCAATCAAAAGAATCCATAGATTGTTTCCAGAAAAAAAAAAACTTAAGGCTATGAACTCCAAGATACATAATAGTTAAATTTAATCATTCCACTGACAAACACAAATTCTACAAGGAGTTATGAGAGACTTTCAAATCTAAAGGAAAGAAAATTCCAATAACACAGAATTATTCTGTACCCATTAGAAACTTCAGGAGGGGAAGGAATAACACATTCCAAAGAGGAAAGGAACTCAAGCTGTGACCCAACATGACCTACCCAACAAATCTGAGATGGATATTCCACTTTTTTTAAAGAAGCATTTGAAACATTACTTGAAAGAAAACCAAACCTGAAGAAATTATTTGTTTCTCAAATACTCCAAACAACAGAAGTACAAGTAGGATAAACAAATATAACAACCGAGAATAACAGCAAAATAAAAACAAAGAGATGATGAAGAGATTTCTTTCTAAGCTCTTTTACCAGGGTAAAAGCAGATGTCAAATTGAACTAATGGTGGGGAAAGTCGTGAAAAATTGTGGATTAAATCTTGCAATACTCAATTGACAAGTCAATCAATGTTTTTTTGAGTTACAGAAGGGATAGCGCATAAAAGGAAAAGGGGGAGGGAGAAAATAGAGGGGAATATGTGATGTACTCTAATCAAGTCAGAAGCTAACAATGAAGAGAAAATTAACTCCTCTACTCTTTCAGGAAGAAGAGAAGCTATAGGAGCTTGATCAAGGGGGCAAAAGGAAAGATTGCAAAAGGGGAGGGGGGAAGGGTGAAATCTTGTTTCAGCAGTTGGAAGGGGATACCACTATTAAATCTGCTATGGGAGAAGAGAGCTATAAAGTCAGATCAAGACCTTACAAAGGATATAATTTACATGGATTTGATACTTAAAGAGACCACTCAGCCTGCCTCTGGAGAAAGGGAATCAGAGATCTTGGAGACAGCTGACACCTAGAAGAGTGGAAGGGCATAGATCCAGAGAAGAGATTTCAAGGGAAATGGGGGAAAAATGAGGACAAAAGTCAACAATGAACAACAGAATCAGGGCCATAGTAAAATTCTTACCATGGGACAATACTCTCTCTATCCCCTGCCAGAAAATGGAACTTTTAAGACTGAGACACAAAAACAAAATGAAAAGGACAGGCTGAAAGCAAGATCCACTAGACAATAACACAGAAACTGCTCAGAAGTGATGCCAATCAGGCACCTTAGAAGTTTTAATTCCTGTATAAGGCTCTGAATCAAATAATGGACAGAAAGGGAAAATAAATAATGAAAAGAATGAGGAACAGAAAACCTTTCAGAAAAAGAAAATTAAATTGAAATTTTAATGCAGCAAATTAAATGGAAAAACTAATGAACAAAACAAGTTGAAGGGAAGGAGAAGAAAGTGCAATTTTACTTGACTACTTTACTGAAAGGGAATAAAAGAAGGGATGAATTAAATCACTAGATAAAAACAAGCAAGAAAAAAAGAACTAATAGCAAAACTCAAAGTATTGCGGAAGACTTAGCAACTATTTAATGATAGCTTAGAAAACAAAATTCAAAAGGGCAAAAGATAAAAGCTTACAACCAAAAAGAACTTGCCCTGCAAAACTGAGTGTTCTCCAATGGGGGAAAAATAAAAACAGCTATTAACTATATGGTACTTTAAAGCTTGCAAAAGCACTTTACATGTGTTATTCTCCATGTTACTTTACATGTGCTATCTCATTTGTTTGTCATAGCAACTCTGTTATTATTATGCCAGAAAGAAAACAGACTGAAAGCAGTTATAGTTTGCATAGGATCGAAGTGTCTGAAGCAGGATTTGAACTCAGGTCTTCCTGACTCTAGATTCAGTACTCTATCTATACCACTTAGATCTCTCTTTGGATCTTAAATGGAGTAGAGAACTTCTAAGTGTTCCTGATGAGAAGACTAGAATGGAATGGAAACTAAAATGTAAACAGGACACTAGAGAAAACCATAAAGATAAATATGTCTGAATAATTACAAGAGGTTTAATAATAACAATGTGCTTACATTCAAAAAGGGGGAAGAAGAGATAAACATATACTTTAGAATACTAATAACCTCAATAATTATATAAGAAATCATAATATTAATTGACCATATACCAAGGATCATATAAGAAACTAAATAAGACAGATGCAAGGATTAAGGGTAGTTATGTTGATTATCTTAAGAGAGGAAAGAAAAAGGAGGGGAAAGAGAATACACCAAGGAAGAAAAAAGGAAAAAGCGAACTTGCAATATCTTATGATTGAGACTCTTGAGAAAAATATGTAAAATAGAGGAAAAGTTAGGGGGTGATCATCACCTAAACTTCCCTCTCATCTGAACTAGGTAAAAACATACTGAAAACACAAACACACACACACACACACACACACAGAGTTTGCTTTAATAATACATTAAACTCAATTAGGAAAGAATCAGGGACGAGGAAAGGGGAGAGAAGTGCTTTAAAAAGCAAGTAAAGTCAGGAACATAACGGTCACAAACAAAATTAACTTCACCTTCACAGGGTAGATCATAAAAGGATGATCAAAAAGAGAAAAAAGTAAAAGACTCCGTGATTGTGGCCTGCATTAGAAGAGAATGGGGATAATGGAGTAGAAGCAGATTGCTTCATTTTCAGATCATGAACATGGATCACATTCTTTCTCTTACCCCACCTTCTTCTTGCCTATAAAGAGATGGCAAAGGAGGAAATAGAGGACACACTGGGAGAAAATACACACTTTTCCATCACAACCATGAATGTGAGTGTGATGAACTCATCTATAAAACAGAAAAAAAGAACAGAATAAATTAGAAAACAAAACCCAACAGCATGTTGTTTACAAGCAGCACATTTTAAATAAAGATTCTTCACACAGAATGAAACTGGGGATTGGAGGAAAACTTGTTATTCAGAAGAACTAAAAAAATAGGACTAACAATTATGATCTCAGATGACATTAATAAAAATAAATATGGATGATAATAATAACATATAATAGCAATTACTATAATATAGCCCATACTATATGCCAGGAACTGTGCTAAGCCTTTTACATATATCATCTCATTTGATCCTCATAGCGACTTTTGGAGGTAGGGTTTATTATTATCCCCATTTTATGGAAAAAGAAACTGAGGCAAACAAAAGTCAAGTAACTTGCCCAGAATCACACAGCTAGTAAGCTAAAAAGTGTCAGAAGCCAAACTTGAACTCAGATCTTCCTGACTGCAAGCCTGGTGCTCTATTTATTCTGTCACCTAACTTCCCAAAAGACATAAGTGGGGATATTACATTATGTTTAAAGGTACTATAGAAAATGAAATAATAATAATATTTAATATATACACACCAAATAGCTTATAAGTACTTCATGGAAAAGTTGACTGAACTGCATGGAGAAATATATCAAAAGTATAATGATTTAAAAAAAAATCTATAGTGGTTGCAGACCTCAACATATCACTTTTAGATCTAAAAAGTCTGACAAAAAGATAGACAAGAAAGCAGTTAAGGACCTAATTAGAACCTCCTAAATGCATCATAGCTTTCTGCCACTTACTGAGTAAGAATAGAAAAAGTTCTGTATTTGTATACATGTGTACAGACATACACATACACATTAGGCATATATGTATACATATGTGTGTATATGTGTATGTATGTGTATATATGTATGTATACATGCGTTTATTTCTCAGCTGTGTGTGGCATTTTTATAATATTGATTATTATGTGCTATGGTATAATCTTTTGCTGATAACAACACAATAAAAATGATCATTGTTAAAGAGCTTTTGAAGAAGAGATTCAAACTTAAATGAAATCTAAATAATTTAATATTAAAGAATTACTGGATGGGGGCAGCTAGGTGGCACAGTGAATAGAGCACCGGCCCTGGAGTCAGGAGGACCTGAGTTCAAATCTGACCTCAGACACGTAACACAAAAACTATTCATGTGACCTTGAGCAAGTCACTTAACCCCAATTGCTCTACCTTCCCCCCTTCAAAAAGCAAAAAAAAAAAAAGAATTAGGGTATGATAATCAATAATTTCATCAAAGAAAATGATAACGAGACAACATATCAATATTTTGTAGGAGTACTTGGAGGAAAATTTTATATCTTTAACCTTACTAGATGACATCTTACCTGATGTCACCTATGATACTCCATCATAATTCCTTGGAGCACAAAAAAGTGTTTGAACCTAAGATGTTTCATCCTTCCCCTTTATAAGAAGAGCCTCATACCAATTATATGGCTCCAAATATAGTGGTCCTTCTTGCTTTCTCTCTGTGTCATGTTTTTCTGTCCTCCAGCCTCCTAATATAGACCAAAATTCCCATATGCCCTTTTTTCCATCTTTCTAAGTTTTTTTTCCTCTTTGCTCCTTAATAATTTGGAAAGCAGACATACATTTCTCTAGCCCATTAATTTTCTTCTCAAGATCAGAAACTAAAGTGTGATTTCAATCTACATAGACATTCCATGGTACTGACAGAAATACAAACATAGCATATTCTCTGTAGGCCACAGTAAAAGGCTTCTTGCCTTCCATAGTTGTTTGAAACTAGTTTTATTCATTTGTCATCTATTAGCTAATCTTTGTGGTTAACTACTCTGGGGGAAAATGATTTATTTAAAAGGTTTGTGATTTGAGATATGAATATGATATCTATTTCATTTTATCTTATACCGATTTCCATGTATTTCCTTCTATGTCTCCGAACGCTAGGCCCTTTGGCTGCACTTTGGGGAGGCTGTATTTATTTAGTAGACAGAAATAGACAAAAGGATAGAAGACTCAGAGATACAAGATGAAATCCAGTTTTTAACGGATGGGCAACTAAGTGGAGCAGTGGATAGAGGGCCAGGTCTGGAGTGAGGAAGACTCATCTTCATGAATTTAAATCTGACCTCAGACATTTCCTTAGCTGTGTGACTCTGGGCAAGTCACTTAACCGTGTTTACCTTTGTTTCCTCATCTGTAAAATGAGACAGAGAAGGAAATGGTAAAGCATTACAGTATGTTTGCTGAGAAAATCCCCAAAGAGGTCACAAAAACTCAAAGACAATTGAATAACTGGTTGTGAGATCTATGCACTTCATTCTACCTCACTGCTATTCTCCAGAACCCTAGCTCATTCTGCCCAGAGTCCTAGTAACCATTCCAATTTATAGCCCTTGCTGTTTCACATTCTCTTATTATGACTCCTCTCTTAGCCACATCTATAAAATGAGAACAAAATTCCTTTACTACAATCTTACTCTATGGTCTTTGAGTAAAATCAGTTGCAAACTTCAAACTGCTATGGAACTCTGAACTATCATTACACATTTTAGTGTAACATGGGTTTGCTTTGGCCCCACTGGCTGAGGACCAGGTTTGTTACAATATCCTATTCAACCACCCTGGTATTCTCTGGCAATAATTCAAGCCCCCACTGATTCTGTTTCCCCCTTTGTAAGGAGCTAGTGACTAGCACCCCAGTTCCTTTCAATATTTAACATTGAATTAACTTTTACAAAAGGATACTTTCTTCAAAGATTTAGCAACATACAAATATTTCCCCCAACATTTGGGGGCATAAGACTCTCTATACCAGCTCAGTCCCTAGGAAGCAGAGAGGGATTAGGTCCATAACTTAACTAATTTCCTACATAGCATTAGTCCCACTAAGTTCAAGACTAAAACTCCACTGGGCCAGCGTTCCAAACCCTTGCTGCTGAACTGACTGTAACACTGAGCCTGGATTCTTGATGCCCTGATCCCTGGGGCTAGATCCCTATGTAATGGTCTAGAACTGAAAAGAACAAAGTAAACAAGACTAACACCCTGAGCCCATTTCTCTGGGTAACCTGGCTTAAGGTGGTGGGGAGAAGAGAGTTGGCCCTGAGGCCTGCTGTAAATGAAGGAGTCCTTCAGTCTTAGACCTAATTACAGGAAAGAAGGAGAATTTCCTCAGTCAAATAGTTTTAAAGATGCAGACAGTTCTGGCTATTCAGTCATTAGAAAAAGACTGCTCCCAACCACAAGATAGGCTAGCACAGAATCTCCATGGATCCACCAGTTCATCTGTCATGCAGAAGCAAGTCCTGAGTATCTCTCTTGGATGATTCCATCTTAAGTGACCCGGGCATGAATCAAATCCCCATTTTGCTGGCTTCCTTTAGAAAGTAATTTGTGAACTGGAATAACATGGCTCCTTATGGAAAAAAAACCAAGGCATAACATTTTCAACATGTTGAAACAGGATAGAAAACTGCAAGCTCCTAAATAAGAGAAATGTGGTCTCACCCCTACAGGATACAGTTCTTTCTCTGATCAGAAAACATACCATTCACATACAAAGATGTTTTCACAGGTGGTTCCCTATGTCAGAACCCATTAGTATTCTTTTCCTATTCTGATCTTGGGTTCCTCCTTATACGAGGTCATTACAAAAATGTGGTAGAGAAATACCCAATGCTAATAAAAGCCTGTGCAAAATGTATCATATTATTTTTCATTTGACAATTTTGAACGGATTTGTTTTTATTCATTTGCTGCTTTCTTGAATACAGAGTGGTTGCATCCATCTGAATGCCCATAGAGACAAAATTGAAGAGGAAGAAAATCTTGTGGCTTTTCTAAATTTTCACATTTTGCTCAGGATACAGTCAGTTCTAGAATTAGGTGTAGAATGAGAGGAAGTAACATCCTATTTGGTTACTCATAACATCCATGTGAATCCTCTGGAAAAGGCTAAAGGTGCAGTCTATGACTATTTTCCCTAAAAGTTTTGGTATTGAGTAGTAGACTAAAGCAGGGATGGTACATCAGAAAATCTGGGCTCTAATCCTGAATCTATTACTAACTCGCTAGAGCCAATCAAAAGAATACATTAAGCACCACTGCTAAAAAGGAATGAGTTCATCTTATCATCTGTGTCTGTTTCCTTATCATTAAAAGGGAAATGATAAAGTCTGTCCTGCCTACCTCTTAGTTTTGATATGAGAATATAGTCATAGACTTTGCAGAGTTAGAAAAGACACTAGAGGGGCAGTTAGGTGGTGCAGTGGCTAGAATACTTGCCCTAGAGTCAAGAGGACCTGAGTTCAAATCCAGTCTTAGACACTTGAAACTTACTAGCTGTGTGACTTTGGGCAAGTCACTTAACCCTGTTTGCCTTGCTCAAAAAAAGGACATTAGAAGTTGCCCAATCCAGATATTATAAAATCATAGAATGTTAGAACCAGAAGGGACCAAGAACCTTTAGCTCAAGAGTTCTTAACCTGAGTCCACAGACCCTGTATAGATTTCAGAGGAATAATCAAGTTGGTTGGGGGAAAAATACATCTTTATATTCACTAGCCTCTAAATGAAACTTTAGCTTTAAGTGGTAAAGTAGCAAAACTAAGATTTGAACTCACATCTTCTGGTTATTTTTCAATTAAATCACATGATCCTCTTAAACAATATAAATGAACTGAGATGTTTGTGAAAGCACTTTTTGTTTGTTTTTGTAGTGAGGAAGGCAGGGCAATTGGGGTTAGGTGACTTGCCCAAGGTCACACAGTAGTAAGTGTTAAGTGTCTGAGGCCGGATTTGAAAGCAAGTCTTCCTGACTCCAGGATTGGTGCTCTATTCACCATGCTCCCTAGCCACCCTGAAAGCATTTTGAAAGGTATCAAATGCTCAGCAAGGTATTATTATTATTGAATTTCATTCATTTCTTCATAAGTAAAAGTCATTCTGAAATATTCTCCATTTTGTTCCCTTTCTTCCACTCCCCAGATTAAGGGGTGTGCATCAGAGGCCAAAGGGAAGATGGAGGGGAAAGGGAACCATTCCTGTTCCTTCTTCCTTTCACTTCAATCTTTAATTACCCTTCCTAAAAGTTGCCCTCAGGCCCTCTGGTCTCAGCCTACCTTCTCATTTTCTATCAAAGCCCTTTAAAGATTAGTCAGAGACCTTGATGCTTAAGTGAACTCTGCTCCCCATCTTCTTGAAGAAAAGCTGTGTCCTTCGAACAGTTGCTTTCTGTTTGTCCTGAATAGATTTTTATATAACACTGAAACCTGGGGGAGATCAGTTTCTGCTAAGATCCCAGCAGGTGTACTGAGCTAGCCAGCCACAAAAAAAGGGAGGATTTTCTGGTTTGGGGAAAGCCCAGGGAGCCAAATATGTCAATATAATCTCTGTAGTTATTTTTTCTTATGCAAAATTTAAGTTGCAATATTAAAGAGTTTACAAGTTCCTTCCAACAAGATCATTTATCGTTCTATACTCTTCTATTTTCTACTATGGATGGAAAAATTTCCATTTTTCCCCCCTAACATAGAACTAGTTTATAACAAGGATAAAATGAAAAGTATAACCTTCAAAAAAGTTAAGAAACAAGTCTTTTACATTTTAAAAATGGAAAGCCGCATATTGTGTTGGGACGGGAAAAATAATTACTATCCTAAAAATTCTTACTATCTTCTGTCACTAATGTGGAAGAACCAGTTAGGAGTTGGAGTCAGAGACTGGCAACTGTCCATAAGGCACAAGTTAAGCAACCTATAACAGATGAATATCAGATGTGTAATGCAGAGAGATGCTAAGCAAGATAACGTATAATTTTTAGATGAGACACCATGGTAGTTCTTACATGTGAGTCTCCCCAAAAGCTACCCCATATTGAAGGCATTCAGCCCCTCAGTGATGTGTGACTTTCCTAGGGTCACACAGCTAGAAAGGATTTGAAGCTGGATTTGAACACAGATCTTCCTCACTCCAGGCCCAACGTTCTATCCACTGTGGACACGTGACTAGAGAACATTCCTGGGAAGTATATGCATAGAGAACATAGAGTGGCCAGCATACATGAAAATTCTCAGGTGGCTGAGCTACTGATGTTCTGTGGTGATGTCATTCTACTGCTCTCTTACTGGACATTTCTACTATGCTGCTCTCTTATTGGACATTTCTACTGGGCTGCTCTCTTCTGGTCTTCCTTTCTCCATGGGGGGAAGGGGTGCCCTCTGTGGATCTGCAGCTGTTGCTGTTGCTCTCTGCTGCTATCTGCTGCCACAGCCTGTAATGCAGTCTCTTTGCAGGGGTCATCTACATACATATATCTTCTTCTGCTACAACTCTTCCAGTCACCAGCTCTTCTTCATCTTCAACACAGCTTATAACTCCAAGGGCAGGAGTCAGCCAACTCTTTAAAGCTGACAAGCTATGTTTAACCAGTCTCATCCTAGTTAGAAGAACCCCTAGGCATTTTAAAGTCTTTCTTTTGAAATCCGTGTGTGTGTGTGTGTATGTGTATGTGAGTGTGTGTGTGTGTATGAGTGTGTGTGTGTGTGTGTGTGTGTGTGTGTGTGTGTGTGTGTGTGTGTGTGTGGTCAGTGGGAGTTGAGGGTGTGGGGAAGTGTCTCGGTCTAAACTTTTATTTGAATTATGGTACAAAACTCCCTTTAAGTCCTATTATACCCCTCACTTGGGTTCCCTTCAAATTATCCCAAGGGCTCTGCTTGGCAAAACTACAAAGGAGCTCATTGGAATTGGGGTTAGGAGAGTCTTTTCAACTCCCATAATGCCCTTGGTTGCCACACAAATCAAGCCAGGGGCAAAGAGGAGTGGGTGGAACGAGTAAAGCTAGCAACCTTTACCCTACTTCCCCCAGAGAACAAAATCACTAGAACTCTTTCCACTTGACCTCAGGTGTTAAACTCTGGCACCAAACTGGGCAAGGGAAGAGAACAAGCATTTATCAAACACTCACTATATGTCATCACTGTGCTATGAGCTTTACGAATATTATCTCATTTGATCCTCACAAAAGTCCCCCCATTTTATATTTGAGAAAACTTAACAAGACAGAAGTTAAGGGCTCACAGTATAAACAGAACAAGTCTCATCTCTCCTCCAAGTGATAACCCTTCAAACACATGAAGATAATTGTTATCACCCCTACTCAAACCTCCTCCCCTCTCCTCTTCTCCTGGGTAAACATAGCCAGTTCTTTCAAAAGATTTTCATATGACATAGACTCAAGGCACTGGACACTATCTTGTCAATATATTTATGCCAATCCATAGCTTTCCATGAAAATTATTGTTGGGTCATTTCAGAATCCCTGTTGACCCCGTTTAGGGCTTTCTTAGCAATGATACCAGAATGGCTTGCCATTTCCTTCTTATTTTACAAATGAGGAAACTGAGGCAAATGGCATTAAGTGACTTGCCCAGAGTCACATGGCTAGTAAATTTCTGAGGTCAGATTTGAACTCCGGTCCTCCTTGACTCCAGGGCCAGCACTCTATCCCCTGTGCTGTCTTGCTGCCCCATCGTGAAAACAGCATGAGGTGCTTTATTCAAGGTTTTACTAGAATCTAGGCTGCAGCACTCTCGTTGTCTTCTAGTTTAATGATCCTGCCAAAAAAAGGCATAAGGAGATAAGAGGTAAGTGATCTGCTCCTGAAGAAGTCATGCTGTCTCTTTGTAACCTCTCCTTCCCCTGGCAGGTGTTTCCTGATCATCTCTTAGAATATTTATTCTAGAATTTTCCCAGGAAGCAAAGTTCATTAACCTACTGTCGGCAAACTCTGCTCTTTTAAAGAAATTGGAACATTTGTCCTTCTCCACTATTGTGACACCTCTCCTGTTTTTCAAAATTGTGATACCTCTAACAAGCTTTCAAATTTACTGACAGTTGCTCAACAAACACATCTCTCTGAACTAAAGGATGTAATTGATCTGGGCCAGCTGATTTTAATTTGTCAAGATCAGCTATCTCTCATTATCTACTTAGTATATTACAACTAACTTACTTTCTCCTTCCTTATCTTAGGTTCAATATCGATTTCCATTAATCACTTTTATTTTGTCATTTCTGATCATTCTCCTTTTGCAGAAAACAAGAAAGAAAATATGAATTAAGTAAGTCAACATCCTCTCTGTGGTCAGCGGTTATCACTTAATCTATCCCAAGCAAAGGATCTTCCCCTCATGGGCTCAAGCTGTGTGATCAAGAACAAGTCACCAAAATTTTAAGTGTCCCCAGAAATTCTCTAATATTGCAAGTAACAACAAAGGTATTGATCTGCATTGAAGGAAAGAGTTCCTGTACCAGGAGCTCCCTAAACCAATGAAATCATATTTGAAGACAAAAGGAATTGCCATCCAATATTGTTTCCTGGAGATATCTGGGCACACACACATATATGCATATGTTGTTGAAAGTTATGTTGACTTAGTCATCCATTGTTCTCAGCCCTTCTTATCAACCAGTGATGGGGGAGCCTCTGCTGGGGAAAGAGACCCCAAGTCTGCACCTTTTGGTATCACCTGCTCCCCGTCACAGACCCCTACCTGCAAATTGTCACATTCTTGCTACCTTGGGGAAGAACTCTCCCCGCAGGGAGACAGCTTTGGTATAGGTAACTTTAAGATAATCCAGATAGGTCCACCTCAGGGAAAGAGGTGAGACCCTTGAATCTCAGTTTCTACACATGGCACACATTGTAATTAGGAGCAACTAGACAATATGCCATGGCTCTTGCTGCCTGAAGGCCAGGTATGTTACCCTTTAACCCCCACCCCTAGGATTCTCCAGTACCCTTAAGGGAGTTCTCTCATCTCCCTCACTTATTCAAGCCCTCTCAAATTGTTTCCTCAATTTTAGGGGTCCTTAGCACCCCAGTTTAATTTAACTCTTTAATAGTCAGATTAGCTTTGGCAAAGGAATATTTACTTCAAAGGTGTAGCAAAAATAAACATATAAACATTACCCAGTCTCTAGGGAGGGAAGGCAGATAAGATTCACAAGCATAACTCACTTCCTATGTATCACCAGCCACACTGATTTCCAGGTCCAAAGCTCCCCTGGGCTTGTGTCTCAAGACTCTGGCTTCTCAGGGTTTCTCTGCTCCAATATCTGGCCTGAAATCCTGGCTCCAAGTTCTCCATGGCCCATTCCCACTCCTAGAACTGAAAAAAGGATACAAGAAACAAGACCAACCCCCAAAGCCCATTTCTAAGAGCCATAGCACCTAAAGGGGCCTTCCCATACCCAGCTTAGTGTTTGGTGCCCATGTTGCAGATGAACAAGACTTTCCCACTTGTATATCACGAAAAAGAAAGAGCAAGACTGTTCCTATGTGGTAGTCTTTAAAGACAGAGGCAGTTCCTGCTACATAACCAAAAGGAAGAGTATACACCAACCCATATGGTAGCGGAGCATGTCTTATCCCAAAAGCAGATCCCTGTCATCTCCCACATGAGTGCTTCCATCATAGGTGATCTGGGCTGGCATCCAAGGCCCATTACACATATACACTCCTGGAGAGGAGAGACTGTGGTGCATAGATCTTTGCATCTCCCATAATACCCACCACTGTGCCTTGCCCATCCAATTGCTCAGTAAGGACTTGTAATTTGCCTTGCTTTGATTTAGCTAGGAAAATCAGTAAAAATCGAAGAACCGTCTGAATTTGACTGGGCTCATCAGTCTCAAGCCCAGATTGCTTCCTCTGTTGTGTGCATATAGAATCATCAAACCCCAGTGGTAAGGACCAAGTGTCTAGGCAACTTCTGTCTCCAATAAGCATTCTCTGTGGGGACCAGGAATGTGACAGTACAAACAGCTTTTGCCTTAAACACCAATTTGAAGCTGTGCTGCTATTTGATGCAGTCATGGCTAATGTGCCTTCCTCTTTCCTTGCCTATTTTGGCATGCTCCCAAATGATTTGATTATACAGTAGCCAGTGGTTGGTTGGCAGCCATTTCCTATCACTGCCACCCCCAAGAAAAAACACTATGAATTTCCCACACAAAGGATTTTAAAAAACCAACCATTTTCCTATGGAGGGAGCACATAACACCACACAGTGAGCCCTTCCTTACTCTGAGCCCTTTGGTCTAAAGACCAAATATAGAGTCCCAAGGCTAAAAAAATTTGAGAAAATGGCTCTTTGGGTTAGTTAATTGTACAATGAACAGAACAATTACAGGCAACTGCCTATGGCTACTACTGGTCCCTTCCAAAAGTTAGCCATGAAGATATATTATACCATATTGATCATTCTTAAAATATAAGGCAGGCCATATTTCAATGTAACCTGTCCTGAAACCCAAAGTAAGCTTATGTGTCATAGGAGATGAGGAGCAATGATGGCAAGCTGGAACACTTGAGAGACTTTAGTAGATTGGGGCCCCAAAGACCTGGACTTGACTGTACATTTTTCATTATAGAGTAGGCTCATGCTTGTGAGCTTATGCTAAAGCCATTTGGGACAAGTTCTTTGTAGAAAACTCTTCTGCTGTCATCACCCAAGGAAAAGAGATATTTTGTTCTCAAACTTATATAACTTATATTATTCTGAAACTTATATCACATAGCACTTCAGCATTCTAGAATTTTATGGTTTCCAAAAAAAACAAGGCTGACGATCAGACAGAGAGCAGTATAGCAGGACATGGAACAAGTTAAAAATGAGGAACTGCATAAAAGATGCCCAGCAAGAAGTTCTCCCCATTTCCCCAATAACTTCAAAGATAAGTTTCCTCCCAGACCCAAGTGACCCATTCCTCCTGGAAGCATAGACAAGTTCCTCCATATCTCCTTTGTTCACTAACCTCAAGTAAATTCACAGAGATTTCAAGACCATAGCCCAAAACCAGGTGCCATGATGAAAAAATCCCAAAGTGTAGATCTGGAAGTAAAAGTACTTTGAGCCTTCTAAATCACCATCCTGGAATTCCCTTAAAGGAGGGAGCATTTCTTTTTTTTTCTTTTGCTTTTTTGGAGGGGGGAAGATAGGGCAATTAGAGTTAAGTGACTTAAGTGTCTGAGGTCATATTTGAATTCAGGTCCTCCTGACTCCAGGGACAGTGCTCTATTCACTGCACCACCTAGCCACCCCTGAGCATTTCTAACAATCTTTGGAGATGGAATGGGATTTTTCTTTACAAAAAGGAAGCCATCTTAAAGGAGTGCTATACAATCCCATCATCCCAATTTGGGTACAGATTTAGAGAACTACTATAAAACTTTCTATTCCTGGACAGATGTAAAGAATGTTCTCTACAAAGTCTCTTTGGGACACATAAGTCTTATGCATGGGCATTTTTTTCCTTTTCCTCCTTCTGGAACAAACTGGAATGCTTTTGGGAAATCACGCAAAGCTTTTACTGACCTAGGCCTCTCGGCCCTCATAAGTGTGCTTTTTTACCTTATCTTGCTAGGGCCCAGGTCTCCACACCTGTTTTCATTTCCTCACCAAATTGTCCCCTCTCGCATTTATCCTTATTCCTCCTCCCTTTAGAAGCTTGGATTCCCCCCTGTAGATCCCTTGGTCCTGATAAAGGAGCTTTTGCTGATCTTTCTGGGGCCTAGGCCTCCACATTACTTCTTATCTGTCTCCTCCTCATGCCCCTGAACAAATATTTCCTCTCCTCTTTTCCAGTACCTTCTATGTGTTGTCTTCTCCATTGGAAAGTAAACTTTTTTCTTTTTTTGACTTAAATACAAAACTTTAATACACAATAAGAAAATAAAAGAAACATATAAACTTTAAATACTGAAACTTAAACGCAAAATAAGAAAAGAAAAATGAAGCTTGGCTATGTGCACAGTAGAACATAAGAGAGAATTCAAAACATACAGCAATAAATTTCCATTTCAAGAAAGCCTATACAGAAAATAAACTTTTCAAGGGCAGGGATTGTCTTGCTTGCTTGTATCTATATCACAAGCACTTATCTCAGTGCCTGGAATACAGTAAGCTCTTAATAAATGCTTTTTATCTATCAATCAGTCTGCTTAGACTTCCCAAAACAGCAGAAACGCAGCCTTTAAATACAAACATTTTACCAATGTTTCTGTTCAACAGGGAGACCTGCAGAAATATTGCCTCCAAAGAACAAAAGGGATGCATCACACAGAGGACAATGCAGAGGTACATCTTGGGTGTAAGCAAGTTATGACATATAAAGCCATGAGGAAATTCAAGGAGGAATAGAAAATTCGAGGAGTTGTATAACTGAAAGGGAAGATGGTCTGGACACTTACCAAGACCCAGGGAAATCCATCGGTAGGACAGTCAACCTCAATCCTGAGAAAAAGAGGAAGGGTAGACTTTGGGTGCACTCCTCATGGTGAACTTTTAGGAGAACATGGATGAGAGTCACACAAGATGGGCAAGCATGGATGATGGGTTGTGGATTGCATCGTTGGAGAGAGCTCCCAAATGGATGAGATTATACATTCATACAGAGTATAAACAGAATCCAATCTACATGAGTTCTTACAGGGAGGAAATGAGCCCTTGTTGTTATGTCCCTCTGTTATAGTTTAAGGTGATCTAGCTCATGAAGGAGAAAACCAACTAGAGTGGTCTGGAAGGAAATGGATTCTCTCATCCAGATTGCTGGAGGTGACTGAGTTTCATAACCAAGTTATGTTCTCAGCAGAAGGAGCTGAAGACTTCTAGCCCACCTCCTCATTAAATGTCCACCAATTGGGGTTGATTTTCATTTGTCAAGGGAATTCCCTTTCAAAGATTATTTAAAGCTTTCAGGCTCTCCATGTCTTTTATCTTTGGTTATTGAGAGAAACCTGCTCACCATCAATATATTGATTATTAGTTAGCCTAATTAATAGATTATTAATTACTCAGAAATGTGTCTCTTGTGTTTTTCATTCATTGCAGCAAAGTGCTCTAGTATGAAGGCAGAAATTAGGGGGAGAAAAAGATATAAGTTGAGTCAGGCATTGAACTTGTTGAGTAAGGACAGAGAGCATCCCAGAGGTTGGTAGACAACAGCCATAAGAATTTTAATTGGGTAATAAATATGGATTGAATGAACCTCAAAGGAAGAAAGTTATTGAGTGATGGTGGTAGAGAGAGGGCCTGGAAATGGCAATGGGGAGCCAAGAGTATTCCAGTTCTCACAATGACCAGTGAGCCAGGGGATATGAGTGAAAGTGTGACCAGTTGTAATGCCAAGCAAAGGCAACTTCCAAGTTTCAGAATACCAGCTTAGTAACTCTCCATTTATTCAGTGACAAATTAAGGCAAAACTTTCACAGAAAAGAGAAAATCAAAATACAGGGTAACCCAGTCATTTTAGTAAGTTCTCAATTCAATCACAAAGTATAAAGTCAAAGTACCCCATCCCTGGCTAGTCAGTCACAAAGTCTCTCTTCTCAAATGGAGATTAGTTTCCAATCATAAACAAAGTACATTCATTTGGTCAGTCACAGAGCACAAAAATCAAAGTTCATGACTGAATTACAATCATCATCAGTTATCCCCAAGCACCTTCTCAAAGGGGCAGGGGAGAGCACAAAGGCCATCTACCCCTAAGCCACAACAAGATTATCATCACAGCATTCAATACCCGAGGAGAGGGCTTTTCTTCATCTTGACCCAAGGCAAGTACTCAGCAATCTCTGTTCCTGGGGAGACAAAGCTTAACAAAGCCACAATATACATTGCCAGTGTCATCATCAATTCACTCTCTGCCTGCCAAACAGTCTCAGGACCCCTGAAAACACCAGCAAGACCCTTCTCAGGATTTCTGTAACATACCACAAGAAAATCCTCCTTGAGGGCTTCTGAACCAACAGCAAGTTTCCAGGACCTCTGCAACAACAGCACTGTCCTTTACCAGCAGACAAATCAGGCAAAACAACGTCAAAACAGACAGAAAAAATACCAGAACCACAGTCATGCCTCCTTGGTTCTCGGCAGCTCTGGGTGGCAGCTCTCAAAAGTCCTAGGCAGCTCCAACTGGCCCTCAGCAATCTGGGCGGCTTTGGCTGGCAGTTCTCTCTCTCTCTCAGCAACTCTGGCTCCCAGCAATTCTCCTCTCTCTCTGCTCCCCAAAAGTTCTTCTGCCTATCTCTGCTTAGGCCTTCTCTCTGCTTGGGCCACTCCCTAAATCCACAGCACCAGCTCCTCCCAGTTCAGCTCTATCTCTTCATGTCAACAAGTCCATCCCACAAGTGGGATTCACAAGCTCTGGGTTTCAACACTCGACCTGAAAATGAAGCCAGTACAGGGAGATCTTTAAATTCCATTACTATTACACCAGTGCTGGAAAGGGAGGCTGGGGAAGCTGAGTCATCAGAAGAGAGTCAGGTCTCATTGAGTACAAGAAGATGGAGGGAATGAGAAAGGAAAAGATTTAAGATGAAAACAAGTTTTTTTACCTATAGAGCAGATAGGTATTCTAGAAAGGACAGTGAAAGGAGTGCATAGCTTTAAGATGGGATATTAGAAAGTGGGGCTTTGGGTGGAAAGGAATAGGAATAAATGGGTGGACAATGGTGTGTTGGACCTGGCTCATACTGGTTCTCAAGAGTCAATTGTTAAATTTTCAGTATAATCAGCAAATGCTATAAATCAGAGTTTTATTTATTGCTTTGTAGATTGACTAAAGGCTTAAGAAAGTAATGGAAAAGATGTTGATAATGCAGATTAAAATTTAAAGTGTGTTGGGTGTACATTTTGGGGAGGAGATATTGTTAAACATTTACCAGTACTCCACTGAAAAGAGACTACAATTTTTTTCCCAATCTCAGTAGGTCATAATCCTTTCAGCTGTTATAACTGTCCTTCCTCATCTATTTGTAAGCATTTCCTCTCTTATAGGCCACTACAGCTATTCCTTCCATATCAGGACTTTCCCATCATGGTTTTAATATATTGAGCGTCAGCATAAGAAATTAAATGGGAATTCTTGGAGAGGTTTTCAAAAGTCACAGACAACACATAAAGGCCAGCAGATGAAACAGAGCCTATGACCAAGTACTTAACCCAAATTTTACAATAAGATACTGTAAACACCTGATAAAAGAAAAAGAAAAAATTCAGACTTCTCAGTTACAAAGAGAGAGCCAAAAAAATTTTATGCAGATTTTCCAGACAGGGGTGGGGGGATGCCACATCCCTAACCCCAGCATTGTGGAAGAGATAACTGTACTAATATCTCTGGTACCATCTCTGCTATCAACTCCAGTTGCTAGAAGGGAGCAGTGATATCATACAGCACAGTCCTTTGGAAATATTACAGCCAGCGCTAACCTTCTCACTGGGAGACCATTCCTGAATAGACACCAAAAAGGGAAAACCTAGGACAGTCAATGCAGCAGATTATTCACCACTCTGAGCTACAGAGAAAGTGAAAATGTCACTAAAAGGGCAGTCTCATTGAACCATGTCTGTTCAGTGTTACACACCATAGCCCCTCATTACCCTCACCCTCCAACTACAATGTTTAATCATCATGTGTCAATCTCGCTGCATTTTCCCAAGATGGAGAATGTTCCCACACACTCCACCTGTTTCCTCCTCCTCCTCCTTCTGGCATCTCACTTCCAAAACTCTTAAACAATCCTAGGCAATTCTTGAACTCAGTGGCCATCTGAATCCTGGGAAAGCATCTGAGTCTATAAGATTACTCTGATGCAGGGCTACATTCTGATGAAGGGCATATGTATGGATTCTCTTTTTTTTTTTTTTTTGAGGTAATTGGGGTTAAGGGACTTGCCCAGCATCCCACAATTAACAAGTGCCTGAGGCCAGATTTGAACACAGCTCCTCCTGACTCCAGAGCCAGCATTCTATCCACTGTGCCACTTAACTGTCCCTAGTATATATCCTGCTGTACCATAATTGTGTATATTAGAAAGCTTACACACAAAAAGGAATTTTTTAAATGAGATAAAGGTGAAATAGTAATCTATTCTAGACCTAATAGTGTCACTGGAGTTATAAAGTAGGGAAGGTGACAGGTCAGAAGTTTAGGAAGACTTGAGTTCAAATCCTGCTTCAGACACTAACTGTGTGACCCTGTACAAGTCATTTAATGTTTCTGAGCCTATTTCCTCATCAGGAAAATGAATTTAACAGCCTATATCACATGGTTGTTGTGAGGATTAAAAGCATATAAAGCACTTTGCAAACTTTAAATCACTGTATATATTCCAGGCATTATTACTGAGTAAGCTTTTGTCTGAATCAAGGTAAGTGGTGATAAAGATCCTTAAACTAGGGTGATAACTGCATGAATATAGAGAAAGGGAAAGATGTGGATCGGACATAAAAATGGTAAGAATGAGGGAGAGTATGACATGAAAGATAACAGGGGGTGTGAATTTTGGTGACCAGAAGAATGCGGATGGCCTTCATTCTAATAGGTAAGAATAGAAGAGAAGTGGGTTTAGGAGGAAAGGTGACATGAGATCTGAGATCAGTGCCAACCACTCTATGCCTGCTAATCCTGTGTGACTCCCTCATCCCCCATCCAAACAAAAAGGGAGCAGGTATAGATCTCATTGACTGGTCTTTGCCCTGGAATGAAGGAGCCTGTCCTTTGAGGGGCACGCTCACAAGATGATCTGGGGGGCAGGGAGTAAAGGGAGAGGTGGATTTTCCAAATCACTTCTGTAGCTGCAAGTGGCTGATAGATGGAAGCCTTGCAGAGAAGGAGGCTGGCAGCAGAGTATAAGAGTTTGGGGAATAAAGCTTCACTTGGCTGTGTTGGAGACAAGCCCTATGATTGTCTGTAGCAGAGATGGTGGGATATGGCCCATTTTGCTATCTTCTTATTGGTTGATGACAAGCTCCTTGGGACCAAGCCATGGCATCCCCAGGGGGTCCTAACATCTGGCCCCCATTTTGAGAACCACTGCTATAGAACCTTCCCACCAAGTTCTGAGATGTGTTAGGGACAAAGGTCAGTTTTTCTTTATCAGGCAATGAAACAGTCCCAGAGATTGGAGTGGTCTGGGGACTAGGCCTTGAGTTACTGAAGGCGTATAGAAAGGTAAGCCCATGAGGAATCAAGTTCATTCTGACTAGACAGGTTTACATAGGGAGATAAGAGGGGTAGGCAATGGCACTATTTCCCTTAAACAGGGTTGTATCCTTGCTGAATATCCTTTCCATAGTACAGTTAAATTAACTTTTTGTCAAGCAGTGGATGGTCTACAAGTATCTTATTTCGTTTCTTTTTTTTTTCCTGCAAGGCAATCAGGGTTAGTTAAGTGACTTGTACAGGTTCACACAGCCAGTTTCAAGTGTCTGAGGCTGGATTTGAACTTGGGTCCTCCTGACTCCAGGGTCAGTGCTATATCCACTGCACCACTAGCTGCCCTGGTCTCATGTAATTTCAATCCCAAACCTGACCCGTTGGACTGGCCTGAGTTAAGAGGGTTCCAACAGATTCTCATTTGGAGAAAAAAAACATTAGTCTGAAAACAAAAAAGCGTTAGATTGTATGACTCAATCTACTCCATGCTTCAGTAAAAGGATGAAGACCAATTTATTCCTCCCCCAAAGGACCGGCTATTTCAGCTTCTTCTGATGGCCTGGCATCTGCTAACAAGTGGGGCTGAGATAGGACCTGTCAAGGGGCCAGAGAAAATGGGAGAAGAATCCAGACTCTGAGCAAAGCTATTCTCCACTTAGAAAAAAGAATGGTGACCTACTTTCCACACTATGAGATTTTAGGGAAGCAATGGGCTTGAACCTTAATATCTAAAGGAGCTTAATTTGTTTTTAAAAAATCTGCTCTGCAGATAAATGCATTTTAGTTTTAAGCCATATATGGATTATCAACTTTCAAACGATTTCACTGCCATAAAGTATAGCACTAAAACTCCACCAGGGGCTAGCACAGTGCACTGTCCATAGAAGAGGTTGATTTGATGTCTGTTGAATCAAAATGAATTGAATCTTTCCTGACTTAGTAGGTATTTTGGGACTTTGTCACACTTCAGGGTTGTAGAATCACAGAACATCAAGGCTGAGGAGGTGTTAGAGGTCATCCTTATTTCATATGCAAGGAAAATCAAGGTCAGAGAGGTGCAATGATATGCCCATGTGTTTCAACTAGTTAAGAATAGTTATTGAGGATAGCATTTAGTGCACAGTACAAGACTAATATAACTGAACTTTACATTACTTGGAAGATAGGGGGGAAAAGGAATTTATTGTAGCATCCATAAGGTAAAATGCTGGATACCATTTGCTTTCTCTGTATTTTCTCATTCATACTTTCACTTTTCTTTCTTCAGGGACTCTCTTTATAGGGGAGGAAGGATGGAGATGAGCAGGACCCTTTTCAATGAAGAGTTATGTAGATTTGCTTCCATCTGACTATGAAGAACTGAATGAAAGCTCACAATTCTCTACAGAGGGTTAATCAGTCAATGAACATTCATTAAGCGCCTACTATGTGTCAGACCCTGGGCAAGTCACTTTAACCCTGTTTGCCTCAGTTTCCTCAACAGTTAAATGAGTTGGAGAAAGAAATGGCAA
This sequence comes from Pseudochirops corinnae, assembly GCA_028646515.1. NCBI lineage: Eukaryota > Metazoa > Chordata > Mammalia > Diprotodontia > Pseudocheiridae > Pseudochirops > Pseudochirops corinnae. The sequence goes on along the minus strand of CM053591.1, from coordinate 53,591,529 downwards.
ACCACTCCAGTAACTTTGCCAATAACAACAGCCACAACCACAACAAACCCAAATGGGGTCACAGAGAATTGGACGTGATTGAAATGACTGCAGAAGATGTGATAAGCTCTGGGTTCTTTGGGACTAAATCTTCTTGGAGGAGGAAACAAGCTGGCCCTCCTCTCTCCCCGGCGATGCTCTGGAGTAAGTCAGGCTGTTTAGCCAATGACTGAGGGAGAAGGAGGTCCAAGATGATGCTTCTTCAGTCAAGGATGTCTATGGCCTTTCAATAGAACTTGTGTGAGAGCTCCCCCTAGGGCAGTGGTTCTCAACCTTTCTAATGCTGGGACCCTTTAATACTCACATGTGGGTGTATCTGCATGTGGGCAGACCCACCTAGAGACGGATAGAGGAGTGGTGTCTTGGTTCCTAAGACCACTGGAAATATGTGTTTTCCAATGGTCTTAGGTGACCCCTGTGAAAGGGTTGTTTGACCTCCAAAGAGGTCATGACCCACACGTTGAGAAACACTGTTGTTGAGTTGATTCTGACTCTTTGTGATCCATTTGGGGTTTTCTTGAGAGAGAGCCAACCCAGAAATTCAGTCTCTTGTTATAGACCTTCCTTCTGTCTTCAATGTGACCAAGCAAGAGAATATCACAGTCACCTCTACCCTTGGTAAATACTGTAGGATCATAAATCTAGCATTGGAAGAAACCTAAGGGGCTACTGAGTCCAACTCTCTCATTTTACAAATGAGGAAACTGACACCTGGTTCACCTTCTATGGTGTCCCTAGTTATCTAGTACAGCAGTCTAGTTTGAGTACTTGTATGTCTTTGCAGGTCTCCCCCACCCATCTACCCCATCCTTTGCTGGAACAGGGCAGTGCTCAAAGACTTTTGATTTAATACCACCTTCAACATAGGTCTAATATCAGCAGGCAACATCATTTCAGCTTCCATTGTCTCCAAATAGCCTTCATTTTTAAAAATTCCTTGAACAATTCTTCAACTGATGCTTAGCAGCATTTAACACAGTATCTGGCACATAGTAGGCACTTATTAGATGGTTATTGATTAACTGATCAATGTCAGGTCACCCTCTCCATTATCTTCTCAACCCCCTCTAGACATCCCACTAGAGAAAAATCTGAATGGAGCCATCCATATCAGGCAATCAAAGTACTGGCAAAAGGCTGAGAATCCTTCCTGTAGCCACAGTCACAGCAAAATCCTCCTCCTCTTTCCCCATCACATTCTCTGCCTTCTTTATTCCTACTGCCCCCATCCTAGAATAAGACTTCATGTCGCCTTTTATAATAACCTCCTAGTCACCAATTCCTTGTGTTATTTCTTCCCTAGCGTTACCTGCTTGAGTTTATAATGAATCCCTTGCCCGCAATCCCTAAACTTGACAGCTGCTCCAGGCTCCAAGCTCTACTGCATGACTCCTGCCTAGCTTTCTATATTAGAAGATAAATCTGAGTGTGCAGAGAAAAAGGAAACAGCAGAGACCTTGAAGCTTCAGGGTCATGCTCCTGTTCATAGCAGTCAGTAATGCTTTGGATCTATTTTTTTAATTGTTTTGATAACGTTTGTTTTTTATGTCACCTATGTTTCTTTTTTTTCCTTTTAAGTAGTATTTTTTCTAATTACATGCAAATATAATTATTTTTTGCTTTTTTTGAGGGGGGAAGGCAGGGCATTTGGGGGTAAGTGACTTGCCCAAGGTCACATGGCTAATAAGTGTTAAATGTCTGAGGCCATTTTTGAACTCAGGTCCTCCTGACTCTAGGGCTGGGGCTCTATTCACTGCCCCACTAAGCTGCCCCATAAATATAATTTTTAACATTCATTTTTTAAAATAAAAATTTGAGTTCCAAATTTTCTCCCTATCTACCTAAGGACAGTGAGTAATTTGAAATAGGTTCTATATGTGCAATCATGCAAAACATATTTCTATATTAGTCATATTGTGAAAGAAGAAATAGAACAAAAGGAAAAACTACAAAAAAAAAATAAAATGAAAATAGTATACTTTGATCTGCATTCAAACACCATAGTTCTTTCTCTGGATATAAATAGCATTTTCCAGCATGAGTCTTCCGGAATTGTCTTGGATCTTTGCATTGCTGTGAAGAACTAAGTCAATCATAGTTGATCACCACACAATGTTGTTATTACTGTACACAATGTTCTCCTGGTTCTGCTCACTTCATCAGTTCGTGTAAGTCTTTCCAGGTTTTTCTGAAATCTGCCTACTTGTCATTTCTTATAGCACAATAGTATTCCATTACATTCTTATACCACAACTTGTTCAGCCCTCAATTTCCAATTCTTTGCCATCATGAAAAGAGCTGCTATAAATATTTTTGTACACGTAGGTCCTTTTACTTTTTTATGATCTCTTTGGGATACAGACCCAGTAGTGATACCACTGGATCAAAATGTATATGAAGATTTATAGACCTTTAGGCATAGTTCCAAATTGCTCTCTAGAATAGTTGGATCAGTTCACAACTCCACCAACAGCAAGAACATCAGGATCCCAATTTTTCCACATCCCTCTAACACTTATCATTTTCCTTTTCTGTCATGTTAGCTGATCTGTTAGGTGTGAGGTGGTAGCTCAGAGTTGTTTTAATTTGCATTTCTCTAATCAATAGTGATTTAGAGCATTTTTTTCATATGACTAGAGATAGCTTTGATTTCTTCATCTGAAAACTACCTATTTATATCCTTTAACCATTTATTGATTGGAGAATGACTTGTATTCTTATAAATTTGACTCAGTTCTCTATATATTTAAGAAATGAGGCCTTTATTAGAGACACTTGCTATAAAAATTGCTTCCTAGCTTTCTGCTTTCCTTCTAATCTTGGTTGCATTGATTTTCTTTGTACAAATTTTTTTTTAATTTAATATAATCAAAATTATCTATTTTACATCTCGTAATTCTCTCTATCTCCTGTTTGGTTACAAATTTTTCCCTTCTCCATAGATCTGACAGGTAATCTATTCTTTGCTCTCCTAATTTGTTTCTGATATCACCCTTTATGTCTAGATTTATGTACTAATTTTGCCTTTTTTTTCTTTGATAAATGGTGTAAGATGTTAGTCTATACCTAGTTTCTGTCATACTGTTTTCCCAGTGGTTTTGTCAAATACTACCACCTACATTTCTTAACATGCCCTGACAGCTTCCCCCTCCTAGGCAACCATCCTTACTTTTAAAAAAATAATAAAAAAGAGAAAAAAATTTCAATACATTAACCAAATGCAACATTATATGTCATTACATAGCCTCACACCCATAGTTGGGTGTGGAAAAAAAAAAAGCAGGTAAGTTGTCATATCTCTTTTTTCATGTCACATTCAATTCTTATAATTTAACATTTGTTTTTAATAATTTTGTTGTTCGTTCCATTCACATTGTTACAATCATTGTGTATGTACTAGGAGTAATTAGGAGAGCATCTCTATATGTAGGACTGGAACCTATAGGGGCTACCCCATGGAGCATGTGTGGGGATGGATTTGCATTTTAGCAACTTCCAGTGGATCCCTTGCTAAATAAGCTATGTGTTCAACCAGAGGCCCCTGGTTGAGGCCCTCTGGTCCCTGTTACTGGAAGCCATATTGAAAATACTTGGCGGCTAAGCAGGAAGAATAACCCACTAAGTAAGCTTAAGAGGAGAAACAATTTCCATTCATTCTCTTTCTAAATCTATGGCTTAGGACTCTGACAGTTCTCCCTTGAATTTCTAGTGAAGATGGAGAAAATTTCCCTCTCCTCCTCTCTAGTAGCCTCACACACATAAGCTTATCTAAGCTTATCTAAGCGAATCTGAGACCATACCTCAAATCCATTTATATATAACCCCAAAGTTTCTCTAAGCATTGGTCCCATCATATTCATATTTAAATGCCACTTCATAAGATATTGTTCAACTACCAATGGACTGGGTCCTCAAGGTTGCTCTTCACCTATGGACCTTGATGTTCAGCTGGCTGATCCCAAAACTCAGCATGAGTTCCACCCCAGAGGTTCCGGGGTACTTGTTCTCCTGACCTTTTGAAGATCATGAAGTCATGACCATCTCCAATATCCTTCATCTAGAGCAACAATTCTCAACCTGTGGGTTATGTTCAATTTGTAACAATGAAAATACATCCTGCATATCAGATATTTACATTACGACTCATAACAGTAGCAAAATTACAGTTATGAAGTAGCAACAAAAATAATTTTATGGTTGGGGGTCACCACAACATGAGGAACTGTATTAAAGGGTCGTGGCATTAGGAAGGTTGAGAACCACTGATCTAGAGCAAGGCTTCTTAACCCCAGGCTCTGTGAATTTGTTTAAATATGTGTATGTGTGTGTATGTATTATCCTTTATCTTGACTTTTAATCTTGCCACTGGACTCTGACGGCTATCAAGGAGAGAGTGAGGCTGATGACTTTGCACAGTTCTGCCTCACTTAAATCCAATTCAAGAGGAATCAAGACATCACCCTCATGATGTTGATGTCATCGGTCCTCTTTGAGAATGGAGGATGAACAACAGTTTGTAAGTTATAATAACTGCCCCCTGAGGACCCAACTGGCCAGTTCAAGGTGGTCAAAGCCACTGCTGCTGCTTCTTTTTCCTCCTCCTCCTTTTCTTCTTCCTCTCCATCTCCTGTCCCTCTGTCCATGTGGGGAATCATACCTTTACATGTGGGTACTCTGTCCAAAGGAATATAACTTTTGATCATTTATACTTTACAAGGTATCTTAGGGTTTGAGGGCTAGATTTTTCCCATTTATTTATTTTATCATTTATTTTAAAAAGCTGGAACAATTAACTCTTTTGTCTTTGTAGTTTTCATTTATGATTTCTTGAAATGTAGCTCTGAAAAAACAGGCTTTGAAAAAGCCCATTATGATTCAAATGGAGCTCCTTGGCTTTCACTGATTGGATAATAATAGGTCCCAGCTCAAGCCTCTCTCGCTCATTGTTTGGGTTTTGATGGCTCCAAGTCAGTATAAATAGCAATTGTTTTCTGTTCCGTCCATATGCTCTGAAGGTCTTACTCTCCCAGACTGATGTTTTTTGTGATGGCAAACTAGGACATCTTTTGCTTCAATTTTAACATAGCCCTTAGTCACTGAATGGGCTTTGCCTCAGACAAACTGAGACCTAGGAGGGACCTTAGCTTAAAAAGGCCAAGGTCTCCCACTGCTTCCTGGGCCATTGCCAATCATTTTGACTTATGTCCACTGGACTCCAATGACTCTGGAGGAGAGAATGAGGCTGATGACTTTATACAGCTCTGCTTCCCTTAAATCCAATTCACTTGTGAGTCAAGACATCAAACTCATGATGTCATTGATCCTCTTCAAGAACAGAGGACAAACAACATATTTTGTAACTACTTCAATATAATTGGTTTCCTTTGTGATCCTATTTATTTTATTTATTTAAAAATATTAATCTTAGAAGGGATCTACAGGCTTCACTGGATTGCCAATGGGGTCTATGACACAAAAAAGGAAGCAGGAAAAAACAAACACCAAGGCAAAGAACTGAGATCTGCATTCACAGGTCTTATGTCAGCCTCACAAAAGGTGACCCGAAGCCTTTTCCCATATGGAATTTTTTCTCTACTTTCACAAGACCTTAGACAGGCCAAAAGAAATGAAGTTGATTAGTCTCAGTTCTGGTTATCCAGGCAATCAAAAGGCTTGTCTTCAATGTATGCTAGCAGACTAAAACCAGTTACAGAATGTCTGTCTGCACATGCTCCAAATCTTTCTATGACGTTTCCATTACACATCATCATACCTCTTTAGAAGTAGGCTCCACTGCTTCTTCCCCATGAGAGATTACATCAGCTAACAAGTCTGAGGCCTGCTCACCAGCCCCCTGCTAGACTCATTGATTGATTGATTAAATAGAGAAGCCAATGTTTCTCCCCTTCTCTTCCTTCCTCTTGTGGCTTGGAACTCTGACAGCTCTCCACTGGAATTTCCAACGAGGGTGTAGAAAGGGGAATCTTTCTCCTTTCCCCTCTCTCTCCAGCATGAGCTTGGGCTAATTGCTTAAAATTGAATCTTAAGTAACTAGCTGCCTCTTCAGCTTTGGGGGTGGGAGTTTTGGGGTTTTGTTATTGTTGTTGTTTTTTCTGACTAAATAGTGATTCTGAGATGGATGTTTCTAGTCTTGTTTTTGGGAACTAATAGCTACTTCAGGAGCTCTGGGGTCTGGGGTCATTAAGAGCACTCAACAGAAGGCACTTCTTAAAACTATGCCTCTTCTCAAAAGAGAAGATGGATACTGGGAAGAGGATGAGCCCTGAATGCCTGGATGTCCAGGAGACATCAGCCTTCAATGAACCGCTGCTTGGATAGTGGGGGCCATCTCTAGTTGTCCTGATCTATGTCTGGTCACTTGACCCAGATGGCTCTGGAGGAGAAAGTGAGGCTGGTAACCTTGCACATCCCTCCCTCACTCATATCTAATTCACTTCCAGGTTATGGCATCACCTTCCTGATGTCATGGTCTTCTGTGAGAATGAAAGACAAACAACAGCTTGGATAGCACAAACTGGGGTAAAGAGAAATCCATTCAATAGTCCCCCAAGGCTCTTAGGACTCTCCCCTATCTGCCAAGGGAGCATAATGGGAGTGGTTGGTTGTTATTTCATATTTTAAGTATTTGTCAAAGTGTGCTTATGAGTCTTTTGTGATGGAAGAAATAAACAGATGTTCTTTATAACTTTTCTAGAAGAAAACTCTTTAATCCATTTTGTGGTGCTCCTAGATATGAGCTAGATTTTAGCTTTAAGAATATTTGCCTGGAATCACTCCAGGTAGTGGAATAATGAGTCAGAGATTGTGATAAGAACTTGATCCTGTTGCTTAGGGGGTTGGGCTCTCTAGGAATGAATTTAGGCTTGCTCTGCTTTAATCACAGAATCACAGAATTTGAGTTTTAAGGAACCTTAGCAGCTATCTGGTCCAATCCATACGTGAAAGGAACAACTGCTCTAAAGGAATATGCCCAATAAGTAGACACCCAGACTATGAATGAAGATCTTTAAGAAGAGATCAATAATCAATTGGCCTCTTTGTACCTTCAACCCATTGAGGCTGGTTCTGTCCTCTAGGATCAAACAGAACAAATCTCCACATGACAGCTCTGCAAACACTTGAAGACAGGTATCATGGTTAGCTTGAGTCTTCTCTTCTCTAGTTATGCCCAGTTACTTTCTTTTAAAAAAAAAATCAATTTTCTTTTCTTTTCAGTTTTGAATTCTCTCCCTCTCTCCCCTCCCCCCCTCACCATTGAGAAGGCAAGAAAAATCAAGCCTATTAACAAATATGCATAATAACCCAAAACAAATTCCTGCATCAGTCATGTCCAAAAGAAAAAAAAAGGGAAGACAGAAAGGAAGGAAGAAAAGAAAGGAAAGTAAAAGGAAAGAAGTCAGAAAAGAAAAGAAATGAAAAGAAAGATATGCTTCAGTTCCCTTCTCTTTAGAAGGTAGCATATTTCCTCATGAGTTCTTGGAATTGTGGTTGGTCATTGTATTGATCAAAGTTTCTATGTCTTCCCCTTTTTATTTTATTTTTTTGGCAAATTTAAATTTGGAAAATTTTGGACAATTTAAAATTTTGGCAAATTTAAATTTGGCAAATTTTTGGCAATTTTAAATTTAAATACAAAATAAGAAAATGGGAAAAAATTTTCATGTACATAGAAGACCATAAGAGAGGATTCAATATAAAACAATAAATTTTTATTTCAAGAAAACCTATATAATAAATACTATGCATTGCTTTCAAAGCTGCATCAATTTCCCTTGCTTCCTCATTGGTTTTCTTTTGGTCTCTGCTATGCACTTTTTATATTATTTTTCCCCTCCCTCCTTCACCTCCCTAAAGAAGGCTACAATTAAGTCTGCATATTTAGACATACAGACATATATATAGATATCTATAAACATATAAACTCATACACATATATGTAAGACTGTATTATGCTTATTTTCTCCTGTCATCTGTTTCTCTGAAGGTGGATAGCATCTTCCTTCTTAAATCAGTCTTTCCATGTTTTTCTAAATCAATTAGCTGGTCATTTCCTTCACCACAGCAATATTTCAACCCAATCCCATCCTGTCTGAGAGATTGTCTATGAAAGATTGTCCCCCAATTTTCTGCATTGCTCCTATTCTTGGATACATAAGTTTTATTTATATAAGAAAAGTTTAATTTAAAATAATCAAAATTATCCTTTTTACACTGCAACAATAATATAATTTAAGGTCTGAAACTGCTGAATCTACTGCTGTATATTTTTTCCCTAGTTTCTCTGAAGTTCTTGACCTTTTGTTCTTCCAAATGAACTTTATTATTTTTTCTAACTCAGTAAAATAATTTTTAGTAATTTAATTGGGATGACATTGAATAAATAGATTAATTAAATAAAATTGTCATTCAAAAAATTATATTGGCTTTACCTACCCATGAAAAATAAATATTACTTCAATTATTTAGATCTCAATTTGTGCATATAAAAAGTGTTTTATGCTTATGTTTATATAATCCCTGCGTCGGTTTTTACAGGTATACACTCAAGCATTTAATACTATTTAGGTATTTTAAACAGTCTAAAACAAAATTGAATAATATTACTGACACAGTATAGTTTTTCTGTTTTTCACTTTCAGTTAAATCTATTTTAACTTCAACTTTGAGATCATGATTACTACCCCTGCTTTGTTTTTTAACATACTAAATTCCATCCCTGCCCTTTATTTTATCTTTGTGTGTATCTCTCATTTTTATGATTTTTATAATTTCCTGAAAGCAACATATTGTTCAATTCAAATTTTTAATCTGTTATCCATTTCTGTTTTATGGGTAAATTTGTCCCATTCACATTCTAAGCTACAATTACTTGTGTATTTTCCTCCTTCCTATTTTTCCTCACTATCTTTTTCACCCTATTTACCCCCTCCCTCCTTACTTCTCTGCTTTACTTCTACCTGCTACTTTGCCCTCCTGTTCCTTAACCTACCCACCCCTCTAAGAGTCCCTCCTTTATCATCTCCCCCCACTCTATCCTTTTGTCCTCTTATTTCAGCGGTTCTCAACCTGTGGGTTATGTTCAATTTGTAATAATGAAAATACATCCTGCATATCAGATATTTACATTACATTTCATAACAGTAGCAAAATTACAGTTATGAAGTAGCAACGAAAATAATTTTTTGTTTGGGGGTCACCACAACATGAGGAACTATATTAAAGGGTTATGGTATTAGGAAGGTTGAGAACCACTGTCTTATTTCTTTCTGAATTAAGAAGACTTTTATACCTTTCTAGATATATATGTTGTTTCCTCTTTAACCTATTCCTGATGAAAGTAAGGTTCCAGAATTATCCATCCTCCCACCTCCTAGCTTCTTCTGTTTCAATTTTTTTTCTTTTATTCCTCATTTGTATGAGGTAATTTGCTCCTTTTTCTCTCTCTCTACACAGTTTTATTTTTTTTAGAATCATTCCATCATATTCAGCTCAGTCCATGTCTTTCTTTCAAACTACCCAAATAATTATGCAATTATAAGGGTACTGCTAATATTTTCACATCTAAGAAGTAAACAATTTGACCTTCTTGAGTCCTTATAATTGGTCTTTAATGTTTACATTATATTTCTCCTGGATGTTATACACTGAGTTTTCCCTTAAGTTCTGGAGTTTTTGTCACAAAAACCTGAAAGTCTTCGAGTTTGTTAAATGTCCGTCTTTTTTAATTCAGGATTATGCTTAACTTTGTGTGTAAGTTACCCTTGCTCGTAACCCCAGCTATTTTATTCTACAGAATATTAGTATTCCAAGACCAACAGTCCTTCAACACAGCATTCGCTAGGTCTTATGTAATCCTTATTGGAGCTCTATGATATTTAACTTTTTTTTCTTGTTGCTTCCAATATTTTCTCTTTAACCTAGGAGCTTTGAAACTTGGCTATGATATTCCTATAAGTTTTCCTCCTAGGATATCTTTTAGGTGGCAATCAGTGGATTTTTTTCTATTTCTGCTTTGCTTTCTTGTTCTAGAACTTCAAGGAAATTTTCCTTGATAATTTCTTTTAATATTGTATCAATTCTTTTTTTTATTGTAATTTTCAGGTCATCCAAATATTCTTATATTATTTTTCCTCAATCTGTTCTCCAGATAGGTTGTTTTTCTTATGACATGTTTCACTTTCTCTTCCATTTTTTTCATTCTTTTGATTTTGTTTTATTTTTTTTCTTGGTGTCTTAGAATGTCATTAACTTCCCCTTACCCAAGTCTAGTTTTCAAGCAATTACTTTCTTCCTTAAGCTTTTGATTCTCTATTTCTAGATGATTGACTTTCTTTTCATAATTTTCTTGGATTGCTCTTATTTTTTTCCTAATTTTTTTCTCAGACTCTCTTATTGGATTTTTAAAGTCCTTTTTAAGTTCTTCCAAGAATTCTTTTTGTGTTTGGGACCATTTGATGCTTCTCATTGAAAAAGGAATGGTTTTTTTTTTTAGCTCCATTATCTTCCTCTGAATATGAACCTAGATCTTCTCTATCCCCATGGTAGCTATCTATAGTTGGGTTCTTTCTACTTTGCTTGCTCATATTTATTTATTTTGTGTGTTTTGTTTTGTTTTTTTAAGCAGCTGTTAGTGTAATCAAGTTGTAGTCCCAAAGTATGGAGAATGATGCCCCAAGCCTCAGTTCCTTCTTACCATTATTTTCTGAGGTCTGTCTCTGAGCCCAACCTTGGGCCATACTCTCTACTCCTCAGCCATGGCCAGGGCCCATAGCCACACTGTCCCACAAATGATCTTTCTCCCTGCAGTCTCTGTGGTGGCTACAAACTACAGCTGTCTTCTTCGCCCCAGAACTGAAACCAGTAATTCTGCCATCCTGTAAGTGCCCACTCTTGGGACCAGATATGTGCGAGCTCCTTTTCCCTCCAGACACAGTCTGGAAAGTGCCTGGTCAGCGAAGCTGTGCTTGGCATCCCCGGACAGTGGAAGGTCCTTCAAACTTCTACTCAGCCATCAGACCTGCACACTGAGAGAAGAAAGTTTCTAAACCTGAGGCTCCTCTCAATCCAGCTGCCCCCCAGGACTTATTGTTTGTTGATTCTACAGAGATGGCCTGGAGGTGTTTACATTTCATTCAGGCCAAACCCCTTCCTCAAGGTCAGGTCTTCCCCAGGGGTCTTCTTAAATTGTCTTTGGAGGACAACTGCTTCACCCTGTGTTTATTTCTGCTGCTCTGGGGTGACACTCTCTCTTTGTGGAGAAAATTTGGAGAACTGAAAGTTCTCTGGTGTTCTCTGTCCTTCAAACTTGATTTTCTTTAAATATTGTTGTTATTGTGTAAATTGGTCTTCTGCTTCTGCTCATTTGTAATGTTAATGGAATAGGAAGATCTTCCCCACTCACTAATAGGCCTATGTGACCTGCTTTTAGCTCTGGCCCAGCTCACAGCTGAGGTGGAGTCTGAGTCACATAGAGCCCAGTGTGGGAGGAGTTTTCTCAATGGAATAACTGAAAATAGTGATTTCAGGAGAAGCAGAGCAGAGATCGAGAGAGGTAAAACCAAGGGAGGAACTTGCCTAGGGGAACTTGTTTGTGGGGAGTCCTGACAGAAAGAATGCTGAAGATGTCAGTGCTCCCTGCATGAATGATGAGTATCTTGTTAAATCTTACCTCCTCTTATCCTAATAGTAGTGGTCTAAATAAATATTTTGGTTTTGCCTTGGAAGAAGAGAGTTTATTATATTTTGTGAATCTACTCTGGAAATACATATGCATATTCATAGCATCTGCTATGGGTATTGCACTGGCATTACATAACTCCACTTTGCATCAGATCATAAAAGCCTTCCCAGGTTTTTCTGAAACCATAACCTTCATTATTTCTTATAGCACTATAGTATTCAATCATATTCATGTACCATTACTTGTTCAGTCATTCCTTAATTAACGTGAATCTCCTAAGTTTCTAGTTCTTTGCCAACACAAAAAGAGCTGGTATAAATATTTGTATATAAATGGGTCCTTTTCCTCTTTCTTTGATTCCTTTGGGGTATGGATCTGGTAATAACAGGACTAGGAAAAAGAGTTTGCAAAGTTTTATAACTTTTTGAAATGCTCAGTTCTTTCCAACAGTCTTCTTATAATATGGACTTCTTAGTAGTCTTCCTCTCAAAATTCTCCACCTGATTAATGTCCTTTTTAAACTGCTGCATCCAGAATTGGACACAAATCACAGATGAGGTATGATGAGAGAAGAGTACAGTGCAATTCTCATCTCCTTATTCCTGAAAGCTATGCCCTTCTTAATGTAGCCCAAAGTCATGTTTGCTATTTTGGCTGCCATTTTCACACTACTGACTCCTATTGAACTTACAATTCCCTAAAACACCCAGCACCATTTCAGAACAATTGCTGTCTAACCAAGCCTATCTGTGCTAGGAAGTTATTGAGTTTTTTAATCCAAGCCACAAAACATTTGATTCATCTCTATTGAATTTCATCTTATTAGATTGAGTCCAATGCACTAGCATGTCAAGCTCTTTTGGACACTGACACTGTTATAAAGTGTTAGCTTTATATATATAAAGTTGTTTCATCAGTAAATTTAATTAGAATACCATCTAAGCTTTTATTCAGGTCATCGATAAAAATGTTAAAATAATACAGGGCCTAATACAGATCCTTGGAGGCACTTCACTGATGATCTCCTGCCACACTGACATTAAAAAATGAACAGTTTCTAGACTTTGACCTTCCAACCAATTCTGAATCTCCATGTGATTGCATGATTGCCTAACCCCCATCTCTCTCCCTTTTCCACAAGAAGAGTATAAAACTTCATTAAAAGCTTTGTTAAAATTCAGGTAAGCAGGGCGGCTAGATCATGGAGTGAATAGAGCACTAGCCCTGGAGTCAGGAGGACCTGAGTTCAAATCCAGCCTCACACACTAGCTGTGTGACCTTGGGCAAGTCACTTAACCCCAATTGCTCTGCCTTCTCCCCTCCAAAAAGACAAAAAAATTTTTTTTTAATTCAGGTAAACTGTTATCCTTAGTATTCCTCTCTTATACTAGTTTAGTAATCCAAAAGAAAATATGGTTAGTCTAATGACCTGTATTTACAAATCCATGCTGTCTCTTTGTAATCACTGTTGTTTCAACTGGATTTTCACCAACTATCTCTTTAATAATCCAAGCTATTATTTTCCCAAGAATTGAAGTCAAGTTCACTGGTCTATAATTTGCAGACTGTTTCTCTGTCTTTGTCTCTCTGTGTCTCTCTTTCATACACACACACAATTAGGATATTTACCCTTCTTCAGTTTTGTGGTACCTCTTCCATTTTCCATGATCAGGATCTGAGTTCAGAAGCCACTCTTTGGAGCAGGATGACCACAACCATGGGACATAAGCGACGTCTGCTCTGTTTTCCTGGCTGTGTTTATTTCACTTTGCATTAGTTTATATGTTTCCTCATGCTTCTCTGTATATTCACCATTTCTTCTGATGCAGTAATATCCCATTACATTAAGATATCAAAACTGGTTTATCCATTCCCCAAGAGATAAACATATATATATGGTTTCCAGTTCTTTGCTATTATTTTTTTTTCCAAAGTACTGCTTTAATTATTTTGGTACGCATAGGAGACTTCTTTCCCATTATTGGAATACTTGCAGTACAGGCCTAGCAGTGTAATCTCTAAGTCAAAGGGTATTGACACTTAGTCACTCTCCTAGCACAATTCCAGATCACTGTTCATTATGGTTAGGCCTATTCACACCTCCAACAATAGTCTATTAGCATGTCACTCACCCAAACTATCCAGGCTGCTTCCTGGCCACTGTTCCTAGGCTAAGATTCTTAGCCCAGATCCAGTATTCCAAGCTCCTATCTTGGGACTCTGATCTTTTGATCAGTAAATATCCCCTGTATTTAGCCCCAAAGGCATATTGATGCACTGTTGATTGAGCTATAAATTGGTCCATCCATTCTGAAAGGCAATTTGGAATTATGATCAAAGAGTTATAAAACTGTATATACCTTTGATCCAGCTATATCCCTCCTAGTCCCATTACCCCAAAGAGATTAAAGAAAGAGGAAAAAGACCCATATGTACAAACATATTTATAGCAGCTCTTTTTGTGGTAGTAAGGAAATGGAAACTAAGAGGTATCAATCAACTGGGAAATGACTGACCAAATTATGGTATATGGATGTAATAGAATACTATTGTTCTGTAAGAAATGATGAAGGAGGTTTCGAAGAAATCTGGGAAGTCTTGTATGAACTGATGTGAAGTAACCATAACCTGGAAAAGATTTGTACATTAACAACATTTTAAAGACTTTGAAAGAGTTAAGAATTCTGATCAATGCAATGACTAATCACAACTCTATGGGACCAACAATAATGCATTCTACCCACCTCTTGAGAGAAGAGATAGACTTAAGATTCAGAATTAGACATATTTTCGGACATGGCCAATATGGGAATTTGTTTTGCCTGACTATGCATGTCTGTATAAGAATTTTTTTTCTTTTTTTCCCCCATGGGGTTATTAAAAAAAAAAAAACAGCTATTATTTAGGCTGGACCTGGATCTACGTTGCTACTTCCTGGCCTTCTCCTGTGATCCTGCCTCCACCTCCATTCTCATACAGTTATCCCTTCCACATGGAGAAGGTAGGGGAGTGGCACCCCATGATCTGGAAAATTCACATAAATTTTTTTGGCCTTCCTTTAGTACCAGAGAAGACTCCTGAATTATTATGGTATTTAAAAAAATAAAATAAAATTGATGTTATACAGTATTATACATATATTTTATGAGTTTCTAAACTTTTTCTATGTCATATGCTGACCTTTGTGTGTTGTCTGTGGCTTCCACAAAACTCCCAAAAAATTCTCTTTTAATTTCCTATACTGACCCATGATATTTTGAAACCACTATAGGGAAAGTCAAGATGTAGAAGGGATAAGTGTGCTCCAAGCTCCTGGCCAGGGGCCTTGATCTTATCATTGGTATGCAATCACCATATCTAACTCAGAGATACCTCTACCAGGCTACTTCTGGTCATGTTCTTGTACTTCAAATTCCCTGTCAAACTAAGATCACTCCTTGGATTCTATCTTATTGGAGAAGACCCCTTGCTCTTCCCCAGTTCACTTCATGTCATGCTGCTTGCCCCTTGCCCCATCCCACCTACTACCCACACCACTTCTGGCCCCATGATCTCCAGATCTGACTCTGAAGACAATAATTAAGCAACACTACCAAACAGCCATCCTGGTCAGTACTGAGCTAATGTCTTACGCTACCAGAATGTAAGCTCCTTGAGGGCAATAACTGTCTTGTTTGCTTTTATTCACATCCCTTGCGCATTAGCACCTTTCCTATCACAGAGTAAGCACTCAATAAGTGCTTTTTCATATATTTATTCATCTATTTTATAGTCTATTTACTTTTTTTTCTTTTCCCAAGCAAGATCTTTTTTTAAAAAATTTATTACAAGCATGGAAAGATCGGACAGTATAAGGAACTTTATGTTTCTGTGGCATACATGCCTCTTTCCAATCTAAAATGTTGCTTGGGTTAGACTCCTGACATCCTGTGCTCTATGAGTACAAAATGAAAACATTGTGAAATTACCAGCCATTTGATAGGGAGCCAAGCTAACTTTGGATCTGTTCACATGAGTCCATGGGACTAGACAGATACACAATTCATAAGCCTGCATACCTAACAGGAATAGAGCTCCAAACAACTCTATTGCCTTTTCCTTTCACTAAAGAGCACCAAAGAATCATTTCAGCCTTCCTTCCTGAAACACATGCCCCATATTGTATTTTGCATGCCCAATGCAACATATTTCAGTGAGGATGTGGTTTGCCTTGTGATACATATACCTTTCCCTTCCTTATAATCAAAGGAATATTTTACTACACATACTTGCTGAGCACATCATAAACATGAATATTGGGCAAATATTTTGGAGTGGTTCATGACGGTGTTTTTTTCCTCATCCATTAATACAAAATAAAGTTACCCTTTACCCGAGTCCTTCTTGGATGCATCAGAATGGTGTGGAGATGACCCTGAGATTTTGAAGCCTCTGTCAGGGGAGCATGAGCTCTGTCAGGTCACCTGAACCAACTGTGAAAGGCTTCAAATGCAGGCCCAAGAAAAGTCTGTATCTCTTATGTGAAGACACAGGGCTGGAGAATAATCCAGTTTGTCCGAAATCTGGAGTGATGTGAGATAAGGCTGCAAAAGGTAGACTGGAGACAGACCACAGGGGACCTAGAGTACCAAAATCAGAGTTTAAATTCCTGAATCACTGAAATCTTTTAAGTATAGAGATGATGTGATTATAGTAAAAGTTAATAACATCTAGCATTTATATGGTGCTTTAAAGTTTGCAAAGATTTTTACAAATATCTAATTTTATCATCACAACTAGTATTTAGATGCCATTATTATCCCCATTTTATGGATGTGGAAACTGAGGCAGATAAAGGTTAAGTGACTTGGATAGCTATGATAGCCTAGTATATCAGGGAAAATTCTAAGTTAAGTGGTGTGAAGGATTAATTGGGTGGGAGATACTGGTAGCAGAAAAATCTCTTAGGAAGCTATTGTGGGATACAAAAACAAGAACCTGAATGAGATGATTGGAGTTGGAGTAGGAATGAGGACACAAGAAATGGTATAGAGGGTAAACTGACCTTAATTGGTAACTGATGGGATTTAGAAAGCAAGAGAGATGAAGGGTCGAAACTGGCTCTGTGGTTTCTACCCTGGGTTGTAGAAAACATGGTGGTACCATCCACAGAAATAGAGGAGTCAGGGGCCTGATGTGGGATTTAGAGGAAAGCAGATGTTTTGGATACATTGAATTTGCGGTGCTGGTCATGTCATACAGGTTTATCCGGCAGCTGGAAAACTGAAACTGCTACTTTGGGGAGAAGTTTATGGATGGGGACATCAATTTAGGAGACTTTTTCATAGAGGAGATAGTTAAAGCTATGTTAGCAGAAAAGATCTCTGAGAAAAGGATAGTATAGAAAATGAAAAATGAATCAAAGGCATAGTCTTGATGGAGATCCGCATTAAAGGATCAGAAAAGGAAAAGAATGAGAAAAGGAGGCAGAGAAGTGATTGGAAAGGTTGGAGGAGATCCATGAGAGTATAGTGTAATGAAAGAGAAGGGAGGGGAGGCCATCATGGAAGGGTGGTCCGCAATGGCAAATGCCCCTGAGAGATGGAGGATGAACACACACACACACACACACACACACACACACACACACACACACCCCAACCAAAATCCAGTTGTATCTAGGAAAAAAAATTAAGCAATAAGAAAGCTATTAGAGAATATTTAAGGAACTTTTTCAACAAAGCTATGGAAACAGAAAGAAATCCATTTTCATCTCTAATTTGGGGACATATAAGGATATGTTTACAACAAATATTTTTGGTTCATTCAAAAATTACTGGTAAACCCAAGTAATTTAGCAAGAAAGTTTTCTTCTTTCTACATATGTATAATGGATTATAGATTTTTACTTAGCTACTTTTACAAGGGGTCAGACGGTATCAAAAAAGTAAAAGTGGTGAAAAGAGATTATTCTTTCTAGATATTTAGCAGTGAAAGAGAAAAAGAGAAATAACATGATAATTTGAAAGGGAAGGTAACAAAGGAATTTCTGTGTTTATTTGTTTTTAGGTTAGGTGAAGCCTGAGCATGTTTGTTGGCTAATATCAAGGGAGAAAAAATGCAGGAGAGAAAAAGAGATGGAGTGATTGAAGCTACAAAATCCTGGAGAAGACAAGAGAATGGGAGCAAGGTTTCAGGTGGAGGTATCAGTTTGGGGAATGAGGAGGGTCACTTTTCCACTAAAAGCATAAGGAAAACATGACTAATGTGAAAACATGTTTAATAAGAATGTATATGTAGAGGCTTTACCAGATTGCACACCATTTTGGGGAGTAGGGAGGAGAGGGAAGCAGAGAAAATTTAAAATTCAAAAGTTTATGGAAGTGAATGTTGAAAACTAAAATTTAATTAATTAATTAAAAGAAAAAAACATAAGGAAAGAGAAAAACATGAATAAGGGCATTGAGAGAATCAGAGGAATTGAGAGAATTGGAATTAGATCAGGCATGTTAAGGGAAATCATTCCTACTAAAGTAAATGTTAAACCCCAGAAGTGCCAATGGCTGGGGGTTGGAGTTGTTTGGCTTAGCAGGAATACCATCTACTCACTTTTAGATGGTTCTTCCCTTATGGGCAGAGCCACTCTGTCCCCTACTTTTCCCTTCAAGCCTGATCTTCTCTCTAGTCACCACCCTCAGTTCCTCCCTCAGGGCAGTGGTTTCTTCAGACTTGGCAAGGATGTCTGAGACGTCCAAGGAGACCTCCTCTCTGGGAAGCAACTCCTGATCCTCATTCACCAAACCTCTCTCCCCTATGTCAGTCAACAGGCATTCATCAAGTTCTTAGCTTGTGCCAGGCCCTGTGCTATTGCTTAGTTCAACTGTGCCTATGGAAATCCATGAACAATCTATTTTGATCTCTAATTTGGGAGATTTTAATAATATGCTTATAATAAAATCTCTTTGGTTCATTCAAGTCCCAGGTGGTGCTCCAGCAATTGAGTAAGAAAGTTTCCTCCTCTCTGGTTTGGTATAATGAGCAAAAGCCTCCAGCTTAGTTACTTTTATTTCTGTGCTAAGGAGGGACACACTCACACACACACACACACACACACACACACACACACACACTTTCTTTTGAAAATAGATGGCAATAAAAATCTAAAAAGTGAACAAACTTAAAGAAATACAGAATGGATATACTGGATCAGCAGAGAAAGAGGTAAGAGATCAGAAGGCAGAAGTTTCACAATGGGAGTTTTTGGCAAAACAATACAACTACTTTAATAATAATAATAATAATAATTGTTAATATCATAGCTAGAATTTACATTGATGCTTGCAAAATGCTTTACACATGTTATCTTATTCAATTTTCACAACAACCGTGGGACATATTATCTTTCTTTCACAGATGAGTAAACTGAAGCAAAACAGAGGTTTAGTCACTTGCCCAGGAACACTGTGGGGATTAAAATTGTCCAACCTACAATAAAAGAGCTCTGAGCCAGTGGCACTTTATTAAAGGGTCCATGGTCCCCTGTAATGAAGTGGCCCTCAGATCTTCCTTACGATCAGAGAAGCCCCCTTTTCCAGGAACTTATATTTCTAGAGTTTGATACCCAAATATGCAAAAGAGGCATTGTAAAATATAGAATCTCATTGGTTAACATATGACGCATAAGCTAAAGTAAGAAAAAATGATGTGTCAGAAGGATCATGAGTTGGATGAAGCAAGGAATATCTCCACTGACTAGGTGGTCACAAGATGGATGTCAGGAGGAGATGGTACAAGCTATGCACGTGCTTCAAGAACATGTTGGGGAGGAGGGAGAGGGGGGAACTTCCTGTACCACACCACCACCCATGCTTGGTTTGGTCATGGGATCTGAGAAAAACAGGATGGAGATATCTCTGTCAGCATTCTTGTGGTTGCGCAATGAGTTCCATAGCTGATAAACAAGTAATGAACATTATATTAAAGTCTGAGGCCTATTCTAGGACCCTCCTCTTAGAATCTATATTCCTATGTGACTTATGAAAAAATTGGATTAATATACTGCTTATTAAAGATATTCTTAGATAACTGACTAAATATATATTACTAGATGGATATTTTGAAATAATTGCTAACAATCATTACCCCTTACAGAGTCATAATGAACTGAGTTTGAGTAGGGGTCCTCAATGAATCAACTTTCTCATCACATAGCTAGTGAGTGTCTGGGCAGGATCTACACTCAGTTCGTTCTGATTCCAAGACCAGCATGATATCTACCTTAACTCTTTTAAAATTCCAAATGGATGCCTAGTGGTTCTATGTACCTCATCTACAGTTTCTCCTCTTATTGGTCTCACCTCTTGGAATGGAAGCTTTATAAGGGAGGGGCACCTGGCAGCATCCTCCCTTGCCTCTGTTCTCTGTGGCAGCTGTGATCTTCCCGTGTAGCTATGCTCACAAGCTCCTGGCACCCCTTACCACTTCTTCAGCATGTTCCCCTTTCTCGCTCTCGTTTTAATGCCATCCCTTCCCATGAGATGTCTCCTGCCCAGCCACTTTCTCTGAAGGAGAAGGGGGACAGAGCTTCCAATCTCAGTCCCATAGCTCTCCAAGCAAACATAACTGAGTCCTCAGTTATACCAGCAATTAAGAGATGGCAATGCGTCCTAGTTTTCCAGGGCATGCAATTGTTTTCAGCTGGCAAAAATTCTTAGGAACTTAGGAGCATCAAGATATGCTCTCTCTTTTTTTTATCCACAAAGATTTTATTCTTAGAACAAAGTCAGGCACAATACAAAGGAAGAAAACTTCCACACAACAAAGACAAAAGCCCCAGACTTCTCAGGTACCATGTTTCTTTCACAGAAACAGCATCTTATGTAGCTAAGAAAGAAGCTAAGAGGTGTGGGACAGGCAAGAGTCTTCCTGGAATGATTCTACTAATTAATCCATTTTTAATAAAATAATGGTTTTTCATCTTCTGTTTCTCTGTGTGGGGGTTGGGGTGGGGAAGTATAAAGGGATGACCTCTCAGCTTAAAAAAAAAAAAAATCTTTAAAATAGAAAAGCTTTTGTTTCCCCTGGCAATTCATCCTTTCCTGGTAAGAAAGGATTCAGTCAACTGGCTAGCAAAGAAAAAAGTGGATTTAAAGTCACAGGGTGATGTTGCTTTGCCTCATGAAGGTCGCATAGGTCTGAAGATTACATACCAAGTTTCTTTCATTGCTCATTTTTTGTTTTAAAAAAAAAAAAAATAAGTTCCTTCAACTATTCCTTGGAAACACAAGACATTGCACAGAATCTTCTCTTCCCTAAGAAATGTCACAGTGAATAGAGCATCCTGGAATCAGGAAACCCTGAATTCAAATCCAGTCTCAGACACTCACTAGCTGTGTGACCCTAGGCAAGTCACTAAAACCTCTGCCTCAGTTTCCCCATCTGTAAAGTGAGGGAAAGTAACAGCCCAGGGTTGCTGTGAGAATGAAATGAGATAATAGTTATAAAGTGCCTAGCACAGTGCTTGGCACGTAGTAAATGTCATATAAACGTCAGCTATTATTAACAAGATCACACTTCGTTAGCCTGCATTACTTAATGCAGAAGTGAACAAAGGCTGAAACACACAGCAGGTTTAGGTTAGCACTGGGGGCAGACTTGGGAGTGGTCTGGTGGCAACTTCCCCTAGATTACATAACTGAATTTTTTTTTTTTACTGCAACAGGATTCCACTTATTCTACTTCTAGATGCAGCAATAATTTTCCCTTCCCTCAAGTCACAAATTCCAGTCTTTGTGTCCAGCCATTTCAGTATGTAGGTTCTAAAGGGAAAAGTCATTTTGGGCAGGGAAGTACTGCCCCTAATATAGCAGAGGTTCAAGTGTTTCAAGTCATCACCAAAGGGGAGTAGTTCTTATATAAGCTGCTATCAGCCACAGAACAGACCACAGCTACCTCCATATATTCACAAAATATCCCCTTCTTTCCCCTCTAGGCAAAGAGAGTAGGAAATAGGGGTTCCCAGACTACGGTGTTCATTCAGAAGTAGCAGTATACTCTGGGTAGAAACTGAGAGCCTCCAGAGCCTAAGCTGTGAATGAAAACAGCCACTGCCTTTTCATCCCCACCCTCTAGCTTCCCTAGCTTCCTTCAGATCCCAGCTGAAATCCAATCTTGTAAAAAAAACAAAACAAAACAAAACCAGCAACAATTCAACACCTTTCGGAAAACACCTTCAATGCCAGTGCCTTCCCACCAAGATCATCTCCAGTTTATCCTGTAATTCTCACCTCCACGCAATTGGTTTTTGGGGTTTTTTTTTTTTGCTGGGTTTTTGTTTTGTTTTGTTTTCTGCTTTTTATTGTATCCTTAGCCTTTAGCACGGTACCCAGTACATTATAGGTTGTTAATAAATACCTGTTGACTTGGCAATGTGGTTTTCCATTTTTTCTTTGTTAAATTAGTTAATAATTTGTGTGTTTTATTGCTGCTTTATTTTTTAATGGAAAAACTACTTATTTTAATCAGTTTAATGGTTTATTGTTAATTTTATTTTTCCCTTTGATGTTGAGATTTCTATTTTTATGCTTTAAAGTCTTATTATTTGTTGTTTTCTATGGTGGTTTTGTTGTTGTTATATACTCAATTTATTGATCTATTTCTATCTTTTATTAATAAAAGGGTTTTTTTTGTTTGTTTGATTGGCTTTTTTGTTTTTTGGAGAGGGGAAGGCAGGGCAGTTGGAGTTAAGTGACTTGCCCAAGGTCACACTGTTAGTAAGTGTTAAGTGTCTGAGATGGATTTGAACTCAGGTCCTCCTGACTCCAGGGCCAGTGCTGTATTCACTGTGCCACCTAGCCACCCTTTAATAAAAGTTTTTAAAGAGATTTTTAAAAATTTCCCTAATATTTGCTTTGGTTGCATTCCACAAGTATAGATATATTGTCTCATATTTTTTAATGAAATTATCTATTGTTTCTGTGATTTGTTCTTTGACCCACCAGTTTTTAAGATCAAATTATTTAGTTTTCATTTAAGATTGAATCCTTTTGTCAGAGGTCTTTTATTGTTTGTAATTTTTATTGTGCTGTGGACAGCAAAAGATGTGAATATTTCTGCTTTTCTGCATTTTATGAGGTCTTTATGACCTAGCACATGTTCAGCTTTTGTAAAGGGGCTCCATATAACTGAGAATTGTGTACTCTTTGATTCTTACTCAATAATCACCAGAGTTCTACTATATCTAACTTTTCTAAAATTCTTTGTAGGTTCTTAATTTCATTTTTGCTTATCTTTTTGTTAAATTTTTCTAAGTCTGAAGGGGACTCATTGAGATCCCAAACTAATGTAGTTTTGCTATCTATTTCTCCTTGTAATTTCACTGTTTTTTTTTTTCTTTTAAGTGGTTAGAAGCTATACTAGTTAGTGCACATATTTTGAGTATTGATATTACTTCATTATCTGGAGCATAATGTGATTTCCCTGCTTATTTCTCTCAACCATGCCTATTTTTACCATTGTCTTTTCTGATATTGGGAGTGCCACTCCTGCTTTTTTTGATATCACTGGAGGCACAATAAGTTCTCTCCTCCAACCCTTCATTTTAACTCTGAGTGAATTTTTACATTTCAGTAGAGTTTCTGACTCTTCATGTTGTTGAATTCAACTTTCTAATTCATTCTGCTGCCCTTCTCTGTTTTGTAACTATCATAGTTGAGTTCATCCCATTCACATTCCCTGTTAAAATCAACATTTGTGTTTTTCTTTTGGGAATGTCTTCTTATCCTCTCCCACCCCTTTTGCCCTGACTCTTCTCTTTAAAAATGAAGAAGGTGGTGAAAGAAAAGGAATGTGATGCTAGTCACCTGTAATTGAAATGAATTTGTCCTACTCCTCTACCCCTCCTCTCTTCACCTGTAGTCTTTATCCTAATCACTAGTTCTTACACTTTTTCCCTTTTTATTCTTGCTTTTTTTTTTGGAGCAGGGAGGGCAGGGCAATTGGGGTTAGGTGACTTGCCCAAAGTCACACAGCTAGTAAGTTGCTAAGTGTCTGAGGTCATATTTGAACTCAGGTCCTCCCAACTCCAGGGCCAGTGCTCTATTCACTATGCCATCTAGCCGTCCCTCCTTTTCTTTTTGATTCCCCTTATGACTGAAACTTATGATATACTCTCTGATATTAAAGTTTGTTTTGCTTGTAACTATTGCTTTCCCTGGGCAGCTAAGTGGTATAATAGATAGAGCACTGGGCCTGAAGTCAGGAAGACCAGAATTCAAATCTGGCCTCAGACACTTACTAACTGTGTGACCCTGAGCAAGTCACTTAACCCTGGTAGCCTCAGTTTTCTCATCTGTCAACTGAGTTGGAGAAGGAAATGGCAAAACCACTCTAGTATCTCTCAAGAAAACCCCAAATGGGGTCACAGTCAGATACAACTGAGATGACTCAACAACTTTTTTTCCCAATTCCATCCTGCATCTTAAACCCCGTCTCTCCACTCTCCCTGTCCCTGCTCATTTCTTTGAAGAACTTAGTGCATTTGTATAGCAAACTATTTGTGTATCTGTTTAATCCTCCTTTTCTCAGTGTAGATAAGAGTGAGGTTCATAAGATGGCTCCTCTCCTCATCCACTCCTCAACCTTTGCATATTCTTCTTGTGAACGCCAATTATGAGAAAAGTTCCTACCCCTTGTTGCTCATTTCATCTCTGGTGTATATCTTTTTCTCTCTCCTTTTTTCCCCCCCTTACAACCAACAGTATGGAAACAAGTCACCCTCAGGCCCATGCTTATCTTTCTTTTTTACTTCCTCTGTGACCCTGGAAGCCAGTAGGTTTCTGAAGAGACACTTGCTTCTTCTTCCTCTATTAGAAAGCAAGAAGTTTATAATCACTTAACCCCTTCCCATTGCTCAACTGTATTTACCTTTCTAGGTTTCTCTTTTCTTCTGTGTTTGCATTTCAGAGATTCTATCCAGTTCTTATCCTGCCATCAGTAATATTTGAAAATTCTCTATTCTGTTAAAGATCCATTTTTTACCCTATGGAATTATATTCAGTTTTTCAGGCTATTATTTTCTTGGTTGCAAGCTTTTGTCTTTTGCCTTTTGAAATGTCATAACTGAGATTTTCTTTTCTTTATAGCATAGACTTCTATGATTTTGACTGTGATTTGTTGGTACTTGAACTCTGTCTTTCTCACTGTGTTCTCACAAAGGAGTCTTTTGACTTTACTCTATTTCTTGACTCATGGAGTTACTGAGTTCTGATTGCTCTGATCTGTTTTTTATGCTATTACTTTTGTAAGGTTTTCTACCCTTCTTTTCTATGATATTTATTCTTTCAGTTTTGAAATGCTTTTTCTTGTATACTTATTTTTCAGTCATGTCTGACTCTTCATGATTCCATTTGGGATTTTCTTGGCAAAGGTACAGGAGCAATTTGCTATTTTCTTCTCCAGCTCATTTTTATAGATGAGGAAGTAAGGCAAACAGGGTTGACTTGCCCAGGGTTACACAGCTAATCAGTGTCTGAAGTTGAGTCTTTCTGATGAGTCTTCCTGATTCCCACCCCAATGCTCGATCCACTGCTCCACCTAGCTGTCCAGTTTTAAATACAGAGTTCTTACATAATTTATAAAAAATTTCTTCTACATACTCTTATATTCCTTGTGACTCATATCTGGAATCTTCTTGAATTTGTGTGGAGTTACTTTTTTCTTCTGGGTATATATCTTGGACTTCTTTTCAATGCTTTTCAACTCAAGTATTTTTTTAAAATTGTGTTCAGTGTTTTAATTTGTTTTTTTTTCTTTTTACTCATATCTCCAGTCTTAGTTTCCAAATTGAGATTTTGCACCTGGGTCAGACGTTGCTTTCTCTCACTGTGTTAGGTTGAGCAGGAAGTTCAGATTGGTTATATCCCTTCTATAATCTGGATGTTATTGCCTCTGACATTCTATACGGAGAGTCTAAGTCTCACAGAACCCACCCTCTGCAGAAATCCTTGACTTCTGCCTCCATCTCCTGAGGCTCAACACAGGTTTTAGCCTTGACCCCTGGTTCACTTCTTTCTGTATAGTCCCCAACTTGGAGTTGGTTCCATTCCTTGCTATGACCCTGACAGACCCTAGCTAGATGTGGTCCATTCCCAGTAGCAAATCCCCTGAGCGATCTCCTGCTATGGCCCTGGCAAAGGATTACTATACTGTCCTTGTGTCCTACCATGGTCCTTGTGTCCTACTATGCAAACTGCCTGAACAGCCCATGTCTGGGCCCTTACTGGCCTTGTGTTTTGCTGTGACTTCTATGTGGGCTACCTGGGAAGTCAATATCCTATTCTCCGTTGCGGCTCCTGCATGGGCTGACTGGGTGCTTGCTATACATATTGTCTTGAGATCTGTCTGTTTTGCTTGTATGGAGAGCATACTGTCTTTTAACATTACTGCTTTTTGCTTCTCTTATTACGGATAGTAATTCATTTCTAGTTATTTGCATTCTCAGTTATCCTCTCTTTTATTTTGTTGGTGAGATTTGCCACTGTGGGATCAAATTTTTCTATTCTACCAATTATTTTTTGCTCTGTGGGTCATGAATTATGTTCTCACAGTTCTTATTTCTCTTTTAAACCATTCAAGAACAGTGTGCTATGGTTCTATGCTCTCTTCAAAATCCACAAGGTCCTCTGCCTCATAAAGTGTTGAATGGTTTTCTTTCATCCTGCAGTATTTATTCACTGATGCCTCAACTCTTTTACTAGATTTGGAGACCATATTTCCTTGCGCTGCTAAAATCTTTCCTGTTGGTTTATTGGCTTACACTCAAGGTTTTTAAGTTTTCTTCCTCCTGGTATCTCTAGTAATTTCAGTCTTTTTAA
The DNA here is from genome assembly GCA_028646515.1 of Pseudochirops corinnae. NCBI lineage: Eukaryota > Metazoa > Chordata > Mammalia > Diprotodontia > Pseudocheiridae > Pseudochirops > Pseudochirops corinnae. The sequence continues at coordinate 53,564,937 of CM053591.1, read as the reverse complement.
CCCTATTGTTCATTTTTTAATTCTCTCCCCTCTAACGGGGGTTTCCTTGGGAGCTAGATGTCAAAGTATCTCTACCTCCTCTTACACTAGGAAATTCACAATTTACCAGCCTCAATCTCTGCCCAACCAACTTGGGGATATGGGGGGAGTAACAGAACTAGCCCTAGCAGATGCTGGGCTTTATAAGCCATCCACTTGGGTCCTGCCCTTCCTCCCTCCCCATTTTACTTCCTTCTGTTCCTCCATTTTCTGGCCCAGCCAGAAAGTGCTACCATGCTGCTATCACAGCCTCAGCCAATTTCTGTCACTGGAAATTGGATCTCTGTGGTACTGGAAGGAGGCAGGAGGCATAGGATGTGAAATGAACTCAGTTATAAGACCAGTCATAAGTACTTCCCTGTTTCCTCTGATCTTCTAGCGTCAGCAGAGAATGCTGCCCCACGGGTATCACAACTTGAGCAAATTTCTTTCGGAGTTTCGATTTCCTCAGCACTGGTGAAGATAGGGGCATAGGTCAGGGTGTAAAGCTGAGCTCAATTGCAATCCTTTGGATGGGCTTGTGCAGTCTTACTGTAGGGAACATGGTGGGTATTCAAAAGGAGGGAGTATTGAGTAAGCCCTCATTAGGGGTTAGGGAATATTGACCTTCTCTGTTGTTAGTCTGGCAGCAAAGTGGCTCAGTGGGTAGGCCAGTGAAGATGGAATAAGGAAGACCTAAAGTCAAATCCAAACACCTACCAGCTGTGCGACCTTGGGAAAGTCACTTAACCTTGTTTACCTCATTTTTCTTATCTGTAAAATGAACCACAGAAGGAAATGGAAAACAGCTCCAGTGTCTTTGCTGAGAAAACCCCAAACGAGATCACATACTCAGATATGACTGAAACAACTGAACAAAAACCTAAATTCTAGACGCTTTACCTTTAATTCCCTCAGTATGTCTACACATAATCTGTTCCTCCCACTCACTTCAGTCTTGAGTATCATTACATACACCTGTATTACCAAAACACCTTCAACAAATTTCATTGAAATTTAACTTTTATAACAGAAGTATCCCTTGTATTCTTAACTGCCATAAGAGGAGTACAAAGTTCTAGGGGGTCACCAAAGAAAATGGCATTGGAAATGAGGGAGTCAGGAAGACTTTATAGTGATATTTGAACTATGATTGAAGCTTGTCTAGAATTTTATTAGATGGTGCTTAAGGTTATTGTGTGGGGTGTTTTTTTTGGGGGGGGGTGTTTGTTCATTTTTAAATTCAGAAACTTACAGCCCATAAAACCACTTTTGGAAACAACAGGAAACTAAGGGAAAGGAGAATGGCAGAGTTAAGACTGCCTGACAGCCTGTCCTTAGGGAGGTGGAGAAAGCAGGTGGCCCAAGAAAAAGGGCCTATTATTTGTTCATCCCAAAGTGGGTCTGTTCCAAGTCAATTCTCAACATTCCCACCTTTAACTTTCACAACTTCAATCCTTAGTGTGATTTTATCAGTAACCTCATTTTCGCTTTCGAGTTGGCAACCAGGCACAATTCATGGGGATGGACAGTAGAGAAAAGAGGCCTAGTGTGATCAAGTTTGTGGAACAGCTGGTATCCTACTGGGCATTTCACTGGTCTTGGTCACTCCACTGGCATAAAGAGCTCTCCATGCATTTGTTGCATATTTTCAGTTTGCTTTTAAAATTCAAATTTTTTGTTGCAATTGTGCCCCCAAAACCTATTGCAAGTCCTTTGACTCTAAGTGCAAGTGTGCAAAGTCAAAGATGCAGTTTAGTGAAAAAATAAAAGTGTTAGATAAACTGCATGCCAGAATGTCTACAGTTGCTGTCAACCTTTGGTTTGGTGTTAACAAATCAGTAATTCGTTCTATCAGCAAAAAGAAGGTAAGTGTTTGTAGAAGTGTTTGTGAATCTGCTCCAGAAAGTGCTAAAGTAACTTCTCAAACGTGCGATGAAAGAACTGAAAAAATGAGAAAACGGTTAAGTTTGTGAGTGAATGAGATGGTGATCACAACAGGCCTCTCGCAAGCCACAGGACTTCAGAGCATTGTAGGGTCACAGCGCTACCCGCCAGGCCTCCTCTGGCCTACAGTTCCAACCTAGAATGAGGGCACTCACCCCGAGGAGTGTGGTTTTCATCCGAGACCAGTTCAGCCTCAGAGTCAAAACAGATATTAGAAATGGCAGGTCGCCCTTTTCCCTTTCCTGGTTCTTCTGCCACTATAGCATCTTCCGCTCCCCGTCCAGTTCTCTGTCGCCTCCCTTCTCCTCTACATTTTATGGATTATTTCATGGTTATTGTTAGGAAAAGTACATATTATCAGAATTAATGTTTTGTTATAAAGAATTGTATGAAGAAAAGGGTATTTTCAACAATCTCTAGCAAAAAAAAATTTAGTTTTTGATGGTCACAGGATCGTAGTCTTCTATTTCCCATAGGTTCAATATATTAACATTCATGTTATTGACTTTTGTGCTACTTTCTAGGAGCATTGCTCCATCCCCAAACCCCTCGAAAATTGAGATATCTCCGTTTGACCAAGGAAACCCTAGAAAGAGAAGCAATCTGAGCAGACTGTCATGGCATTCAGATTTGAAGAAGACCTATATGGAAGGTTATCCAGACTAGCGAAGAATCCATGATCATAGTTTTAGAACTAGAAGAGCCTTTAAAGATCAAGACCACAATTTTTTTTTTACAGATGAGACAACTAAGGCTCAGAGAGGTTTGGTTACTTGCCCAGGGTCACACAGCTACTAAGTGTTTGAGATAAGATTGGGGGCAGGTAGGTGGCACAGTCAGGAGGACCTGAGTTCAAATCTGACCTCAGACACTTAACACTTACTAGCTGTGTGACCTTGGGCAAGTCACTTAATCTCAAGTGCCCTGTCTTCCTCCCTCCAAAAAAGACCCCAAAAAAAGTTTTGAGCCTGAGTTCAAGTTCAGCTTTCTATCCAGAAACAAAGTATATTCCTTGAATATAGTTAAGTAAAACAACCTGAAAGAGATTGTGATTGACATACACCACCATTTTGTTGTTTAGTTGGTTCAGTCACGTCCAATTCTTTTGTGACCTCTTTTTGGGGTTTCCTTGGTAAAGATACTGGAGTGGCATGCCACTTCCTTCTCCAGCTCATTTTACAGAGGAGAAACTGGGGGAAACATGGGTTAAGTGACTTGCCCAGGGTCACACAGCTAGTACGTGTCTTGAAACCACATTTGAACTCAGGTCTTCTTGACTCAGGCATAGCATGCTGTCCACTGCACCAACTAGCCACTCCAAATGGCACCATACCCTATTGTAATTTGTTGTATATAGTCATAGGTTTTCCCCTCTCCACAGGAGTGACTTTTTTATATTGACACTAGAGGCAGAAAGATAGTAGATGAGTGGGTGGGCAAGCTGTGTCAAATGCCTCCTGCCCACTCAGGTTGCAATGTTTATGTCAGCCACCAGGTGGTGCTCAAATTTTAGGCTGTTCCAGCTCCTTCCCTAGGCACAGTTGGGGCCAGAGCTTCTGGGTCCCCATCTCCCACCTTAGAAATCAGTTCCATTTCGATCTCATTTTATTTGCTTTAGGGAGAAAAATTATGAATATTAGCATAACTTACTTGGACTGCCTGTCCCCAATACCATTATGACTCTAATGTCTTTCCCAGCTTCTAGGGATCCGCAAAGAATTAAATAGTTAAGAATTAAATAATCATATTGTAGATCAGAAATTAAATTGAAATTAAAAGACACTATCAAAATTGCTGATCAGCTGAGCCAACAAAGGCCTAAAATCTCAACTTCCCAATAGCTGCAACTAGGAATGAAGACCTAAAAAATCATTTGTAACTGTACTTTTCCGAGGGAACAGATTTATCCAGAGCCCCGTTGCAAAGGGGGACTATTAAGCATTCCCCTAAAATAAAAGTCACAAAATGGGAGAGAAGAATTGTTCTTACCAAATGGTGGCTCCATCCTAACTCTAGCTGTTAGCTCGTTTTCTTCCTGGTCAATCACCAGGTAAAAACTGGAGTTTGAAAATCCCTTTGACGTACCTGTAATGGTTCTGCTATGAGCCTGGGCTGCCCCTGGGCCTTAGGGCCACCTGTGTGTCAGGCATACTTTCTGCACATGACCCCAGCTGAAGACTCGGAGGCCCTCCAGGCTCAAATTCATATATCATTGGTGACAAAGAGCCAGTGTGATACCAAGGGGACACTGTCCTGTTATCCATAGTTTCAGCAAAATGATATTTTTAAAATTACCTTTTACCAAATTACCAAAAGCTTTCAATTCCCTGCTAATGAGTAGGGAATGTAAAGCTGGGAAGTGGGGGTGAGGAATAGGAAAGTAGGAGGTTTAACCCTTATGATAGCGTTCCAACAAAAGCTGATGGGGTGTAGGGGTAGCAAGGGAGGTCAGCCATTGGAGTCAAACAGCTTTTCACTGGCTCAAATCCAAGAAACTCCCTAAGATTCCAGGGGCAGTGATGTCAGCCTACATTGATGGATTTTCCTATACCAAATTAAATTGAAAGTCCTGTTCCCCATCTGACCATATGAAAAAGGGGGAGGGGAGTGGGGGGATATTGGGGAAAGGAAGATCCCATAAGTCCTTTTGACTGTCATTTCATAGCATCACTGTTGTGTCTTAGACATTGTGCTAAAATACTTAGATAGCTAGGTGCCTCTGGGTATTCTATAGTGCTGTGCTAATGCCCAGAGTCTGAAACAGTTGAGTTAGAAGCCAGCCTGAAACACTCACTTTGTGACCCTGGACAGGTCACTCAATCTCCCTGGTCCTCAGTTTCCTCATCTGTAAATTGGGAATAACAATAATATCCACTAGCTCACAGGGTTGTTGTAATGATCCAGTGAAATAATATCTGTAAAGTATTTTTCAAATCTTAAAGAGCTATGCAAATGCCAGATATTATCATTTTATTAAAATCTTTTTCTGTATTAACTCTTAGCTAACTCATCACTTTACATAATAAAGAAATTGAGGTGCAAAGATGTAAGGCTACTAACCCACAGTCATATACTTCATTAAGTGGCAGAGACTATATTAGATTCTGGGTGTTCTCCTCCTAGAATATTGTTCTTTCCACATTGCACCACTCATCTGACAATGTGACCTCCGAGTTACCTTCAAACAAAGATCAGTTGAACCTGAATCAGGAAAATTGAACTAAATGATCTATGATTACTAATTTCACCCAAAGAAATATATATAATTTTTCATCACCTGGACCCTAAGTTTCAGCTTCATCAGTATAACTCATGTCCCAAAGCCCAACGATCTGGGAGTCTCTACTGATTGGTGGAGATGAAGGCCCTGACACACATGAGAGGAGGGCCAGAGTCAGTGAAACGTGAGAGAATTCAAGATTTTGCCAGGGCCTTTCTAATCCCCTTTGGGGAATCATCAAGCTTTGAGTGTTCTTTGTGATATCGAGTCATTTCAGGTACTCCCTGGCTTCCAGCTTCAAGAGAAAAGAGGGAAAAGGCCAACACAACTCCAGGTTGACAAAGAAAAAGACTCTGGGAAGGCATGAGAGGAGTTGGCAATCTCCATCAGGTCCTTATCCCCAGCCTGATACACTGGAGATTCAGGGAAATTTCCTCTTAAGTGAGATCTAGGAGCCTCTTTCTTGACTGAGCCAAGTTCTCTTGATCCCAATGGGAGAATTCCTTTACTATGTATTGTCTGGTTTCTGTTTTCCTATGTACATCTTCTCTAATTTCTAGTTTGCTATGATTTGGATAAATGGGTTTCTTTGCTATTCTCTAGGTATGTTCATTGTAGAGTTAGTATTAAGTAGGAAAGGAGTCAATCTTTGGATACAGAACTTGGTGTATTCCTTCTCCTCCTCCTCCAAATGATAAAACAATTGAAAGTTAGCTCGGACAGGATCACAACCCTTAGATGAATAATATTTAAGGGAGCAAATATAATTCTAGCCTGGTACCTCCTCTCTCTGAGAAGAGCAGAGTGACCTCTGACTTCCAACTTCCTGTTTCCCCTCCTGGGAGCAATAAAAGTCTCCATTGGAGAAAGGTAGAGGGGGAAGGCAGCTAGAGATTCTATTCTGCCTCCCTCGAAGCCACACAAGATAGCCCCTCATTATAAGTGGCTCCATCTACACATGGGATTGTCTCTCTCCCTACATGGGCACCACTCTCAAGAACTGATTCATTAATTTCTAAGTTGACATTTGCAAACTCAAGAAGCATTTTACCATGCTGATACAAAACCAACGTCTGGTGGTAGAAGTTGGGTTTGAGTTATCTAGTAACTATGTGTAAGAAGAAACCCTCCCCTTCAGGCTGGTCACCTCAAAGGGTGGAGTCATCTACCCTACTCCATGTTTCATGCTATCCTTTTGTGACTTCTTCTCCCATTTGAGGATGCACATTTAATGTTTTCTTTGTTCTGATTTCACTTGTTTCAAAATACTGGAGGCAGGTAGCATATAACATGATTTTCTCTGGCCTCTGCAGCCCCATTCAAGTGACTCCAGAAAGGGTACCTCGATCAGTAATCCTTTAGCTTCTCTCCTGTGGAAAATACTTTATTATGTTGTTTAGAAAGCTTATTATATTGTTTAAATCTAAATGACAATTATTTGTCACCCTGACCTCTGTAACTGTCCAGGAATGCTGGAGAAAGCTACACAGAATTTGGGGTTCCCACAAGTCCTAGAACAGCTCAAAACATTCTTGTTTTGGGTCTTCACACTCAGGTTTTGTTTTGGGTTCTCCTTGTGTTTCAGCTTTGCTCACATTTTATTGAATGTTTATATTTACTCGTATCCTTCTTAATATATCATGCTGTCAAGTTGCTCTCTCAGCAGAATTGCTTAATTGTATACATGTGATTGGTCAGCAGGCATCCTTGTCTGAGGGCAGCTAGGAGGCTCAGTGATGAGAATACCAGGCCTAGAGTCAGGAAGAGTCATCTTCCTGTATTTATGTCTGACCTCAGATGCTTACAAACTGTGTGACCCTTGGCAAGTCCCTTGCCTCACTCAGTTCTCTCATCTGTAAAATGAGCTAAGAAAGAAACAGCAAACTACTCCACTATCTTTGCTAAGAAAACCCCAAATGGGGTCACAAAGAGTCAGGCACAAATGAAATGACAGAACGACACCCTTGTCTAAATCCTATATAATGTAGACTTTCCAAAGCCTGGAACCATACCTCCCTTACAGCTTGTTCTCCTCTCCCAAATGAACCAATAAATATCTTTCTAAAACTATTTTAGATTTTGGGGCTTGTTCTTGGGAACAACACTCCACACAAGGGACTATGGAAGCTGAACCTAGAAAACCTTCTTATCACATGTCATGTACATATAATTTCCCTCCCTCAAAAAGAGGAATGCAAATCCTTCCTCCCTACACCCACATGTGAAGGATCATCAAATTTCAGAGAAAGAAAGAACATTAGAAATCATTTTGTTTAACCTCTTGCTTTATGCCTGTAGTTACACAATTATTTAGTGCAAAATTACAATGAAAATCCAGGTGTTTTGGCTTCAAGTTCAGTATTTTACATGATTGGTTGATCAGCTGTTGTCCATCATTCTCAAAGAGGACCAAAATAACATAACTGTGTTGGAGTCAAGGTACAGTGTGCCTGATTGTTGCTGATTAGACTAATATGAGCTTGGAAGGATCTACCACAGATTGGGCACAAACAATCCACATGGACATTTGGAGTGGAGATTTCTCTAAATTTGTGCATCTCACGTTTCTCCTGAGCTACTACCATGGCAAGCAGGCCAGGGTTGGGTGAAGCAGACAATTTTTAGGGCACCTTTTGTAGTCCCTTCCTCATGCCAGGAGGTGAGCAATACAGTCCTTAAAAAAGGCTGCTTAGACACTGAAGGGACTGCCAACTCCCAATGCTACTTCAATCCAGTGAGAAAATGACTCAAAGACCTGGGCTGCCTGTGTGCAGGGTTGTGACTACAGCTCCCAGTGTAGCTACACCTGCTGCTTTGTCACTTGCTTCTTGTCACAGGGCTCTGATGTAGGTAAAAATGGTAAAATGGTGTGGATGATATCTTTTGATTTGCTTACAAATTGCATCAATGTAAAGCAGAGTTGCTCAAAGTTGTCAGCCTCACTTTCTCTTCCAGAGTCATGAAAGTCCAATGGCAAGACAAAAGTTGAGATGACTGGTGATGGCCTGGGATGCAGTAGATGACCTTGGCATCCTTGATGTTTGACCAAGCTCTAAGTGCTCCACAGAGCATGCATCAACCATTGGCCATTAGAACAAATTATTCTCTTCTGCCCATTCCATTGGGGGCAGTCTTCAGATGCTTGGGGTAGACACCCCACTAATTCACCAAAGGGTTTGAGACCTCTCAGTTACCCTCAACCTAGTTTAGTCTGCCTGTGAAAACAGTCTGCTGGGACAGGGCTGTGCATGCTACAGCTTCTGAGAGTCACAGGTAAGAATTGAGTCATTCAGGTGAACACCCAAAGTGAAAAGCAGCCCTCATACCAGAGGTCTTCCCTGAACACACCCTCCACACCTGTGCTTTATAGACTGCACCACATGGTCTCCTCCTATTTAGTGCAGATTAAGGATCTTTATCATTGTTCTTCAGAGTGCAGCCAATCTTCTCCTTCTGTGACTTTCCTTCTCTTATAGAGGCTGCACAGACAAAATGGAAACATTGCAGCATTTATCCTTCCCTTTTTCCTTTTCTTGTTCCTTCTTCTTTCTTTGTTCTTTACTTCCATGATCTTGACCCAACTCTTCAGTCATCCATCATTCATCGTCAGTGGTTTTGTTTGCAACAGACAGCAAACACTAGCCACAAAGTGGAGGTGGGTCTGGAGTACTACAGGGTCTAGGGGTGCTTTTAGAAAGGATAATCTATGAAAATTCATGCAAACATGTCACAAACTAGATAAGTTGCCAAGAATGGAGTATAGAAGACAGCTTTTATCAATGAAGCAGAGTTAAAGAAAGTTGCCTGAGCTCATCCAAAGGCAAAGTTGGTTTTTCAGATTGTCACTAAAGACTCCAAAGTCTGTTGTTCAGTCATTTTAGTTGCATTATATTCTCTGTGACCCCCTTTGGGGTTTTCTTGGCAAGGTTTTCCACTTCTTTCTCCAGCTCATTTTACAGACAAGTAAACTGAGGCAAACAGAGTTAAGTGACTTGCCTAGGGTCACATAGCTAGTGTCTGAGGCCAGATTTGAACTCAGGAAGATGAGTCTTGTTGACTCCAGGCCTGGCACTCTATCCACTATACCACTTAGCTGCCCTGAAAGAAGTCTGTTGTCAAATATTATTCTTGTTGCCATGCCCAGAAATATCAGACTGCTCCCAGAGTAGGTAAAAGAACTGAATATGAAGAAAATGGATCCTGCTTCTAGGTGGGAAGTGGTTGTACTCATACAGAGAGCTTTTCCCAAAGCACTTTCTGATACTTGATATGGCTTAGACATGGGATATGAAGTTGATTTCAATATGTATTCATTTAATTGTGGAAGTACGTTTCCTAGTTCTAAAGATGTTTTTTAAGTGGGAAGAGGGAGTTATTAGATCTGTGGCTACATAGGTGTAGGCAACTCCCAATATGGAAAATCTTTCCACTGATGCAGCTCTCCAACCATATTCTCTCTTTCCACTTCTCTAATTAGTTGTCAGATCTTACCATTACTATCTTCCTAGTGTTTTCTGCTTCTGATTCCTTCTCTCTACTCACACAGCATCACCTTAGTTCAGGCCCTCATCACATCTGAATTAGATTGTTACAATACCCTTCTACTATTTATAATTGATGGGTACTCATGAAACTATTCTCTTCAAAGTTACCAATGAGCTGGAAAGTGGTAGTGAGAGTGAGGAGTAGGGAGGGAGGCCCCGCTGAGTGGTCCTTCCCTTAATGTATTAATTTATAGATACAGGTCGTAGCAACTAACTACAAATTTAGTTTTAATTTAGAATATTTGAGGGGACTATTAATATGTCATGCCAGTTGATGTATTTACAAATACATTAACAAAAGGAAGAGTTGGCAAAAATGTAATATTGAAGACTAAAAGATGGGGGGACATGTAACTAAAATTGGGATAACCTGAGTATTTGTTTTATGTGATTTTTCTTTACTCACTTTTGAAATATGCAACTGAATATCACCTCTTGGTTACTAAGTAAGCATTTGTAGCTTGAATACATGGCAAAACCATGGATCTAGTAGAACCTTCTGGTTTTATAAATGAGGAAAATGAGGCCCAGAAGTTAAAGAATTTCCCCACGGTCACACAGGTGGTGAGTGATGGAGTCAGGATCAAATTCAGTGCTGTAAACTGTTTTAAAATAAATGTATTTTGAAACAATTATTTTAATTAGAAATTCTTATATTGTTATACAGTACTATTTTGAATCTGCCATTTTGGACAAGTAAGCATAAATACATAGAAATTGAATGAATGTCTATTTAAATGAGGATTTCAAACAAGGATTTCTAGTGCGATAGTCTATATATTTTAATGCATATTATACTGTCAACTTCAATGTTACACTACTTTTTAAAAGTTCCTCTATTGTGACTAACACAAAAAAATATCATTGTGAGTTCAGGTTCACATTTTTACTTTCGTAGGCAATAACTTAGAAGTGTCTAAGGTGGGGAGGAAAAAAGATTATGACATGATCAAATGAAATATTTCTGCTATTAAGGATTTAAAAGAATCTTATTTCTTCATTATGCTTCCCTCAGAAGTTGCCAGAATATATAGTATATGCAATATATGTGCTTTTTTCTCTTTCTGACTTTACATCAAATATTTGTGTTTGCCAACAGTTTAAAAAATCATATTTCCACTACCTTCCTTCTTCCTCCTAAGCTGTTATCCCATCTTTGACTTACCAGTCTTCCACATGTCTTATAATTAGTATGTCCTTTTGAATTTTCCTTCAAAATAGCTCATGAACATGCCTTCTACTTCACACTGCCATAACCTTAGTCAAGGCCCTAATCACATAAGGCATGGATTCATTTGAATAAAATATTAGGCACTTTTCTATATGCAGAACACTAGGCTAACGACTAAGGGAGATGGGAAACTATAAGAAATATTAGATATTGCCTTCATGCTTGACATTTAAAATTTAGAATTAGTATGCAACTTATTTTTAAGAACTGTACTGCTAGACATGATACAGAAAATGCTAAATAAAATTAATGCAGCAACTTTATAGTTATCTTCCATGATTGTATATTCTTTCCTGTTTCTTCTCAATTTTTGGTTGCTTTTGAATTTATTGAGTTCTAGATACTTAGAAATATTTTCCATACATAATTCTATATGCAACTATAATTTTTCCCAATTGCAATGATTTGTGTGGAGGGTGTCACTGTGCAGAGAGAAAGCGATTGTTCATTTGAAGCAGATAAAATAAAATCGTCACGTATGTTTTTACTTTGACTCAAATATTATCTTGTCAGGTAAGTAAAAATGGTCAACTACCTCAAAAAGTAGGTAAATAATTATATTAAGCACTAATTAGGTAACAGATGACTTAGGATATCTTTCTGACCACTAATGGTGGTCATATAATTGTTTGGCAATGCCAGGCATGAAAGCAAAATCTCTGTCTCTACCTAGTACCTATATAATGACTGTAGCAAAAGATGTTATAAGTTTAGCTTAATATCTGACTTTTATTGGTAATAAATAGGAAATAATTCTCTGTTAAAAAATACAACTAAGACTGAGATATAATCGAGTATAATATTAATTTACACATCGCAGCTGTCTATAATAACTGGCACACAATTTAAGCTAGCAAGTTATTAAGCTATTTCTCTTGCTTTCTTTAAAGCCTTTCTAGGGACTCCTACTTTTGACAGATTTATTTTGAACTTTTCACTTTGAAATTCCAAAACATACACCATTTCCATAATTTGAGTCCTTTCTTCACTGCCTGGTACAAATTACATTCTAAGTCTTAAGATGAGTATCATGAATTCCTTTCCATATTGAGCTGGATATCTGCCCTCTAGTCACATGTCTGAAGCCTTTCTGGCTCGGTAGGGCCAACCATAACTTTTGTTCCATTTGCATAGCCCTCCAGAACCAAGGACTCCCTTGAGACTAAATTGAAACATCTAGGTTATAGAACTTGAGTGTAGACTTTCCTAGAGCATCAGGAGAAATAAGGAAGAAAGAAAACAATTCATGATAATACAGTAATAATAATAGACACTTTAAAGTTTGCAGAGTGCTTTACCACAGGTAGGTAAGGCTCATCATAATCCTGTAAGTTAGGCCTTAGAGAAATTCCTGTTTTACAAATGAAATGCAGTTCAGAGAAGTTTAACAATGCGCTCAAGGTCACACAGTCAGTCCCATGGTCAGAACCAGTTGTAAAGGATACCAGAGAAGGAATTGCTCTGAGGGGTAGAGAGAGTTTCTCTTTCTTTCCTCCCCTTCCCCACTTACAAACTTGGAAAGTTGGCAATGTCCTTATGACCTTGGAAAGGTAGCTCTGTGCCAGTAATATCAGTGGCTGATGACAGCATGCATATCAGGAGCTGAAACTCACATTAAGAGCCAACTAGATAGACTGAATGACTAAGGGGCAGCTCAGTGCATAGAGTGCTGGACCTGAGATCAAATATGGCCTCAGACACTTACTAGCTGTATGACCCTGGGCAAGTCACTTAACCTCTGTTTGCATTAATGCACTGGAGAAGGAAATAGAAAACCACTCTGGTATCTTTGCCAGGAAAACCCCATGAACAGCATTGATGTGCTTTGGTCCATGGGGTCACAAAGAATCAGCATGACTAAGTGACTCAACAACAACAGACACACTAAGGAAAGTCACACTTCAGGAAACATGACACCTAAGCGGGGTAGAGAAATCAGTTGTCCGTTCTCAAAGAGGACCAAAACAACATCACTGTGTTAGAATCAAGTTACAATGTGTTCAACTGTGGCTGATCAGACTAATACAAGCTTGGGATGCTCCACAGGTGGGGCACACATAGTCCATATGAACATTTGGCATGGATTCTCTAAATTTGTATAACCTGCATTTCTTTTGAGCTACTTCAATTCTGCTTAGAGCACAGCACCTTCTCTGAAGTGGGCACCCCCATATCACACAATCAATTCCAAAGTTCTTGAGAGAGACCTTGAGGAGTGTCCTTGTATCGCTTCTTCTGACCACCATGTGAATGCTTGCTCTGTGTGAGTTCTCCATATAAAAGTCTTTTCGGCAAGTGTACATTTTGCGTTGGAACAAGGTTGCCAGCCCATCGGAGTTGCACCCTCTGAAGTCTGCTTTGAAGTTTGAATGCGTGGCAGTTTAGTTCGAGTAAGAATCTTTCTAACGCAATTCAATTGGAAGTGATTCAGTTTCCTGGCATGGCGCAGGTAGACTGCCCCGGTTTCATAGGCAGACAACAATGAGGTCAGTACAATGGCTCAGTAAGAGAACTAAACATGAGAGAAAGTTCATGAAGACTCTATGAAGGGAGAAAAGGACTCTCAGTTAACAAGATCTAGGTTACTCTTTTTTATTTTTATTTTCTGAGGCACATTTAGGGTTAAGAGACTTGCCCACAGTTACACAGCTAGTGAGTATCTGAGGCAGGGTTAGAACTCAGGTCTTCCTGACTTCAGGGCTGGTGCTCTATCCACTTTGCCATCTAGCTATCCCTTGTTACCTCCTTACAGGGATATGGGGGAGGCAGCTCATGGAGGCTCATGAAAAGCAATTGTTAAATTTGTGGTGTGAGTTGGAAATTAGCAAACCCTAAAAATCAGGACTTGAATTATTGTTTTGTTGATGGTCCATACTCAAAGTCACGGAGAAAATGTCAAGAATGAAGACTAAACTTAAAAGTATGTCATTCTTTCATATACATATTTCCTCCAGATAGTCAGTTATTAAACACTTAGTAGCACATTAAATGCTTAGTAGCACTTTAAAAAAATTATTTCAATTTATCCTCATGATAATTCTGGGTAGGGTGGCTAGGTGGTGTAGTGAATAGAGCACTAGCCCTATAGTCAGGAGAACCTGAGTTTAAATCTGGCCTCAGACACTTAATACTTACTAGCCATGTGACCTTGGACAAGTCACTTAACCCCAATTGCCCTGCCTTCCTCCCTCCAAAAAAAAAAAAGCAAAAAATAATTATAAGAATAATAATTCTGTGAGATAAGTTTTATTATTATCATCTCTGTTTTGTAGATGTGGAAACTGAGGCAGATAGAAGTTAAGTGACTTGCCCAGGGTCACACAGCTCCTAAGATTTATGGCAGGACTTGAACTCAAGTGTTCCTGACTCTGGGCCCAGCACTCTATCCACTATGCCACACTGCATATATGCCTTACTACTTTTGTGTTTTAAGTTTGATACCATCTTCTTCAGAGACCTTGCCTGTGCAAAGGTAGAATGTTCCTCCAGGTCATGAGAAGAGGAATTGTTTCTGCAACTGTTCTTGGTATACCTACTTAGTAAATACCCTTTATAAAGCTAATTAATTCAGCTGATAATCAAAGGGCAGCACATAAAAACTCATGAATGCCAGTACTAGAAAAACTCAGGATCTCAGGGTTACTCCTGTAAGTGGCAAGAGTCAGTAAGTGGAAGAATTCAGATGTCCGGAGGACCTGACCTGTGAAAGCAAGTGAGAGGCAAACAAGTAGCCCCTGAGAGTAGATTGTATCATGGGAGGCAGGCACTGGATTTGACATCATGTCTTCTGATTCCAAATTTGCTGCTAAATCCACCATACCAGGCTGCCTGGTAAAACTAATCCAGGACCTTTCAGTTTACAGAATGTGCAGAAAGGATTTCATAAACAATTGACCATTAAAGTGTTTATTAGTATATTTCAACCAATTTTACAAACTAGATAAAATGAGATTGCTATAATATATATGCCTAGCACATGCTCTCTTTTTCTGTTGGTCTGTTCATTTTAATCTGGTGATGCTGATCATTTTCCTTCCTCTTCCTCCTCCTCATTTAGTGCTGGGAAACAAAGGTGAGTGAGATATAGTTTAATTTTAAATAATTTCAAATTCTTAAATTAACAAGACTTTAGTGATTAGAAGCATGAAATAGTATGTACTATTTTAAAAGAGAAAAAGAATCTGTATACATACATATGTGTATATGTATACATACATATACATACATGTGTGTATGTGTATACATACATGTATATATACATGCACACAACATTAGTTATGTTCTCAATGACATCTAGTAAGGACAATTTGAATTTCAATTCAAGTCCTTTTATTAAGGGAATTTAGTCTATGAAGTTTGGATTCATTCAAAGGACCGCACTTGAGGACCCACTAGAGAAATTGGTCCATAGTTTTCTTTCTCTGCCTTCGCTCTTTCTGGTTTTGGTATTAATGCCATATTTGTGTCATGAAAAGAATTTGACCCTAGTGGGCTGCAGGTTCCCTGCCTCTGTTCTAGATCCTTAAGTGCAGTCTTTTGAATGAATCCAAATTCTAGAGAACAAATTGTAAAATTTGGATTCATTCAAAAGGCTGCACTTAAGGATATAGAAGGCTATGTGTGGCTTCAAAGCCACAGTTTCCCCACCCCTGGTCTGTAGGAATTATCTCCTCCCCTGATTCAAATTGCAATTTCTTATTTCAACTCTACCATCCTCTCTGCTTTCAGTTCTTGTTTCTTCAATTTCTTCTCCTTGTTTCATTGGTGCTTCAGTGTCTTCTGTTTCTGCATTATCAGGTTCAAGAGGCTGAATATCACCAGTCACCTCACCAGCTGAAATATAACAACCGAAAATGATAAGAGATATAAAACCCAATCATGCTGCTCTTTAAGCAGGCTAGAGGATTTCAATGAATTCCTGAGACATTTGAAAACTAGTTCCCTAACTTGAATAATCAGGCACACTACATACTTTCAGAGGGAGCTTGCTCCTCTTCTGGCTTTGGTGGCACATCAGGCTGGGGCAGTTCTTCAACAGGAGTTGGTTTCCAGAGTTCTAATGGGGTAATTTCTTGAGCTCTCCACTTTGGAATAGCAGTTGAAGCTTCTTCTTCCTCTTCCTCTTCCACTCTATCCTATTTTAAATGGAAATATATGTATTATTTTATGTACGAGAGTATAAGGTTTGGAAAAGAGATAATAGTTCTCTCTCCTCCCCATGGCCCACCAAAGTAATGCCAACAAGTCTTCATGAAAAAAAGGAGAACAAATAAAAATAAATATTGTCTTAGAAAGGAAACAAAAATGGTTAACTTTTAGGTAGTTTATCACATAGGATTGTATAACAAACATTACTGAGGTATGAAGCCACAGAATGTAGATAATTCTGAGGAAAAGGGTGGAGAAAAGGAAAGATTATAAGGGAAACTTTAAAAATGATTACTTTTTATAAATGCTTATATTTTTAATTCTAGAAAATTCTACTTAACCATGGCAGAAAAATATTTATGAAAGTAAAGTTGTATGTGCTACCATAAAAGCTCAATAATTTTCATTTCTTTGCTTTTGCAATTTTTTAAAGTTATACCTCACACTCATCAGATTGGCAAAGACAAAAAAGGAAAATATAAATTGTTGGAAGGGGAAACAGCGGAGCTAGGAAATAGTGCATTCATTCTGAAAGCAATTTGGAATGATAACTCAAAAAATCATATATTGTACATCCCCTTTGACTTAGCTATCTTAGACAGCTTTGTGCCCCCTCCCAAAAGATCAAAGTTTTTTCCTGGTGGAGACATCCTGATTTTAACCTGAGGTACCACCAGCAACTGTGGGACCTTGGAAGAGTTCTTCTATCTCTCTAGATCTCAATTAGAAAATTAGGAATAAGATATTTAATTGTAAATAAAATATT
>CM053591.1:53505002-53547563 GCA_028646515.1 Pseudochirops corinnae | reverse complement strand
ATATAGCATTATCGCTAATTTGAAGTTGTAGGTGATGGAGACTTTAGCCCATCTGTGCCCTGTAAGAAGCATGGCCAGCTAAGCAACCTGTCACAGAAAGAGGAATCTTCTATAAATCATCTTGAAAAGGCCTGGGGTCCATAATGTGGATTCTGTGAGTTGTTCATTGGATACATCCCACATTCCACTTTTGCAACAAAAACACCTTCTTCCTTCTACTAAGATGATCACTCAACTGGGTCTTGCATTTTTCATTCAAGAAAACCACCAAAATTAAATTTATCTAGATCTTTCCCTACTGTATATTTCTAAAATTCTATGCATCCATATAGCATCAATTTCCCCAGGCCCCCATGACCCTGTTAGTGATAACAGAGATTTATCAAGAATTTGAGAACACTCTCCATTTTCTGGTGATTTACAGATTCTTTAGTACTTCATATCTCTCTTAAAGTATTGATAGCATATCACCAGATGCTCTCAATATTCTCATCTCTGTGGTACTGCTTCCCCCAGGAGTATTCTGTGTGACTCTAGGGGCTTTGATAGGCATTAACACTTTAAGTACACAACATGCGTATTGTAAATATCAGTTACCATACTTGTAATGGATGCAAGAATACAACTCCCAGCTGAAACCTGCCATGTGTTGTCTCTCCCATTAAAATGTCAGTTCCTTCAGATAAGAGACTGTATCCTAGCACAGTGGACCTAGCACAGTGCTTTGCATAAGTGTTTAATAAATGTTTCATTTATTTTGATATCAGTACTGGCAAACAAAATCTCAACAGAACTGCTCAGACATGAAAAGGAAACACACTGGAAAATACACTGTTTAATACCAATCTAAACAAAAGAGAAAAAATTATAATTTTTCTATAATGGATCCCTATAAAAGTATAGTCTTCAAGTAGGAGAGTTACAGATAGAAAATCTCTCCAGGGAAGTCTGCAAATGCGAAGGACATCTGAATATATTTCAGATAAAACCCACACAGCAAAACTCCCCTTCTATCACTCCCTCAATTTGTTTTCGCATGGTGTGGGTCCGGAGAGAGATGGCTACTACTTTGGGTTTCCAAGACTAACCTTGTGGCTAGCTACTCTAAGTATGGTAGCTTCTGATAGCTTTTACCAAAGAGATTTACTAAAATAGTATATTAAGAAAATTTGATTAAAGATCAAAACATTCCCCCATAAGTCTGGAGTATATTCTCTCACAAATGTACACAGCATCATTGGAAGAATGAGTTCAGACTTAGTGTAAAATGGTAGGCAGGAACACACATAAGATTCCTATATGGCAAAGAGTAATTTTAGCTCTTGTTATTTCATGACCTTGAAATCCTTGGTTTCTAGACTCTTCATGCAGCTACATTTCAGTGTAGTATTCCTGCCAGGTAGATCACCCCACATGTTGTTCACAGGGCATGGTATCCGTGCTGGATAGGTCTATCTGCTGGGCTTGCTCCTCAAGGACAGCTGTAGCTCCAGTTTCAGGATCAGCAGCAACCCTCAGAGCCTTGACTCCCTCTGATGCTTGCCATCTCCCAGGAAGAACCTGAGAAAACAGAGGTTCAATCTTTCCTTTTAACAACTCTGTGCTTCAGGCTGGGTCACCTTAATGAAAAATTTTGCCCTAACTTATGACCACAATTTTATAAATCTTCAGCTATAACCAAGAAATCAGTAGTCATTTATCCAATAATGACCAAATGGCTCTAGGTTTTCTCCAATTAGCCTATGCAAATAGGTGACTTAAGAAAAGATGGTGAGGTAATCTATGAAATTTCATTATCTCTGCTGGCCTTTTCTTATACTAGTGGGTTAATGAAAATCTCAAATTCACTAAAAGATGTAGACTCACACCCTTACATCTCATTGTTTCTGTCTTTGTCTCTTATGGCCTTTATCTGAGGTCTGAAAGAGGTATATTCTTATGGAGGCAATTTCCACAACATTTTCTTGAGGAATAAGAGCACATGCCTAATCAGTGGGTAACTCTACCAAGAAAAAAAAAATGATTCTGAAGACCAACAAAGAGAAGGTGCCCACCCCAAAGACCTTTTCTCTGCCCACATTGATTTGGGTGCACGGGAAGATTAGAGATTTGAAAGTAAAGGACCTGATCCTGCTAACAAATTAACTGGAAAGTCAGTAAAGAGAGCCATCTGTACAGACTAAACCAATTCTTGAGTATGCTTAAGAAATCACTCTTGGGGGCAGCTAGGTGGCACAGTGAATAGAGCACCAGCGTTGGGGTCAGGAGGACCTGAGTTCAAATTCGACCTCAGACACTTAACACTAGCTGTGTGACCTTAGGCAAGTCACTTAACCCCAACTGCCCTGCCCTCCAAAAAAAAAAAAAGAAATCATTCTTTACCCTTTCACTTGTGCATCTCAGAGAGTTACAACTAGAGAGTGAGGCGTCTCTCTGCTCACTCCCTTCCCATAATCACAATGAAGGAATGAATGAAAAGGCATTTTTAAAGCTCTGTGCTAAGGTCTGAGGATGGAAATGCAAAAGCAAAAAACAGGCCTGACCTCAAAGAACTTACATTCTAACAAGAGGAGACAATACATAAGGGAAAATGGTGTCCCAGAAGAGATATTTTCATTTTGGAAAGTGCAGGACTAATGAACAGAGCCATAGGAGAGTAGAATGCTACACATTTTTCCAGATAAATAAAAGAATTAATTTAATAACAGATCTAGAATTAGGAGTAGCACAAAGGGCACACCTGAAAAGTATCTTTGACAACACTAACAAAAATGAGAAATCTTTAGCCAGCCTCATTAAAAAGAAGGCAGAAAATCAAATCAACAAAATAGCAAAGGATAGTTTGAAAACAGAACAAAGCCAGAACTGTGAGAATATACTATGCAGTTGTACTTAAAAAAAAACTGACAATACAAAAGAAATATAAGAATATTTTCAAAATTATAAAATGTCCAAACTAACTGAAAACCAAATAGAAATCTTAAATATTTCAGTTTCAGAAAAGGAAATAGAACTATCTGTAAAGGCACTACCAAAAAAGAAAGGGTTCAGGAGAGAAACATACTGGTCCTGATGGATTCACAAGAATTCTGTCAAAATTTTAAAGAAAAATTAGAACCAATATTATCCAAATTATTCTCAAAAATAGAGGGGGGAAAAAGGATTCTAACAGACTCCTTTTGTGATACAAAAATAGTTCTGATAACCTAAACTAGAGAAGCATAAAGCACAGAAGGAAAACTAGAGATTGACATTATTAGTGAATATTGATTCAAAAAATTTTAATGAATTCTTGTCAGACTATAATACTTCAACCATGAAGTCATTCATTGTGACCAAGTAGGCAAGGGTGTTTCAACATTAGAAAAAAATATAATTAATCATGCTAAAAACAAAAACATCTAAATCCACATATTATCTTAATAGACGCACAAAAAAGCCTTTGAAAATGTATACATATATATGTATATATACATAATATGCTAAAACCCTAGAAAGTAAAGGCATAGAGGGACCTTTTTAATAACATAAAAAGCATCATATAGAACCAAAATCAAGTATCATATGTAATAGGGATGCATTAACTTTCCCAATAAATACAGGAGTAATGATGTCCTGTCTCTCTAACATTATTTGACATAGTTCTAGAAATGTTAGTAATAGCAATAAGACAAGAGAAATAAATTAATATCATAAAGAGAGGTAAAGAGGAGATAAAACTATCCCTTTGTGCTAATGACATGATGATTTATTTAGAAAATCCCAGAGAATCAGAAAAAATACTAATGAAGGCAATTAATAGCTTCAAAAAAAAAGGTTGTAGGCTACAAAATAAGCCCATAAAAATAAACAGTATTTTAATGTAATAACAAAATCCAAGAGGCAAAACTACAAAAGGAAAATCCATTGAAAATAACTAGAAAATGCATGAAATATTTGGGAGTCAGTCTACCAAAGCATACAAAATACTTGCATAGATTCAATTATCAAGTATTTCTTAAAGAAATAAAGAATATCTTAAATAGGCCAAGGAATATTCAGTGCTCATAGCTAAGCCATGCCAATATTATAAAATGATTAAGATTAAAAGTTGATTTATAGTTTTAATGTTATGCCAATAAAATAGTCTGAGGGATATTTTGTAGAACTTGATAATTTATAACAAAATTCATTTGAAGAAACAAAAGATCTAGAATGTCAAGGGAAATAATGAAAAATATATAGGGATGAAGGGAAAATAATTTTAGACCTCAAACTATATCATAAAGCAGCAGTCATAGAAATAATTTTATTTTGATTAAAAAGTGAATTAATGGAAAAGACTAGACAAGGAAGAATTAAAAATAATGGACTATCCTACGTATTGCCAGGATCCACTGGAAAAATTTCAAGTGCCCTCTATTTGTTTCAGGTACTCATTGGAGAAATGTTTGCACCAATGTCAATTTTTTGCAAGGATCCACAGGAGAAAATTATGGGCTGCCTATCAGATGAAAAGGTCCATTAGGAGAATTTTCATGCAAGACAGTTTGATTCTCATTTAAGGATGAAGGGCAACCTTCAGTTACTTCTTGGTCCCCACTTCTTGTTGGAAGAGACCTGAATGTTCTGGAAGCTCATCTGGGACCAAATGTTACCTCTGAGAGGGCAAGATCATTTTTCCTTTTTCATTCTCTTTTGCTTTCTAATTTTCTCTAGGTTGGAATAGAATCTGTTGCCTGGAGTTGGGAGTTGCTTGAGCAGGAGCTCAGAAGACAGTAGACCCTGGAGTCAAGGCATGAGATCCAGTTTTTCCTAAAAGTCCATAGTAGTACCCTAGGACCAAAGCTAGAGGAATTTAAGGATATAAGCAATCAGTAAAGTGGCCTGTATCGGATCATCAATTGGAGGTATCCAGTACAGAAGTGTCTGACAGTAGCAGTTGTCTTGATATATATCTTGCCACTGGAGCCAAATAACTCCTGAAAAGAGAATGAGGCTGGGAACTTTACAAAGTTCTGTGCAATTCACTTATATCCGATTCACTTCCAAGTAAAGACATGACCTTATATAACATGATGCTATTGTTCCTCTTTGAGAACAAATGACAAACGGCAATCTGGGAGTAGTAGTGGCTGCCCTACTGGGGACCCAACTGGTCAGATACAGTTGGACAATGCAGCTCCCTCCCTCCTTCCTTCCTTTTTTCCTTCTTTCCTTCCTTCCTACCTTCCTCCTCTTCCTCCCTCCTCTCCCTTTTCTCTTTCCTCTCCCTCCTCTTCTATCCACAAAGAGAAATCATACCCTTATCTGTGGATACTCTATCCAAAGAATATAGATTTTAATTGCTGAAACCTCACAGGTTATCTTGAGGTTTACAGACTGGATTTCCTTTTTTCTCTCTTCTCTACTTATTTATTCCATCGTTTTTGATGCAAGAAAAAACTGGGGCAATTTAATCTTTGGCCACATGTAGTTTCATTTATAATTTCCTGAAATTCAGCATTGGAGGTCTGGGCTTTGATAAAGTCCACTGGGATTCAAATGGAGCTACTTTGCCATATCTCAAATCCAAATCACTCTGGCTTTCAGTGATTGGCCAACAACAGGTCCCAGCCCAAGCCTCACTTGGTCATTGGGTTTTGATGGCTTAAAGTGAGTGTAAACAGCAATTGTTTCTATTTTGACCAAAAACCCTGAGGGTCTTCCCCTCTGACGTTAATTTTTTTCTTTTACTAGGTAAAAGAGGCAATTTTTTTTTTAACCTCATTTCTTACCTAGCCTTAGTCACTGAATGGGCATTGCTTCAGACATCCTGAGACCTAGGAAAGACCTTAGCTTAAAAAAGTTAAGGTCTCCCACTGCATCCAGGCTATCTCCAATCACCTTGATCTATATCTTGTCGCTGGACCCAAATGGCTCTGGAGAAGTGAGGCTGATGACCTTGCACAGCCCTGCCTCACTTAAATCACATTCACTCGTAAGTCATAACATCACCTTCCTGATGTCATTGATCCTCCAATGAAGGACAAACAACAACAACAGTTGGACGGCATCTGAAAACACAATTAAGCAACATTTCGTGGCAACTATGAAACCGAGGTCAACAAGAACCAGTTGAATCTAGCATCAAAGGCATGAAGCACCCTCCTGGCTCCATGTTTCTTACATGTGTGCTTCTCTACTTTTGACTTCTATATAAATTCTGCTCTTCTTTATATATCTCTGGTATAGTGTATGCCAAGTTATAGAGAAGGTGCTTTAGTACTGTGTTGCTCAAGGAAATGCCCTTGGTTTTAGCCAATTATATCCTCTGGCTAACTATTAGAGGCAAACTCATTAATGAGGGCTCATGAGTTATAGCTCTAAGAGTGCAGAACCAGAGAGTACCTTGAAACTAGGGTAGCTGTTCCTTAGGGAACCCAATCTGCCAGTGAATTGGGTAGGTACACAAAATGGTGAGCTATATATCTATAAAACAAGAAGCATCTTACCCAATTCTATCATGTACACAGGGCAGGTAGACAGCTCAATGGATAGAGCTCTGCACCTGGTATCAGGAAGACCTGAGTTCAAATCTGGCCTCAGATACTTACGAGCTGTGTGACCCTAGGCAAGTCACTTAACCCGTTTGCCTTAATCCACTGGAGAAAGAAATAACAAACCACTCTAGGATCTTTGCTAAGAAAATCCCATGGACAGTATGATCCATGGGGTCATGAAGAGTTGGACGTGACTGAACAACAACAAAAATCATGTACACTGATCAAAGAGGAGGAAAAACCCTTGATGTCAGCTTAAACATAGTAACCAATTATGGAATCACACCTGGCTGTGTAGGTGTGATGACTGATGATAGTCATTTTACATACCACTCTAAAAGGTACACAGAGAAGTTGTACATTCCCTAGAGCACCCTCTGGGGTTTCTGCAAAACCCTTCCAATAGGAATAGCTACATTTTGTATAGCATGTTAAGATTTACAAGGTTATTTATTTACCTTATTTGATTTAAGACTCAAAACACCACTGTGAGAAAGTTATTATACGTGTTGTCTGTTCTCATTTTAGAGATGAGGAATTTAAGATTTTAAAGAGGCTAAATGATCCATCCCTTATCACAAAGATTTAAGTATCAGAGGAAAAAGGAGAGCTCCTGCCTATTCAGAGCTCTAACTAGCATTTTGCCTTCAGGGAAAGTTTTACAAAATGCAGGACCAGGTGATGGCCACTCTATCCTATGTGGAGTGTAAAGTGAAGCTCACCTGGGCTATAGTAGTGGGGGGGAAGGGGGAGAACCCATTACACCTCATAGCTTCCTATTTTTCCTAATTATTTTGTTAACCAGGTTCTAAGCTCAATTTTTCCTTCTTTGCTAAAGGTATGTAAGTGCTGTGAGTACCCTCCAAATTCTAGCACCTGAAGCAAAGCACTGATCACACTTACCTAATTATATGTCCATTTAATCCAGGTCTAGCATTCTATCCCTATGCCAGGCTACATCTGTATTCTTCTTCCCTCAGACATCGCCTCATTTCCCACCCAGCTGCATTCATTTTAGATTTCTTTTATTTCTCCACCATGCCCCTATCCACCTGAAATTTTGGTTAAAGGAGGCAAACAGGCTAGGTGATATGTAAATTCATATTGTTTATTCCCTTAAAGCTAGCAGACATGTGCTGTATGGAGCCAACACACAATTTCTGACTGTCTGATACAACAACGACAAAGTTTTTATACATTTTAGGACAATCCCGGGATGTCTGTCCCTCAGATTTATGTTCTCCATATGTGTTTTAAAAAGAAGTTTCTTAGTTGAATAAATTGTAAATACAAATTCATAAGACAATTGACAAAGTAGTGTCAATTGGAAATTATGATCCCAGCATATCTGAGTTTCTGCCATAAAGCATATGTCCCTAGGAAAGATAAGGGAAGTCCCACTATTCAGCCTTATCTGGTCTTTGAAGTTGCTGACACAGGAAAGGGCATTTTTAGAGCAAAGCAAAGCAGTCTGTTTGATTAGTTCAGGCTTTGGCTCTTATTGGGGGTTCAAATTTTGTCACCTCCATGCCAAGTCCAGACCATTCTATCTTCTTTTTGGTTTTCTTTTATGTATTGTCTTTTTTCACTAGATTGTAAACTCCTTAAAGGTAGCGCCTATCTTTTTCACATTTATATCCCAGCACTTAGCATAGTGCCTGGTACATAGTAGGTGCTTAGTAAATGTTTATTGACTAAGTGACTGATTCTTCTGTGCCCAGAGAATAATGAGAATAGCATGTACATGCTATCTTCTCCAGTTGTATGATAAAAACTTTTCCCATATAAACCTGTGGAAGGATGACTTAATAAGTTATCATGAACCTGGTTTTCTGATACAGATGCCATAGATTCATACTGAAGTGAGTATTTTCCACAATGCTTTATTTTTAATTCAAGTATAGCTTGAAATTAGTTTTACAGAGTTAATTATTCTAAATCTTCTTTTTTAATAAGAGTAATCAATCTAAAGATATATTAAGATCCTTTACTTGCCTAAATAAAGATATAAGACTAAAGAAACAGTAAAACACAAACCTTTGGTGAGCAAACCATTCTCCAGTATATGTATCTTTATTTATATAGTAATAAACTCCATGGCCATGCCTTTGGTCATCTGCCCAGTTTCCTAAAATTAACAATTCAAAAACCATGCCAGCATAAGCAATCAAATTTAGACTGTCTTTGAAAATTTGTAATTTGCTATGGTATTTACACACATACACACACACACACGAAGGAAGTACCCTTGGAAAGTGAAATAATGGTACTTTTAAAATGTTTTATTGATGCTTTTTATCTTTACACCATGATCTATTCTTAATAAAACACCATCAGAAAAACCCTGTTTTGTAACTGGCAAAAGAAAAAAATCCTTGAAGGACCAATGCACAACGACCTTGACTCCTAAGCCTAAAGCTATCACTTTTAGGAAAAGAATACATAGGGAGAAGATGACAGAAATTGGAGCAGAAGAATGTTACAAGGAGAAACAAAGAGATGTGAGCACAGACACACAGAGAAGAACAGCTTCCAAAAGATAAGTGAGCCATGAGGGCCTGTTAAAAGACCTGGGCTAAACTTGCACTATAGCATGATGCACCAGGAATGCTCAGCTCCTAGGCAATGAGAGCCAACCAAGCAATAGGGCAGAGCTAGTGACCTTTGTCACACAGCAAAGTTTCTTCTCCAATTAACTGAGTGTGCAGCCTTGTCTGTGCCTTGTATACTTTTTTAATAGATTTTTACTTGATATTTTTGTTTCTACATCACCTAGATCTACTCCTGTATCCTATCTTCTCCCCCCTTACAGAAAGCAATTCTTTATGGAAGGAAGGAACGAAGGAAGGAAGGAAGGAAGGAAGGAAGGAAGGAAGGAAGGAAGGAAAGAAGGAAGGAAGGAAGGAAAGAGGGTGGAGGGAGGGAGGGAGGCAAGGAAGGAAGGAAGGAAAGAAGGAAGGAAGGAAGGAAGGAAGGAAGGAAGGAAGGAAGGAAGGAAAGAAGGAGGGTGGAGGGAGGGAGAGAGTCAAGGAAGGAAGGAAAGAAGGAAGGAAGGAAGGAAGGAAGGAAGGAAGGAAGGAAGAAGGAAAGGAAGAAAGGAAGAAAGAAAGGAGGGAAGGGGAGAACTTTTAAAGGAAAAAAGAGGAAGAGGAGAAAATAGTACACAAAAACCAATAACTATATTAGAAAATCTGGCATTACATGCAATGTTCCACACCAGTAGGTATCCTACCCCTGCAAAGAAGGGGGAGCAATGGGATAGGAGGAGGCTCTTATATCTCCTTATATAGGAGACCTTCTTATATCTCTTCATTGGGACCGAGATAGTACTTCGAAATTGTGCAATATTTATTTTTTGCTTCTTTGTGGTCATTGTTCGTTCCATTTACATTGATGTAGTGTACATTGTTTTCCTGGCTCTGTTTATTTCACTTTTCATCAGTTCATGTAAGTTTTTCTGTTCTCCTCTGTATTAATCATAGTCTTCCTCTTTTTATAGCAGAGTACTATTTCATTACTTTCATATAATATAATTTATTTAATTATTCCTTAATCAATGGGATCCTGCCTTTTTTTGAGTTCCTTGCTACCACACAAAGCATTACTATAAATACTTCGGCATATATGGAGTTTTTCTTCTTGTCAATAACCCCCATACCTATTAGTGGAATCTCTAGGTCACAGAGTATGGACACTTTAGTGGCTTATTTGCACACTCTAATTCCTAATTGTTTTCCAGAATGGTCATACTAATTTACAACTCTAGTACCAATACATTAGTATGTCTGTCTTTTCACTAACTCCTCCATCACTGACTATTCCTGTCTTCAAGATTGTTTTTATTTTCATTTCTCTTATTAGTAATTTGGGGCAGCTTTTCATATGATGGTTAATTGTTTGCGATTCTTCTTTTGAAAACTGTTCATATCTTTGAACCACTTATCTATTCGGGAATGGCTTTTGATAAATGTTTCCGTTATGTACATATCTTGGATACTAAACCCTTATCAGAGCTATTTGATACAAAAAAACCATCCTTATCTGTTACTTTCCATTTAGATTTCATTTACCTAGCATAAAACCTTGTTAGCTATCAGAAATGTTAAGCAGAGAGTGCATTTTACTTAATGAAAACAAATAGAGACTAAGAGAGAGTGCAGCTCTTATCCTATTCTTATTTGGTTTATATTGAACTTGGAAGCAAATTTAGAACAGTTCAGCAAAGGGGACAGACCAGCATGAGGCAATACAAGCCTGACAATGAATTCAGAATTCAGATACCTCCATAAATGCAATTTTAAACTGGAAAAAAAAAAAGTAAACTTTGAAGGGGGTAAAGTGCAAGGATTTGTCTCTTCACTTTCCATGAACTTGGTGGTGGCCATTTGTATTGCTATGCTTTAGAAGAGGAGAGGGACAAAGTCAAGATGGTAGAGTGAAAGACAGCATTTCAGCCCAGTTCAACTAGCATACCTCCCTTTACAATGATCTAGAAAGTGCACCAGACCACATTCTGATTGGGAAAACCAAGAAAAGGTCACAGACAGACATTTTCCCAGCCCAGAACAGCTCAAGGAGACAGAAAGGACTATGGACACTGGAGACAGGGTCTAGCCAGAAGCATGACAGGGAGTACTCTACCACTCCTAAAGACTAAAAGAAGGATGAGACAGGGCACTAAGATAGGAAGTACTGGGACAGAAAGAGATCCCAGGGGATCATTGAATAAGTGCTGGGTACAAGAATGGGTACCATATAGCAACTCTGTTCCCCACTACCCAATTTTAGGTCATAGATCCAAGACAGAGAGGTCACAGTTGTAGGCTCTAGTTCTCTAATGAGCAAAGAACAAGCTCTAGCTAGCAGATAGTAGCTATGTGGCCCTGATCCCAGAAGTAGAGTAGTGACTCAGTTCTAGCTTTTACCTCAGCATGCAAACCCGCAGTAGAATAACCAGGACATGAGTTCCAGGCCAAAGGAGAGTCAGCAGATAGGTCATTCTAAACACAAAAAAACCTCCCAGTGGGCTAACAGTGGCTGAATCCAACAGCAGTTTGATGAAATTCCCAAAGAAGGACAAGTCTACAGGCCCAAACGTGGGTCAGGAATTTGCGGAGCTCAGACCAGGAAGGCATGGATTACACCACATTGGAAGCCCTGAAAGCTTACAGGCCCCCAGACTGAACTGTGAAAACAATAGAAGAAAATAAGAGGACAGACACTTAAGCCAGATATCCTCCCCCAAGAAGTGTGCAGAGCCCAGCACTATCATAAATTCCAAAGTCAAAAAGCAGTCCAGAAGAATGAACAAAGAAAAAAAAAGTACCCCTTCCCCCATAAAAAGCTACTATAGTGAGAGGGAAGCTCAAAATACAAATGCAGAAGACAATGATTTGAAAGCATCTATAAGCAAAGCCTCAAAGAAAAATACAGATTAGATACAAGCCCAACAAGAATTTGTAGACTGGATAGAGATTTTTAAAAGAATAAAAATTGATTTTAAAAACCAAATAAGAGGGATGGCTAGGTGGCACAGTGAATAGAGCAGTGGCCCTGGAGTCAGGAGGACCTGAGTTCAGATCCAGCCTCAGACACTTAACACTGACTAGCCATGTGACCTTGGGCAAGTCACTTGACCCCAATTGTCCTGCCTCCCCCCTCCAAAAAGCAAAAGCAAAAAAATAATAATAATAAGAGTGACAGAGGGAAAAAATGGGAACAGAAGTGAGAGGTAGACAAGAAAGTTATGAAAATTTAATAGCTTTTTATAAAAGAGGTACAAAACATTACTAAAGAGAATAATTCCTTAAAAATTAGAATTTATCAAATGGAAGCTAATGACTTCATAATATCATGAAATAATAAAATGAAAACTTTTTTAAAAGGAGGAAGAGAAAGAGAAGAAAATGAGAAATAAAGGAAAAATAAGTGACCTAAAAAAACAGATCAAAGAGAGAAAATTCTAAGAATCATAGGACTACCCTAAATCATAAACAACAACAACCAAAAAAAGCTTATACATAATATTTCAAGAAATCATAAAAAAAAATTGCCAAGATAGCTTAGAATCACCCAGAGGATAAAGTAGAAATTGAAAGAATATACCAGTCACTTCATGAAAGAAACCCCAAATTTGTAACTCCCAAGAATATTTTAGCCAAAATCCAGAGAGATCAGGTCAAGGAACAAATTCTGCAAGCAGTCAAAAAGAAAGAATTTAAGTACTGAGGAGCAATAGTCAGGATCATGTAAGATTTAGCAGCCATCATTATAAAGAAGCAAAGAGCTTGGAATGTGATATTCCAGAAGACAAAGGAGCTAGAATGACAACCGAGAGCAACCTACCCAGGAAAAGTCAATATAATCCTGCTGGGGGAAAGAAATGTGCCTTTAATGAAACAGAGAACTTCCAAGCATTTCATAAAGATTAGCCTCCTGAATAGAAAATTTGAAAGGAGTCACCAGAAGCATGCAAAGGAAACATAAGCAGGCAATCATAAAGGAACAAACAAGATTTAACTGTTTACATTCTTATATGGGGAGATAACATGTATAGCCTCTCAGAACTCTATCATTATCAGAAGTCATAGAAGGAATCTAATTAGACAGAGGGCCTGGGAATGACTGATACATTTGGGTAATCTCAAAAGAACAATGGAAATGGCGAGGAAGAGGAACACACTAGGAGAAGGAGAATCAAAGAAAGAGGGAAAGTACCTAAATATTTTAAAAATCCAAAAAGAGTACTAAACTATTTATAGCAGCTGAGAATTGGGAACAAAGGAGGTGTTCATCAATTGGAAAATGATTGAACAAAATTATGGTTTATGATTGTAATGAAATATTATTGTGCTGTAAGAAATGATGAAAGGGACTGATTAGGAAAAATCTGGGAAGACTTGCATGAACTGATGCAGAATGAAGTGAGTAGAACCAGAATGATTTATACAATAACAATAACATTGTAAAGAGACTTTAAAACTCTGATAAATTTTATTGGATTGATGAAGAACCATGTTGCTCACATCTTGACAGAGAGGTGACAGTCTCAAGATGTAGGATGAGAAATATATTTTTGGACATGGCTAATGTGATCACTTGTTTTACTTGACTATGCAATAATAGTTACAAGGGGATTTCTTTTTTTTTTTTCCAACGTGCGGAGAGAGGGGTGAAGTAGAGAGGGAAAGAATGCTAATAAATTGAAAAAAATTTAATTAAAAGAAAAAAAAATCTCTATCACTACAAATGGCAATTTTGCTCAAATATGACTATGTTCCTTCCTGCTCCAAAAGCCTCAATGACTCCCCATTGCTCCTCTGTTAGCCAATTAAAGCCCACCACAATCTAGCTTCCACCTAAGTTTACAAAATTGCCTTCATATTCTGCTCCCCTCAATCTACGAACTTGCCAAGTTTGCCTGCTATTCCCTATACCTGAAATTCCATTTTCAAGTTCTGTGTCTTTGCACAGACTACCACCATTTCTGGTGTGCTCTCTTTTCTGACTTCCACATCTTAGGCCCACTAGCTTCATTCAAAGTTAGATTCAAGTATCCCCTTCCTACATGAGGCCTTTCTTTGATTCCCTCAATTGTTACTGCCTACAGCCTTCTTCCAAATTACTTTGTTATCTACTTACACTATGCAATTTAAAAAAAAATTGTATTCCCAGCACCTACCATTTGGGGAAGATGGGGAATCAACTAAAGATTTCATCTTTATAGGGAGTTCCACTAACCCATACAGAACATGCAATGTTCCATAACAGTAGGGTTAACTGGAGACACCCAAAGATTCTGACTCACCCAACGTCAGAGGCAGGTCTTGGTACCCCAAATTTGCTGTCTCTGTGGCCCTAGCTCTCTCTCTGCTAGACCACACTGTTTCTCACTTACACATAAGAGGAATTGTTGAAGTGAATTGGCTTTTTATTGCTAGTGGTCTGGAATGACTCATGCTCATGTGCATGAGTGGTGATTATTATCTTTTTCTCCTTGTATCTGAATTTAAATGAACATAATTTTTATTGCATTATGATAAGTAAGTGATATGTTAAATACTTCTGCTTTTCTGCATTTTGGGGTGTCATCTTTATGCCCCAATACCTTGTCAATTTTTGGCAAGTCATCATGTACAGGTGAGAAGTACACACAATTTTTCTGTTCCAATTCAGTAATTTCTGGAAATCTACCATAGCTAATTTTTCTAAAGTTCCATTCAGGTACTCAACTTCTATCTTGTTTGTCTTTTGGTTAGATTTATTCTGAAAGAATAAATTAGGTTCTCCCCACTATTATAGTTTTACTCTTTCTCCTTCCAATTCAATTAACTTTTGCTTTAAGTATTTAAATATGTCATTAAGTGTACATATATTAAGTAACGGTATTGATTTGTTATCTATGTTATCTACTGAAACATACTAAAATTCCCCTGCTTATCTTTTTGTTTTATTCATATTTATAGAGTAGCCTTGTCTGAAATGATGTCTCTCTTTCAATCCTCATTGCTTAGCACAGTGTTTGAAATACTTAATAAGTATGTGCTTAATAAATGCTTATTGGCTGGCATGTGTATATAACAAATAA
Organism: Pseudochirops corinnae; assembly: GCA_028646515.1. NCBI lineage: Eukaryota > Metazoa > Chordata > Mammalia > Diprotodontia > Pseudocheiridae > Pseudochirops > Pseudochirops corinnae. The sequence continues at coordinate 53,532,455 of CM053591.1, read as the reverse complement.
TGATGAAATTGGCCATTTCAAATGAAACTGGGAAAACTTTTATTGATTGATGCAGAGCAAAGTAAGTAGAACTATTGGAGTAATTTATAGAATTATAACATTACAGAGAGAAAAAACTCTGAAAGATTTTTCAGGACTTTGATCAAAACAATGATAAATCAAGAGTCCAAAAGAACGAAGATGAAACATGCAACTCATTCTTGATAGAGGTAATGAACTTAAAATAAGAAAAGAAACATACATCCTCAAATATTGCTCATGTGGAAATTGGTTTTCATGGGCTGTACAGCTATATATTGAGAAATGCGGGGTGGCATTGATTTTTTTTATTTGCTTATTGGGTGCTAGGGTTAGTGGTCATAGGATGGCTAGATCAATAAAATAAATGCTTATTACTTGAAAAATAAAAATAATATTCAAAAAGAAATGAGGGTAGTAAAAAAATAAAACAATTAAAATTTCAAAGGAAAAACATGTACATATATAAGTATATACATAAATACACAAAGTAAATCCAAGGCAGAAGTGGGAGGCATTATCATGTTGGTGGGGAAGGGAAGAGGGAGTTCCAAGAAAGGTCTCATGTAGGAGGTGGAACCTGAGCTGAATTTTGAAGACAAGTCTTGAATTCCAGGAGGTGGGCTTCCATCTGAGGCATAGAAAGGGCACATAGAGGGTAGGATGGAACAATCTCTGTAAGAAACAGCCAAAAGACCACTTTGGCTGGATCACTGAGGTTTTGAAGGGGAGTGACATCTAATGAGACTGCAAAGGCAGACTGGATGTAGCTGGTGAACAGCTTTAAATACAAAACATGAGACCTTGTATTTGATCCCAGGAGAGAAATAGAAAACCTGCAGCTTCTTGAGTAAGAGATAGACATGGTTAGACCTATGCTTTGGAAACATTACCTTGGCGAACTGTGTTTCATTAAGAAGGATGCGTTAAGGGCAGTGTGGTAGCACAGTGAATAGAGCACCAACCCTGGAGTCAGAAGGACATGTGTTCAAATTTGGCTTCAGACACTTAATGCCTACTAGCTGTGTGACCTTGGGCAAGTCATTTAACCCCTATTGCCTTGCCTTCCCCCTCCAAAAACAAAAGATGCATTGAAAAGGAGGGAGACTTGAATAAAGGAAACCCATCAGGAGGCTGTTGTAATAGTTCAGGCAAGTAAATGAAAGCAAAAAGATATGAAAGGAGGAAGCAGGATCCACAAGATACAGCAATACGTATGAGGAGGGAGAGTAAGAGTTGCTAAAATGTTCATTGTCAACATTAAGAAATGTTAAGAATTTCCTTAAGGCTGCAAGCTTGCAGGCCTGGGGGGAAAAGAGCCGTGTTCAATAAAACAGGGAAATTAGGGAGAGGATTACGGTTGAGGGTCAAGATAATGAGCTATATGTTGGAGGTGCTGAGCTTTAAAATAACATAGCTTTTGCCTTCCATGATTCTTGACATTCTTTTGCCAACTAGTTCTTTGTGGGTCAAAATTAGCTTTAGAACGTAATTTCCCTTATACTTTCTCTATCTTCTACAATAAAGATGAAATTGTCAAGAAGGTAAGAATTTACCAGATGCTTTTCTTATGGGAGAAAGAGAACTCCAGCATAAATAGCTTGTAGTATTCTCACAGACTCTCTTCGAAACCATATCAGATACTGCCTCAGTACCAGTTTTTAACATATTAGAAACTCCTCATTTACTTCCTCCAACACTGTGGCCTACAATCAGCCTAAAACTCTTCCTACATTATGTCAATCACCTGTTTAAAATTCTTCATCTGTTCCTCACTACCTACTAGATCAGGGGTTCCCAACCTGTGGGTCGTGAGCCCTTTGGGGGTCGAACGACCCTTTCACAGGGGTTGCCTAAGACCATCGGAAAACACATATTCCTGATGGTCTTAGGAACCAAGACACCGCTCCTCTATCCATCTCCAGGCAAGTCAGCTCACATGCAGATATGCCTTACATATGAGTATTAAAGGGTCATGACATTAGGAAGGTTGAGAACCACTGTACTAGATGAAGTCCCAAGTTCCTTAGCCTGACATTCAAGGGCACAACCTAGGTCTTATCTTTCTAACCTTTTCTCTGATTATTTCATAACATAATCACTCTGCTCCAGCCAGACTGCTCTCCAAATATAATTTTATTATCTCCAACTAACCCTTTGCTCATGTCATTTCTCTCGCTTGGGACTTGGGTCCTTCTCTTTACTTCTCTGAACACACAAATCCAAAATGAATTTTTAAAGCAATTATCATTTTGGTATTTATTAAATGATACTTTATCTTTATCTAACTATCTTTTTTATATTTAAAGATCCTGTCTCACTGGCTAGATTACAAAGTCCTTGAAGGAAGGAATTACATTTTTATCTACTATCTTCCACAATGGATATTGTACATAGTAGGTATTCCATAAATTACTTTTGACTGACTGAACTGAAGAATTTGGAGCTTCCCATATACTTCAATATTCACAGATAAGCTCAGTCACCAGAAGAAAAATCGAACTATCTTATGTTGAAACAGTGATATACAACAGCACAATTTTACCTTCATATTTTGATCCATCTGGATAGATAAACAAGCCTTGACCGTGTTTTTTATTTTGTTGGTATTCTCCAATGTATCGAGCACCACTCTTAAATCTGTAGGTCCCCTGAAATATATTTTTACTGTCACTTCTAAGTATAATTCAAAGAACACTCTTAAAAAAAACTAACACATTCATTCTTACCTGACCATGTCTTTTACCAAATTCATATTGTCCATCATACACATCCCCATTAGGCAATGTTGCTTTCCCTTTTCCATGTCGTTCTCCTGCCTCATTGCGCTCTCCTTCATATTCCTTAAGAAATGAGATAAGTAAAGTGAATTGATTTATGAAATGGATGAATTAGAGAAGAGTAAGTTGTTAGAAATTATTTTTAAAATAATGGCTGTGTAAAAAATTAGCAAGACTGGTAGAGGGAGCTTATAACATATAATTTCAGGGAGCTTCAGAAGCCTTTCTTATTGCTCAAAATATCTTTTCACATGAAAACTGATCTGAAATTTCTTTCAATTAATACAGACTTTTTTTATTCCATAATCAGAAATAAAGACTAAACTTCACCCAGACATAACACAGCTCATTGCACTCACACCTAAGTATAGGTAACTCATATCAGATCCTTTCCTGAGAGTAAGTGTTAAATGCATTAACTGGTTTCCTTTTTTTTAAGTTGTTTATTTAATTTTTTCTCAATTACATGTAAACAAAATAAATTTGACATTTTTTAAAATTTTTATTCCAAATTCTCTCCGTCGCTTCCCTTCCCCTCTTTTAGAAAGCAAACAACTAGATATAGATTATGCATGCACAGTCATGCAAAACATTTCCACCTTTAACTGGTTTTCTAAAAATCATTTAACTCAGTAGAACAAAAGACAGACTGGAAGACTTTATTCAGACAAGGGATCTCTCACACATATAAAAATTATATGACTCCATATACAAAATATACAAAAATTATGTAATACACAACCACAGAGATAACTCAATCACCTACTTAGTTTCAGTGTTAAATAAGATACAAAACAAGAAGACTTATGTTTACCTAAGGTGTTGACCAATGTCATGGAAAATGAGAGGTGTGAAAGAAAAAAATATATTGAATGTGGAGTCACAGACCCTGGATTTGACTCACAGATTTACTACTTACTCTATGACAAAAAAGATAAAATTACATTAAAAGATAAAATTGCACTAATCAAAGTAATACCTAGAACATTACAAAACATGTTCTATGAAATCCACTGGAATATGAAAAGGAATAGGCTGCCACCAACGTATAATCAATGAGGGACCCCACAGAACAGTGCTTTAAAAAAAAAGTCAGTATAACCTAATGGACTTTGTACTGAACTTGGAGTCAAGAAGATCTGAGTTCAAATCCCTCATTTGACACTTACTTACTAGTCGATAAGGGTGTATGTGGCGTCTGAGGACACCTCTAGGCTGAGTCCAGTCTGCTCATCCACCTTTAGTGTCTACCCAGCATTCAACTCTCACTACAAGAAACTGTAGCATGTGCTGCAGTCACACCCCTGTAAGCCATCATGACAGACAGGCTAAGCCAGGTTGAGGGTAACTGACCCTTAAACACTCTATTCAGTTAAGGGAGTATCTACACCAAGCATGTGAAGACTGCCAACAGTGGAATGAGTAGATGAGAACAATTTGTTCCAAAGGCCATGAAGGCGGCTAAAGCAGGTGCTATGGAGCGCTTAAAGCTTGGTCAGACATTGAAGATGCCAAGGTTAAAAGACACTTTTGTCCTGCCACTGGACTGTGATGACTCTGGAAGAAAGAGTGAGGCTGATGGCTTTGTGCAGCTCTGCCTCACTTAAATCCAATTCAAGTCAAGACATCACCCCATGATGTGATTGATCTCCTTCAAAAATGAAGGACAACTAACAACGACCTAGTTGTCAAGTATTTGAGTTTCTGAGAATCTGAACTTTTTTCATGTCTCAATAAAAATGAACATTTATAAAAAGCAGCAGAACCAAATCCTTAAGTTGTATTTGTCCCTTCTTCCAGTGGTCTATCTTGTCCAAATATCTTCCAAACTATTAGATAGAAATGTAGATCTTCTACTACCTTTCTAGGGTTAGATAAAAAATAGATAAAAAATATTATCTCCCAGCTGAAAAGTCCCTGGTACTCCCAACAGTGGCCTCTAGATTACAAAAACAAAACAAAATAAAACAAACAAATAAAAACTAGTAAAGAACCATCTCCTCTTTACAACCATATGAGCTCACTTTCAACATAAAAATTCTGGTCCCTTAGAAAATAAAAATAAAAATTAAGGACACTTGAGGAGAGAAATGTGGAAGCCTGATTTTTATAGGGATACACATTTTTTTTAGTAAATGCCCACTTTGCTTATACGTGGAGACCACAAAGCTCCTCGACATTTGAACCTGTCGACATCTAGTTTAGCACCTTTTGAATGTTATGAACATCTCTATCTAAAGATTATTCTAGGGCACTTAGGTGGCTCAGGGAATAGAGCACCAGCCCTGGAGTCAGCAGAACCTGAGTTCAAATCCAGTCTCAGACACTTGACAATTAACTAGCTGTGTGACTTCGGGCAAGTTGCTTAACCCCAATTGCCTTGCCTTACGCCCTCCAAAAAAATAAAAAGATTATTCTAGATCTATGACTTAGTAGCTGTGATCCCACCATTCTCAGGAAGTGAATCCTATCTCTATTCATCCTGCTACCAATCCAGGGATTTGTAATGTTAGAGGGAGTTTCCAAATAGCTGAGATCTCATACACATTTAAGGAGGGAACACCAATTGGGTGAGCTCCCAGAGCACAATTAACACCTTGTCTTTTTTTTTTTTGAAGGGGGGAAAGCAGGGCAATCGGGGTTAAGTGACTTGCCCAAGGTCACATGGCTAGTAAGTATGTCGAGTGTCTGAGGTCACATTTGAATTCAGGTCCTTCTGACTCCAAGGCCAGTGCTCTATTCACTGCACCACTTAGCCGCCCCATCTTGTCATCTTTAGGATAATCATCCCTAGAGACACTGGTCCTAAACCATTGGTCCCACCACCCAGTAAGTAAGAAAATTTCTGGGTAATGTACTTTTAAAGCAGAAGCATGGAAAACAATGCCCAGTTTTTCTCGCCTCCAATCCATCCTACATACAGCTGAAAGATCACTAAAATATATTAGTGCAGGTGTTTCTTTCTACAATACAGCATATTCATTCCTGCCCATTTTTTGTGACCCATGTCTTGTCATACATGTGTCAAATGAGATTTGCCCAATGTGCTGAGGGCCTTCGCAACTTTCTCTTGATGTTGAAAGCATTTCAATCGCTGTCCATCCTTCGGTCTCACCAAGTGACTGAACCATCTTTTTCTACCAGTAATGATTCCATTCTTTACTCTAGTTCTTCAGAGTTCATTGTGATTTGTTGCAATTTGCCACATCCACCATACATATCTCTATTGCCCTTTGAGTGACTTTCTTTGGAGATAGGAGACTGGCAGTACAACCAGCAGAATATCGGAATTTTTAAAATGGGTTCTTCTCTCAAGGTTAAATTAGGAGTCAGAAGAGCTTTGTAAGGCAAAGCAGCAGGAAGAATTACAGTGAGGGCCTTCCTCTCCCACAATAAAACTCTTTCAAACAGATCTAGAAAATGCACCAGACTGAATCCCACAATAAAGAGCTATTACAGTGACAGGGACACTCAAGACATAAACCTGGGGAAAGAGAATAATTCTCAAGCTACTACAAACAAAGCCTCTAAGAACAACACAAATTTGAGTAGAATTCCTGGAAGAAATTAAGCAAGAGTTTAAAAAAGAATCAATTTAAAAAATTTTTATAAATGAAAGTGCTAGGGGGGAACAATGAAAATGAGAGACACAGAAGAAAAAAATGGAAAGGGAATTAACAGCATGCCACAAAAGACACAAAACCTTGACCAAGCAACAAATTCCCTGAAAATCAGAACAAATCAAATAAAAGCCAATGACTCAAGGAGACAACAAAAAAATATGAAAACAAAGTCAAAAGACTTTGAAAAAAAAGGCAAAAATATCTGAACTGGAAAATAAATCAAGGAGAAAAAAATTAAGAATCATTGTACACCTGAATGCTATTACCTAAATATCATATTTCAAGAAATCTTTTTTAAATTTTTTTTATTTCAAGAAATCTTAAAAGAAAACTGCCCAGATTTCTTAAAACCAAAGAACAAAGTAGAAATTGAAAGAATCCACCAGTTTTCTCCTTAAAGAAACTCCAAAAAGAAAACACTCAGGAACATTTCAGACAAAATTCATAGCTGGAATCATACGTGACTTAGCAGTCACCACTATGAAGGAATGGAGAGTTTGAAATACAATATTCCAGAAGGCAAAGCATATATTGGCTGAGCATCAAGAATAACTTACTAAACAAAACTGAGTGGCAAAAAAAAATGATTTTTAATTAAATAGATGACTTCCAAGCATTCCTGATGAAAAGATCAGAGCTTTGGAGAAACTCTGAAGTTTGAACTTTGAAGTTTGAACACATAAGTTAAGAGGAAATATAAAGGTAAACACAGATGGACAATGGAAAAGGACAAAACAAGGATAAATTGCTTACATTCTAATAGGTGGAGAAGACATATGCTTCTCTTTTGCACTCGATCATCACCAGGGGTCAGAGAGGAAGTCTAAGTAGATAGAAGGCTTGGGGGTGGTTTGGTTAGTTCCAGTTAAAATCTCACCTTCTACAAGAAACCTTTTGTGGTACTCCTTAATACTAGTGCCTTCCATCTGTAGATCATCTCCAATTTATCCTGTACATGTCTTGTTTGTATGTAGTTGTTGGCCTGTTGTCTTCCCCATGGGACTGTGAGCTCCTTGAGGGCAGGTAGTCTTTTGCCTTTCTTTTCACTCCCAAGTGTTTAGCATTGTGTCTGGAACATAGTAGGCACCTAATAAATGCTTGTTGACCAACCATACTAAAAATCTGCCTACATGGTCCCTACCTTATAGTAAAGGAGATAAGACACGCACAAATAACCCTAGTACAAAATAATACTTGGCATTTATTTGGTGCTTTAATTTTTGAGGTAAATGGTAAGAGAATCATTCCCATTTTATAAATGAGGAAAATGATTCTGGGATTAATCTTGTCTTCTATGTTCATGTCCAATACTCTCAACCTTATAATACTGCCCAGGTCACAACAGGAAGATTGCATTTTATCTCGGTCTTCAAGGATAGATAAGTTTAACTTGTAGGCATGCTCTGAAGAACATTCTAAATCTAGGGAATATTGTGAACAAAGGCATGGAGGTAATAGGAAATATTCTTGGAGCAGAGTAATCTAGTTTGTTCAAGTATAAAGCTGGAGAAGGTGAGTAGCTTACAACAGTGATCTTAACTTCAGATTCAGGAAATGTGGGTGTAAATCCTAGCCACAAGTGTCTTGGCTTTGGGAATTCAAGTCAAAAAGCATTTATTAAGCACTGACAAAGTGCCGGGCAGTAGGAACCATCTTTGCATCCCTGGTATAAATGCAACTTGATCATAGTAAATGATTTTTTGGATAAACGGCTATAGTCTTTTTGTCAAAATTTTATTTTATTTTTTATTTTATTTTTTTTATTTATTATTATTTATTTAATTGACTATCAATATTATTGGTGTAACATTCTCTCTCTTTCCTTTATCCCTTTGGGCTTTAGGCATTGATTATGTATGTGTCATTTTTGTTGGAGGGGATGTGGAAAATTGGGACACTAATTGTACTGTTGGTGGAGTTGTGAATTGATCCGATCATTCTGGAGAGCAATTTGGAACTATGACCAAAGGGCTATAAAACCATGCATAGCCTTTGACCTAGCAATGCCACTACTGGGTCTGTTTTATAAAGACATTTTTTTTAAAAAAGTAGAAAGGAAAAGGACCTATATGTACAAAAATATACATATAGTCACTCTTTTAGTTGTGGCAAAGAATTGGAAAGTTAGGGGCTGCCCATCAGTTGGAGAATGACTGAACAACTTGTATTTGATTGTGATGGAATACTATTGTGCTATAAGAAATGACATGCAAGATGCCCAGAACTTGGAAAGACTAACATAAAGTGATACAAAATGAAATAAGCAGAGAGAACACTGTATATACAGTAACAGCAATATTGTATGATGATTAACTGTATAACTTAGCTATTCTCAGGAATTCAATGATCCCAGACAAATCTGAAGGATTCATAATGAAAAAATGATATCCATCTCCAAAGAAAGAACTCTTGTAATCTGAATGTAGGTCGAAGCATACTTTTCCTTTACACAGTTTCTTTATTTTTCTTGGAGTTTTTTTGGTCTGTTTTCTTTCACAATATGACTTACATGGAAACACGTTTTGCATGACTGCACGTGCATAACCTGTATCAAATTGCTTGCCTTCCCAATGTGAGAGGGTGAAGGAAGGAGAGAATTTGGAACTCAAAAATTGAGGAAAAAAGAATGTTAAAATTGTTTTTACATGTAATTTGAGGGAAAAGAAAATACTAATTTAAGTGAATTTTATAAGCTTTAAAGCATTAAGGAAATAGAAGGTATTATAGAAACACATGATGAAAAACTTTGAATGCAAAACTTAAAAAAGTTTTGCCTAAAATGGGTATTGCTTAGGAAGAAAAGGGAAGAGGGATTGGGAGACAGTAGGGAGAGGCTAAAAGAAAGAAGTGAGTGGTAATCACTGGCCTTTTGGAGAAATCAAAGGTAAAAGGGGGCTCCATAGGTTCAATATCATACATCCAGCCACCCTCTGTCACTAATGGTTAAAGGGGGCTTCCAAAGCGTGGGTCTTATACAGTCTCACAGAGAGTACCAGAGAAGTAAAAATTCAAGCTTCCAGACGCCAAGCTTAAGAGGGAAAATTCAGGACTATTTCCTTTGCCACACAGAAAACTAAACCCATTGGAGTTGAGATCACTGAGGGAGGGGAGCCAGAAAGATACAAAGAGAGATCCTTTGGGCACGCTCACACAGGAGTGCCGGCAGGAGCTGATGTTGCAGAAAAGGTGAGGAAGTAGAGGGGGAGTTGTCAGAAAGGCAGGGAGCAAACCGACGCTGAACGCCTAACATTGTTATTAACCCTCTTATTAAAAGCCCCGAGAGTATCCAAGAGAAAGGCTCAGAGGCATTACCCAAGCTGAACTGGCACAAATACCCCGCCCCCTTCCTCCCCGCCCCACCCTCTTCCCTCACCCTGAAGCCATAATCCTCATCCTCACCCCGAGATAATTCTCCCTCTCCTCCTCTAACTCCTCAGAGCCCAGATCCGACATGACTCCACCACCACCACAGTCCTGCCTCCTGGAGGTTTAGTCCCTGCCGACCGACACTTGTCTGTTAACAGTCACCTCGCCGTGAGGATGAGGACGCTCGTGCCTTCACCCCGGTACTAGTCAATCCCTCAGCCTCTGGATCTCCTTTCCTGGGGAGGGGAAGAGAGTGTTTGTAGTGTGAGGTGAGAAGAGGCGTGGCCAAAACTGAGGGGCTGAAAGAGAACAATGGATACAAAAAGTGGGGGAAGAGAGGGGGGAGTGGTTGGCTGAGAGAAGGAGGAGGCAGTGATGGAAACACAGCGGTTGCCATAGCAGCGGAGACAGGTCTTGTATTCCTGACTGCCCCAAAGGAAGCTAAATAGGGAGGGAAGTAGAGAGAGCAGAGAAAAAAAATCAAAAACCTATGTCAACTCAGAAAAAGAACAGATTCTTGGAGGTGAATATCTAGGCTCTTCTTGACTCTCCCCCTTCCCCCCCAAAAAAACTATTGTAAACTCTCTCCCAGAGCTACAGATTTGGGACAGCTCTAGTTATAAGGAAACTATTCTTTACATGGAGTCTAAATCTGCCTATGTAACTTCCATCCACGATTCCAGGTTCAAAATATTTAAAGACAGTTATCATGGCACCTCTAAATATTCTATTCTCCGGACTAAATAGCCCCAGTCCTTAAAACCGCAGTACATCCTATATAACGTAGTCTCCAATTCTATCCCTTTGCACGCTCTCATTTGTCAATGTCCATCCTATCACTTGGAACCTGGAATAAAAGACAATAATCTACACGAGATCTGACCTGGGCAGAGTACAGAATAATCTCTTTTTCGGTTCTGAACGCTATTTTTATGTAAATAGTTTTAATGATCAATAATTAGATACTAATTTAATTATTATTAATTTTAAAGATAATGTTCAACGTTCACTTTTTATAAGATTTTGAGTTCCAAGATTCCCCCCCTCCTCCCCTTTCACCTCCCCAAGACCACAAGCAATGTGATACAGGTAATACATGTGCAGTCATGTAAAACATATTTCCATATTAGTTATGTTGTAAATGAAGAAACAAAAAACAATGGTGAAAGAAAAACGCGGGAAAAAAATAAAGTAAAAATAGCATGTGTCAATCTGCATTCAGATTCCACCAGTTCTTTCTGTAGATGTGGATGGCATTTTCCTTCATGAGTCCTTTGGAATTTTCTGGGATTATTGTATTGCTGAGAAGAGCTAAGTCCATCATAGTTTATATCAAAAAAGTTTGCTTACTGTGTTTAATGCTGAACATTATTTATATCCCCTAATTATGGTACATGTGGGATCTTCAATTCCAATTCTCCAATTCCGGATCTCCAAGTTCAAAATAGTCTGTGGGTCCATATCCACTCAGAACAGTAGCTTGTAATTCCCCACTATAATTCCTCACCTAGAAAACAGAAATTTTCAGAGCAAAAATACTTGATGAATTTGCCTAGTAAGAAGATCTGCAATAAACCTAGGGCACACAAATATACACATCATCAGTAGGGAAAGTGAGTGTGCATTCAGATTATTGTACACATGGGACTTATATGTGGAGGGCAACTCATACCTCCTTGCATTGTAGGATCCCTGATGCCTTCTGATGGTGTCATTACACTGCTGTCAGTAGGTCAACTCCTTGCTAGGTGTGCCATCTCTATTGGACTCTCTGGGCCTTTTCCTGTTCCTGTCTGGACATAGCACTTCTTCTCTGATGGGTTCTATTGGTCTCATGACACAGTTTTTACCCTATAATTTTTACTGGTGTGCCTTAGTGCTACTATCTCATGGGCTCATCTCCCCAGGGTCAACCAAGTCAACTCAGCTTTAGTCTGTTGGAATGAGGTCCCTAAGGAATGTTTCCCTAAGAATTGGCTGACATCTCTTACCACTCTAAGATTAAGTCTCCCCATTGCAAATCCTTTATCAGGGTAGGAAATCAAAGCCTTTCATTAAAGATAACAATCTAATTTAGAGATCTGACAATCTAACATATTCACAAAATCCTCTCTAGGCTTTGTGGTGAAGAAATTTAAGCCAGAACAAAAGGTAAGCTAAGGAGACCCACTTAGTTCAAATTCCTGCCTTTATTATGCAAATATGTCAGCAGAAAAGCCTAAGTGCTTTGAAGCTCTAAAACCTCAGTGTTCCTGCTTATATTAGTATATCCTAAATCACATTAGCTTTTGTTGGTTGCCATAACAAATTGTTGGTTTATATTGGAATTGCAGTCTAAGAAAAGCCCTATGTCTTTTTCCTCAAGAATTATTCTCTAGTCACATTTCTTTTATCTTGTACTAGTGCACTATTTCTGTTGAGATTCTTGAACTTTTGTTCCTCCAGATGAATTTTTTAAATCATTCTTTCTGGTTCTGTAAAGCAATCTTTTAGTAGTTTATTTTATGGCCTGAAAAAGAAAACTAATTTGGGTCATATTGTTTTTACTAAATATGCATGGCCCCATAATGAACCATCAGTATCTATCCATTTATTTAGGAATAGTTTGTTCAGTTTGGTCATATCCAGCTCTTCATGACCCCATTTGGAGTTTTCTTGGGAAAAATACTGCTCATTTTACAGATGAGGAAAGTGATACAAACAGGATTAACTGACTTGCTCAGTGTCACACAGCTGGTGTCTGAGGTCAGATATGAACTCAGGACAGTGAGTCTTCCTGACTCCAGGCTCTATCCACTGTACCACCTACCTTACGTGAAGTAATTTATAGTTGTATTCCTATTCCTTTGTATATCAAGGATTTCCACGTTAGAGACATTCTCTAGTTCTTTTCAATGAAATTTTTCTCTTTGAATTTCCCTGCCATAGTGATAATAACTTTGCTAACATAGCCTAAATAACTCCATTTTGTTTTTAAACTTCCATTTTGTGATTGGAGTTATGTAAGGTTTTGGGGTTGTTTTTTTCCATTGCTAAAACAAATACTTGTTTGGTATAACTTGGTAAATAACATGAACCTGTGATCATCAGTATATGGAATTTCTGAATGAGAAAGCTGCTCCCACCGATACAGATTGGCATCTCCTTATAATTTATAGTCTTAGATGGTAGCCTTAGCTTAGTCTCCAGACTATAAGGTTCTGCACAGTAGATCCTGTTCCAGATGTCCAGAGACCTCGTCTATCTCATTATGCCAACGCGGACTGAATCGACTGAATCCACGACGATTTTTTTTTTGGGGGGGGAGGGAAACCAGGAATGATTTCATGATCAGGATTCAGTTTAATGCATTTTATAGGTCTTTTTGAAGTAATTGTGTATGTGTATGTGAGGGAAGGGAGGAAGATGGGCTGTACTGCTTTCTCCTACTCCACCATCTTGACTGAAAACATAAACTTCTTGAGGACAGTGTCTTACTATACCTAGCTCCCAGGACAAAGAAATGCACATAGTAAATTTTTAATAAATGCTTCTTAATTTGAATTGAATGAATTTTTTGTAGGATTTTACAAATAAGTTTATATTCTAAACTGATGTTGCTTTGGCTTCTATATTTCTCCATTTGACAAAAAGATCATGTGTTGGCCATCCAAGGTGGTTTCCAGATTCATTTACAGGAATTGAACTGCCATAAGAAATGTTGATCATCTGTGATGTGTCAATACCTTTAGTCACTTCCTATTTTATATTATCAACCTTTTTTTCACATAGAGCTGGTTAAAACTACTAATTTCATACCTTTTTTTTGTTATGTGAATTTCCTATGCTATGATAAATTCATGATCAGATTGTACACAGACAACTAATTTAGAAATGATTCCCAATTTTTTCCTATTTGTTCATGTATAATCAATGAGGAGGGAGGGTGCAACTGGGGGAGAGACAGAGACAGAGATTCTATTTGATGCTTGGGGCTTGTGTCTAGGACTTTCTCACTTTCTTCTTGAAAACAGTATTCATGATTCATAGATGTGATGATGTGGTGTTTTTCTTTGAGTCTTTGTCTTCTTTCATTTATAATTCCTGAACCATATTTTTCAAAATATTTTTCACAGTCCTCTCTGCCCACTTTTGCATCAAAATCATTGAGTATTAGTTAATTTAATTTAGGATATCTAATTGAATTCTTTGGAGAATTTCTCTACCTTCTCATCTCACGCAATAGACATTAGTGCATAAACTATAATTACTTTCATGATAGTCTTTTTATAAATGCTTATTATGGGTATTTCAATATAAGGTGACTAAATATCCAATTAAGTGGTCTCTTGGTAACTTAGAAAGGTGACCTGTTTCTCTAAGGAGGACCTATGAATCATCTTTCCATTAATTGCAACTTTTGTCTTCTAGTTTCATTTGTAGCAAAAATGTAAATAATTATGAATCTCAATTCCTCTGCTTCTTCTCTCTCTACTATGCCACCTCCACTGCAGATGCCAAAAGGGATTACATAGTATTGGGGTTCACTTGTTTTGTGTGTTGCAAGGACCAAAGAATTCATCACTTAGTGCTCAGTGTACTGGGGACTGCAATAAATGTTTTCAAACTGAAGCCTTAGTTCATATTCTGGAGTCCATGCAAATATTTTAACAAGTATTTTCTTACCATTTGATAATTGTAAAATAAATACATCTCTAACAGATGGTGACTTGGTTCTCTCCTGAGAGCCCTATATTGCTGCAACTACTTAGGTCCTCTTTACATCTATATATTTTATGAAATAGAATGCAAAATTTCCAATTAAAAGTAAATGAAAAAAATTCTTTGGAAACAAATCCCACATTTTGCTGAAATACTGCATGTGTTTATAGTGCATTAAGTTTTCATTTTTAAAAGCAAAGTAGTAACCATCTTGCTTTTTTAAATGTTTTTGTTCTCTTTCAGAAAAAGCTTAATTATGGGAATTTGGAATTCTCTCACATCTTTGGAGAATATCTTTGGATCTTTGATTACTGGCTATCTTTTTGCAGTATGTGGTATCATCATTACTTCATTTGAGATAGTGTGTTTTCTCTTTCTTATTGAACATAAATACAGAGTTCCATGAAATATAAATCACCCAGAGTTACACTTTATACGCCTGGTTATTGTTTACTTAACTTTGCCATTAAGATTTCCTTTTCTGATTCTTGATTTAATTCATGTCTATTAACCATCAGTCACTCTCAAGTCTCTGCCCTGAGTCTTTTTCTCTTGTCGTTCCATGATATATTTCCTCCTTTACGATATCTTAGCTCCCAAGAATTCAATTATTACCTCTATGCTTGCTCCCATGCTTTTTAGTTTGATGTTTGCAGCAATATTGTCAGATGCCTTCAGTGAAAACAAAAATGACATCAAGGGCAGCTACCATACTGATGGTAAAGTCAACTCAAAAAGGCTACAAGCCAAGAATAAAGTGGAGGTAGAGTTGGCATGTGACTTTTTTTCCCCCCCCACAGGTGATTATGCGCTCAATGCAGTCTCTGAAGCTGAGATGCAACAAAGTATGGATCAGTTCTCTGCGGCTTGTGCTAATTTTAGCTTAACAATTAACACCAAGAAAACACAAGTGCTCCATCAGCCAACACCATATCATTATACATGGAACCATCAGTTACAACAAATGGAGAAGTTTCAAATGCTGTGGTTAAGTTCACTTACCTTGGCAGTATACTTTCTAGGGATATATACATTAATAATGAGGTTGAGGCAGAGCTAGCTCAGTGTTTTTGAGGTTCCAAAGGAAAGTGTAGGAGAGAAGAGATATTAGACTGACTACCATACTGAAAGTCTACAGAGCTGTTGTCCTGACCTCATTGTTGTATGACTCTGAAACCTGGACACTATACCAGTTCCATGCTAGGAAACTGAATCACTTTCATTTGAATTGTCTTAGGAAGATTCTGAAGATCACCTGGCAGGATAAGATACCAGACATTGAGGTCCTTTCTCTAACTAACTGCCAAGCATTCAGACTCTGACAGGCTGGCCACATTGTTAGACTGCCAGACAAATGCTTGCCAAAAAGACTATTTTATGGAGAATTCACATAGGGCAAGTGTTTGCATGGTGGTCAGAAAAAGCAAGACAAGGACTCTCTCAAGGTCTCTCTCAAGAACTTTGAAATTGATTATGTGACAATGGAGCCACTGGCATAGGACCACCCAGTATGGTGTGCCCACATCAGAGGAGGTGCTGTGCTCTATGAGTAAAGCAGAATGGAAGTAGCTCAAAATAAACACAAGAGGCACAAATTTAGAAAAGCTGCTCCAAATGTTCACGTGGATTATTTGTGTCCAACCCGTGGTAGAGCATTCCAAGCTCATACTGGTCTGATCAGCCTTAGTCAGATGGATTGTAACATGACTCTAACATAGTGATATCATTTTGGTCCTTTTCCAAAATGAAGGACATCAATCGCCACCACCCTTCCTACCTTTTCAGTCTTCTTACCCTTCCACAGATTCTAACATTTGGCTACGCTGACCTGCTTACATTACTTAAATACAAGATGCCTTCTCCTTACTCCATGTCTTTCCATTGGCTGGTCCCCCATACCTGTAATTCTCTCTTTTCTCACCTCCACTTCTGGGCTTCACTGGCTTCTTTCAAGACTCAGCTCAAATCTCACCTTCTGCAAGACATCTTTCCTGTTCCCTCTTTCCTCCCCACCACTTATGGAATTCTGGAATTCCTGTTAAGTCCCATTAGGGAAAATAATGAGTATTCTGAAATGGTAGCATCATTCAAATTCACACTATGTATTTCCACTGGGCTAGAACCAATTACCATAACTTACATAATTATAACTTTGAATATTATTAATTTGAATACATTTAACTTCTTCAGGGTATTCATTATTTGTACTAATTGGGACCTAGCTGTACTTCCCATCTATACTGTATATATCTTATATGTACATATTTGTTCACATGTTATCTCGTCCATTGAAATATGAACTCCTTGAGAGCTGGAATCATGTTTTTGTCTTTCTTTGTGTAGCCACAACTTAGCACAGTACTTAGCACATAATAAATATTGATGGGTAGTGTTTTTCCACAGCATTATACACACAGAGCATATTGTCTTCCGTAATTCACTTGCAGACTTCTCAAGATGTCCACCGAAAGCAAGTGGAAGCATTTTAAACAATTGAGCGATAGAGCTACAGCAAGTGTCTTTATCACTGAAAATGAAGAAAACAACCAGAAAGAATAAGGAGAAACAAATCTGCTTCCCTTGTTATGACTGACCTTCAGCCCCTAGGTCTTTTGACTTTTCTTGTCTTTATTCGTTAGTCCATTATCTGGCAGGCAACTCTAAGAACATGTGGAGAGGGCAAATATGTAAAGCATAATCAAACATTCACTATGTTGCTTACAATTTTGGAGAAGTCATTTAGAATAGCCAGACTGACAGTTCTTGATTTACTAAAGTGATTTTCTAGTCTCCCCTCCTTGCCCACAAGTCCCAGGTATAAAACATTTCTCACATCTAGTGAACCTTCTATTGCTTTAGTAGTCTTACTACTTCCTAAGTGAAAATTATACTATCCATCTGCCTCTGTCTAAGAGGATGTACAGTGGCATGGACTTGAGGGTCAGGACATAACAAATGACATGATTGTAAACGCTTTAAGGGACCTGGGGGCAGCTAGGTGGTGCACTGCTTCTGGCAGCAGGAGGAACCAAGTTCAAATCTGGTCTCAAACACTTACTAGCTGTGTGACCCCAGGTGTGTCACTTAATCCAAATTGCCTTGAAAAAGAAAAGTTAAAAAAAAAAGAAATAGAGAGGAGCTGAGAACTCTTAACGCATATCCTCATGAAAATGTCTACCAATCAGGATTGCTTTATGTTTGCCAGAAGTTCAAATGGTACAGTGTCAGGTCAATCAGAAAGAAGATCCACATAGGTTTAAAAGGCTCTGTTTGCTTGAGGTCTTTGGTCATTGAAAGAGGTCCCTGATCTAATTTATTAATTACTGCTAGCCTAACTAAATTAATCATGCTCAAGAACTTTCTAATACTGAACTATCCTTGCATCCCTGGTATAAATTCAACTTAATCATAATGAATCTTTCTTATATATGTTGGTGTAGTTTATTTGACAGGCATTTATTTAAAATTTTTGAATCAATACTCATTAAAGATATTGTTTTATTAAGAAGTACTGAAGGAGTTGCTAGTAGAAAAAGTTTAAGAAGCTCATAGTTCTCATTTTGTATTTTATTCTTCTTTGGTATTAGATATTAGGACTGTATGAGATAGCAGAGGGTTAAATTTCTACAGGCCCTGGAATGAGGTAATGAAACTTAAAGGAAACAACACTAGCCTTCTCACTGGTTGCCCCCAAAAAAAAAATTTGGTGTGTAGCTAGGCACAAGTAAGTGCTTAGAGGATGTTTTCTTTCAATTGGGTAGAAGGGTAAATGAATAATTATGATAATAAAGGATTGTCAACTGTAACTCTCATTGGCTGTCTCCAAATTTGGTGCATAATGAGGGACTGGAAAATATCATCATCTGATAGGATACTAATTCACAAATAATTATGATAATGAAGAATTGAGATTGCTTTGCACAGATTAGCTTGAAATTGTGAGCCTACCTCACCAACCAATGGTGAGACCAGACAGAGGAGTGGGCCAGGTTACAATTAGGATAACAGAAGCCTGAGAGCTTCTGCAATTTGTACTCCCTGGCTGATACCCCTTGAGCATACAGGGCTGTGCCCTTTCTCATGAGAAAGAATAAAGAACTTTTCTGATCTTCAACTCAGACTCCAATTTTGAAGAACTGGCAGTGGTTTCTATCCCACACAGGACTAATAACTATTGAAAAGAGTCTGATAGGGTGCTTTCTTTCTCAATTTTTGAGAATAATTTGTATTCTATGGATATTAATGGTTCTTTAAATGTTTCAAAATTCCCTTGTGAATCCATAAGGAATTGGAGTTTTCCTTTAGTATTCCCTTTAGAGCTAGTTCTATTACCTTTTCTGAGAATGAATTATTTAATATCTCTATTTGGTCTTCTGTCAGTATTGGTATTTTATATTTTTTAAGGTATTCCTGTATTTCTTTCATGTTCTCAGTTTTGTTAGCATGTAAGATTCTGATTTTTTTTTATATGTTTTGGTGATTTCACCTTGCTCATTTGTAATATTTGATTTCCTGCTCTTTTCTCTTTAATCAGATTGGCTAAAGGTTTATTGATTTTATTTTTCTTTTTGAAGAACCAGCTTTCAGTTTTATTTATCATTTCTATAGTTTTTCCCAGTTTATTTCTTCTCTAATTTTTAATATCTTATCATTTATGCTTATTTTAGTTTCACTTATTGAGGTTCTAGCTTTTAAAATTCACATCCATGTCATTAATCCTCTCTTTTTCTCTTTTGTTAATGGATGAATGTAGGGACACAATTTCCCCTAAATGTAGCTTTAGCTGCTTCCTAGAAACTTGGATCAGTTGTTTTGCCATTATCACTTTCTGTCACATAATTAATCATTGTTCATATGATTTGTTCTTTGACCCACTCATTATTTAAGATTTCATTATAAAGCCTCCATTTTGGTCTGTGCCTTTTGATTGTGGTTCCTGATTACTATTATTAATAATTATTATACTAGTAACTATTATACTAAAAAATTACCATAGTTTACAAAGGATATATTACTGTTTATGTCTTTTTACATTTGTTTGCAATTTCTCTGTGCTTTAATATATGGTCAATTTGGTTTTTTTTTTTTTAAGTTCTATGTGGCTTGATACAAAATTGATTCAAACTTTGATCTGAACTTCACAGAACAAATCCCCATAATAAAAGGGGAAGTTTGGATTCAGTCAAAGGGCTGCACTTGATGACCTAGAGGGAAATATGTGGCCTTGAGGCCACAGGTTCCCTACCCCTGGTCTAAAGCATGCACCCATTTTGAGTTTCTCTTGGTCTATACTGGAAAATATTCATCTGTGCCTAGTTCTGATGAACCAGACTACTTTCCAGTTTTCCCAGTACCTTTTGTCAAATAGTGTGTTCTTACCCCCATAGCTGGGGTCTTTGAGTATATCAAGCACTAGGTTACTGTGCTTCTTTGCTTATGTATATTGTGTACCTAATATGTTCTGCTAATCAATCTCTCTATTTTAACTCTGTACCAAATTGTTTTGTTGATTACAGATTTGTAGTATAGCCTGAGATCTGGTACTGCTAGTTCCCTTCCTTCCCTCTCTTTGTTTTTTAAACATATTTCTTGTAAACAGTGAATTGTTGGGTTTTATTTTATTATTCAACCTTCTACTCTTTTTTCATTTTTTTGGATTGTTTAAACCATTTACATTTAAAGTTATGTTGAGTTTATATTTTTATGAAATTGAAAATTCACTTTTAATTTCACTTTGGCCAAGACTTAATCAAGCTGGATTTAATATTCCCCCTTGCTATTCCTTACCCTTGAAAGTTTACTCAGGTAACCTCAGATCACTTGGGTCACAATTTTATTCTTATGATTCAGGTAACCTCCGGTCATTTGGGCTACAATTTTATTCTTGTGATTCGTATTTTTCACCCTTATCTTTTGACTTGTACCTCCACCCTTGCGCCCAGTAATTCTGGTCTATATCTTGCCACTGGATATATATGGCTTCAGAGGAGAAAATGAGGCTAGTGACTTTGCACAGCTCTTCCTCATTTAAATGCAATTCACTTGCATATTATGGTATCACCTCTCTGACATCATGGTCCTCTTTGAGAATGAAGGATGACAACAACAACCTCTGTGAGTAGAAAATAAGAATTGCCCCACTGGGAACCCAACTGGAACTGACTAGCTGGGCAACACAGTTCTTTCTTTCTTTCTTTCTTTCTTTCTTTCTTTCTTTCTTTCTTCCCTTCTCTCTCTCTCTCCCCCTTTCTTTTTCTTCTTTCCTTCCTTTCTTTTTTCTTTCTTTCCATTCCATCTGCCCACATAGGGTATTATACCCTTGCCTGCAGGTGTTCTATCCAAAGAAATATAAGTCTTTTTTTTCTTATTTTTGCTTTTTTTGGAGGGGGAAAGTAGGGCAATTGGGGTTAAGTGACTTGCCCAAGGTCACACAGCTAATGTTTTTGTGTGTTAAGTGTCTGAGGCTGGAATTGAACTCAGGTCCTCCTGACTTCAGGGCCAGTGCTCTATTCACTGTGCTACCTAGGCACCCCCAAGTTGCTTATTTAGCTCTTGTAACAGCAACCACACTAGCATATGCAGGATGATTGCTAGCATAGGTTCTTATATCTACTTTACTAGAAAAGATAAAGGGGTCAACAATCTTTGTTAAAATTACATTCATTAGTTCAGGAGGAAAATCTGCACCCTGGACTTCAGAGAAAATCCAAACAAAGAAAATTTTTAAAAATACAAGCAGAGAAATAAAGACCAACAGACAGAGCTTCTAGTTGTCTGAGAAATTAACACAGATCAACAGACAGATCCAACTGTCTGACCAAGGCAATACATACATAGTTACCAGAGAGAGAAGTACCAACATGGGGGTTTTTCAAAGCCAAGGAGAAGGGGAGGAAAGTGGGGGCCTCCTTAACGGCTACCCAAAGTGAGGAAACCTCACTCAAACACTCTTCCCATGAGTGAGCCCCTAAGCAAAATGCTAACCTCAGAGTATATATACTCTTTTTTAGAGCCAGAGGGCATCACAACCCTCATGACTCAGTGCCTAATTAGAAATTAACAAAAGGTGTGAAAGCCTTCCTACAAGTAAGCCTCCCCTAAGCAAGCTTCCCTCAATGCAGTGGTTTTCAACCTATCTAATGCCACGACCCTTTAATACTCATATGTGGGCATATCTGCATGTGGACAGACCCACCTGGAGACAGATAGAGGAGTGGTGTCTCGGTTCCTAAGGTGACCCCTGTGACCCCTGTGAAAGGGTCATTCGACCCCCAAAGGAGTCATGACCCACAGGTTGAGAACCACTGCCTTAATGGACTCCACATGAGGCCTATTAATGGGCAGGGAAGATCTTATATACCATTAACATTACAGCTCTTGAGGAGAAAGTGAGATGGGTGACTTTGCATAGCGCTTCCTCACTTAAATCCAATTCACTTTCATGTCATGGCATCATCTCCCTGATGTCATGGTCCCCTCCGAGAAAAAAGGACAAAACAGCAACCTATAATATCACCCCTCCCCCACATTCCAGAGAAACTTGTTTAACCTAAAGATCAAGCTGATTCAGTTTAAGCTGTTGTGGAAAATTCCAAATTCCCCAACTCATGTGTCTTGTTTGTAGTTAAGGCAGTTTTAAAAGGGAGGTCCAAATGTTTCATCGTCAATCTAATGTGAGAGATTTTGCTTTCTAGCCTATCAGATGGAGACACACATATGCTGCTCAAGACTTTGCTTTGTCATCTCTAAACAAGTTATACAGTTACAACAATATTGTAAATATAATCAACTCTGTCGGTCCTCATTCAGAGTCTTTGGTCATTGAGAGGCCATTGGCCCCATTTGTTGGCAATGACTAGCCTTGTTAGCAAATGGATCGTGCTTAGAACTTTGTCTCTCAGAATTTCTCTCCACATTTTTGGCAATTATAAAGGGCCTCAAGTGTGGGACTCCAATCCCCTAGGATAACCCTTCAGAAGAACTCCCCAGCTGATTTTACCTAGGGACTTTTCTTTGAGGTCCTGCCCAAAAAAGTTGGACTTAGCTTCTAATTTGGTTCCAAATTCAGGCTTGGGAAACTCTTTTTAAGGTTAAGAGAATAGATGGATTTTCTTGATCAGTGGTCTAGAAGCTGGAAAGATCTGGGCTTAAGTCTCAGAAAGTCTCTACAAAGATTAGAGAATAAGTAGGTTTTCCCCTCACTCCTTACTTTTCACCCACCCCGCTGTTGTTGAGACAGTAGGACTCATGAAAAAAACAATTTTTAAGAAGATTTTAGGATCCAGAGATTGTGCACTAAGCAAAAGTAAAGTCTAGAGGGCTTAAATTAATGAGAATATAACCATTATAACTACTAAATGATCCCAAATTGGACCTGAGAAAGAGAATCTCAATTATCACAAATCAAAGGCTTTGGTATTGTCTGTCTGCATATGTGTGAAAAGAGCCGGTGTAGTTAGTTTGCCAAACTCCTGCTTTCATAACAGACTTGAGAAGGAGGACTTTGCCAGAAAGTGTTTCTGTGTATCTGTCTGGTTTTGTGTCTCAGCATCAGCTAGCCTTCATTTGTCTGTCTACCCTGTGTTCAGTTTCAGTTTGTCGGTCTCGGAGCCTGCTCTTATAAACAATATCCTTGTTCATAAACTGGCCACAGATCCTAGTACTATGATTAGTGACAGCCACCCTAAGACTGTCCTAAGCATAGCACTGTGATTGCAGTCTTGAAAGCAAAGGCTATTAAATGAAACAGCACGGACCACCAGGAGAGACTCCCTATTAAGGCTTCCTAGTGTTTCATTTAGATCAGGGCCCCTCTTGGCCAGTCTGACTGAATCTCAGTAGAAGGGAAGGGCTGACGGGCTCAGTCAAACCATGTGATCCCTTGGACCAGGACTCCCAGGGTAGGATTAGAGATTTAGGTCAGGTTTCTAACTGTTTAAATCTCACTTTTACAGTGAGCTCTGCTATTGAATCTGCAGGAAAACAAGAGCAGTTCATTCTACTTTTCTAGCCAGAGACTACATCTGTGTAGTCTCTCTGTAAAATATCCACAAGCTTATTCTCTTTCCTCTGTCTCGGTTTGCCTGAGACAACACTCGTTCAGTAATTAAAATTGAGGCAAAAGATGGCTTACTTTGCCTTCATAAAAGTATCAGTCTGGGAGGGGAAGACACTCGGAGTTTCTGGCCAGAACAAAGACAATTGCTATTTACACTCACTCTGAGTTAGCAAAACACAAATAAGTAAGTGAGGCTTGGGCTGGGACTTATTATTGGCCATCAGTGAGAGCAAGAGTGATTTAAGTATAAAGGCATAGTCCAGTAGCTCCATCTGAATCCCAACAGGCTTTGTCAAAGCATGATTTTTCAGAGCTATATTTCAAGAAATCATAAATGAGCAAAAGAGTTAATTGTCCCCGTTTTTAGAAGAAATTCTAAAATTTTTTAGAAGAAAAAGCAATGTCAGATTTTATATTCTTCGACTCAAAGATCACTTGCAGACAACTGCAGCCATGAAATTAAGAAACACTTGCTCCATGGAAGGAAAGTTATGGCAAATCTGAAAAAAAAAAAACCGCACTAAAAAGCAGAGGCGTCACCTTACCGTCAAAGGTCTTTATAGTCAAGCTATGGTTTCTCCAGTAGCAATGTATGACTGTGAGTGTTGGACTATAAGGAAAGACAAGCGCTGCAGTGGCCCTGGACAAGACTCTTGAGACTCCCTTGGACAGCAAGGAGACCAAATCAGTCAATACTTAAAGAAATTAATTCAGGCTCTTCACTGGAAGGTCAAATAACTGAAGCTGAAGCTATATTTTGGCCACATGAGAAGACGGGATGTATTGGAAAGGACTTTGAGGTTGGGAAAGATTGAAGACAAAAGGAAAAGTGGATGACAGAGGATGATATGGATAGATAGTGTCATGGAAACAATGCACATTAAATTGGACAGACTTCAAGTGATAGTGAAGGACAGAAGGACCTGGCATGCTCTGGTCTTGGGATCTCAAAGAGTTGAACATGACTGAAATGACTGAACAATGACTCTCTCTGTCTGTCTTTCTCTCCCCCCTGCCCCTTACCCCCTCTGCCTTTCTGACTCTAATCAAGTTAAAAGCAAGAGACAGATAAGAAAAAAGGAGACCCTTGTTCTCCAGTCTGCAGAAATCTTTTATAGACTAGAGACAAAATTTGTGGGGACTGAATTTCTAAGTTGTAACATGCTTTTACAAATACATACAAAACATCTTCATAAAATTCTAACTGGTTGTGTACTACAGCTTTGGAAAAGTCCCTTCAAGGAAAAAATGGGATCCCATGATGATATATCCAAAGGGATCCCCCTGGAAAGGATAAATACATCTTGGATTCAGGGGAAACGCCAGGTTCAACTGGGAGCATGTTATTAAATTAGGTGCTGCCAAAGTTTGCCTGCCTTTTTTGATGTTTTAGCTTCTTCATCTTTTACCCTTCCTTCTTTTCCCCTTACTATCAAAGAATGTGAACATGAAATACTCACTGCTGGTATCCTTCTCTCCCAAAATCAGGCAGGTATAATGATGCCCATGAGATACACTAACTTTTTAATCCCTTGGCTCTCTCCACATGGGAAACAGGAGCCCTTTAATAATGATTCTGGAGGGGAGAAAATGTAGAATTCAAAATCTTGTGGGAGTGAATGTTGAACACTAAAAATTAATTAATTAATTTAAAGATGTTTTTTAAAAAACAGTGATTCTGGAGGGGGGATACTTGGAAATTCTTTCTTAGGCTTATTCTATTGTCTTTATTTTAATAGGAGCTAAAAGATGCTAGCAAGTGTAGCCTTACTGCCTTTTGTTTACTGTAAAACAAATTAACTTTTTTCTTCAGCTTTCTCAACTCAAGGAAAAGAGTGTTATCTAAGTAAAGTACCACTCTATGAAATTGCATTTTAGAGTGGGACCTCTGTAGAATACTTCTTTTAACCACAGAAAAAGAGGAAGTATATAAATCAGGAAGAAAAATATATGAAAGTTTTTAAATCATTACAAACTTAGAACTTTCCTGCAAATATTTATGACATCAAACTAGAATTGTAGCTGTACTTGGCTTGCCTGTACCCACAAGGCCACAGAGCTATAAAACAGAGGCCACCTAAGTTGAAAGATCATTCCGACTAAGAAGGGAGTTGTCTGACACAGTGAGAATGAAGGGAGTGAGGGAGAAAGGTATTCGGCAAGTAGGAAAAAGGCAGAGAAGGGATAGAATCAGAGTATAGAAAAAATAAGGAAGGTGTATTTTTGAAGGTCTTTATTATAGCTGAAAGATTAAGAGCAAACTACAGGTCTCTCTCTCTCTCCTGCTTGGACAATGTATCATTCTGTAATTTCAGAGGACTTTATACGAGTGGAAGAGAAAAAAGTTTAAAGAAGTAGGGATGAGAATAGGTGGCGCCATATGAGTTGGGTTAGAGGTTTGATTAAATTTTTAGAAATGTCTCTTTGACAAGTACAGAATGTCTGCTTCAGTACCTCTCTTCTCCTAATCAGTTTAACATTACAAAATAAAATTACTGGGACTTTGAACAGGTCCAGAAACTCACCCGCCTTTTCTTTATCCTATCTGATAAGACACCTCTAGTAAGTGCCTCACAAATTCAAGTTAATTAACAGGTAAAGAGGATATAGTTTTCTTTGGTCTGATATCACTAGTTATGCCGAAGGTGTTGAAAAAAAAAAATTAAGCAAGTAGCTTTTCCCAACCTAAGTGCCAGATCCTCTTTGACCTTCCGAGGGTTACAGCTGAAAAACCTTGGGGGTGGTTAAGGAAAAGAAAGGAATTGACTTGGCTCCTCAGATTATTTTAAAGTCATTAGTAGATTTTAAAAAAAGGAAAAATGCACCACCACGAAAATTTTGAACCTAAGTTAGAGAAAACAGTAGACTCATGGGAAAAATAAGATTTAAATGTTACCATTACTGGCCACAAATCCAGTTTTGATTTGGTTGAAATTTGTTCTGAAATGAAATCATAATGGCCCCCCCCCCCCCCCCCCCAACAGGGTCAGCACCTTTTCTTGGGGCTACCAGCCTGCAGCCTGGATGTTTAAAAATTACATACCCAAACTTCCAGAAACTAAGATGGAGGAGTAAAACTTAGTTGCTCTGACCTCCTCTCCCCTCCCTGACCCAGAAAAGTCCTGAGATAATTGCCCCACCTAGAGTAAAACCCTGAATTAGTAGAATAGCCTTAGGCTTGGGAGGCACTGAGGAAGGAGGAAGCCCTGGAGGGTGGATCCAGCAAACACTAATTACACAAATCCAGGTGCAAGCTTTAACACCACCAGGAGGGAATCAGCTGACAGCAGCCCTTCTGGCCTCCTGCTACTGAGCTTGCCTGAGCTGTAGCCCAGAGACACAGAGGTGAAAACCTGAAGGAGCCAGACCACCCCACCCCTGTAGGTTACTCTGTAAGCCTCAGGGTAACTCAGGACCCTGAGAGTCCTGGCTTTGGCCTCAGTCTAGTCACTCAGAGTCTACAGCTCACAAAGTGAACTACCAAACCCCTACCTCCCAGCCTGAGAAGCTCAATACTTCTGCACCCCAAAAGCAGATAGCCACTTTTAAAAATCCAGGACATAGGCAATCACAATGGGAAAGAAGGAACCTACCAAATCTAGGACCATCAAATACTTTTATAGTGAGCAAGAACAACCAAATTCAGAAGGCAACACAGACTCTATACTCACACTGGAGACCACAGAAGGAAATGTGAATTGGTCTCAAGCCCAAAAAGCATTCTTGGAGGACCTCAAGAGGGATTTTTAAAAATGAAATTAGAGAGGTAGGAGATAAATTTAAATCTACAGTGACCAAATTGGAAAAAAAAAAATCTCACCAAAGAAAACAAATCTTTAAAAAGTAAAATTAGAGAACTAGAATTGGAGGTCCAAAATCTAACTAGAGAAAATACCTCCCTAAAAAT
>CM053591.1:53488690-53504502 GCA_028646515.1 Pseudochirops corinnae | reverse complement strand
GCAGCCACTGCCTCTGACGCCGCTTCCAGTCCGCAACGCACTGAGATTAGCTTGGCTCCGGCGTTCTCTTGCTCCACCCCTTCCTGCTACATCAGCAAGCTCAAGGGGCGTGGAAGATCTTCAAATCCTAGTATCGTTACATCCCTTTAGTTTGTCTACAATGTCTCTGAGGTCTGGGAATTCCTGCAGGTAGCACACACCTCCCCAGTGTTTTTATCATCTAGTAATACCTATTAGGTATTCAACTAACATGCCTTCCAAACTGTGATCGGTGCTAATTAGCTTACACTTCTCGAATTGGAACTATCTGTATCCCATTGTTTTTGATAATATAGAGATAAGTTCCTCTTACTGGGAGAATTAAGACTCATTGTCCTTAAAATTAGTTGGTCATTTGGGGTAAACTTTTATTGTTAAGCACTGAACACTAAGACATCTGAGTTACTGAGGGCTCACCTTAAAAATACTAAGATACCAACTAGTAGGTGGTATCAATCTCATAGTTTAACCAATTAAATTTAAAAATTTGGGGAGTTTGTCACCCCTCCAACACACCTCCCCTTAAGAATAGTGTACTCATGTATGAGAATAAGTTTCAGAAATATCTCATTCTTTCAAGCTGATATAGTGATAATATCCTCCTAGGGGACTAGTTAGATTTAGATAAAGATAAAACAAAGGTTTCTAAAATTGAGTGGAGTTGAAGATTTATTTTTTTAAAGCTTAACTTAAAGAGATTCAGAGCCCTACCTTGTGTGATATTTTAAAATGTTTAGTTTTGGGGAAATGATTTTTATAGCCAGTGTCTCTAATAAAGGCCTCATTTCTAAAATATGTAGAGAAATGAGCCAAATTTATAAGAATACAAGGCATTCTCCAGTTGATAAATGGTCAAAGGATTTGAACAGGCAGTTTTCAGAAGAAGAAATTAAAGAAATTAAGAAATTAAATCTATATGACTATAGATAAGTCATATGAAAAAAATGCTCTATATTGCTATTGCTTAGAGAAATGCAAATCAAAACAACTCGGGTATCACATCACACCTATCAGATTGGCTAATGTGACAAAACAGAAAATGATAAATGTTGGAGAAGATGTGGGAAAATTGGACTACAAATGTATTGTTGGTGGAGTTGTGAAATGATCCAACCATTCTGGAGTACAATTTGGAACTATGCCCAAAGGGCCATAAAACTGTGTATACCCTCTGACCCAGCAATACCACTTGTATGCCTAAATCCCAAAGAGACCATACAAATGGGAAAAGGACCCACACGTACAAAAATATTTATAGCACCTCTTTTTGTGGTGGCCAAGAATTGTAAATTGAGGGGACGCCCATCAATTGGGAATGACTAAATAAGTTGTGGTATATGAATATAAAGGAATACTATTGTTCCATTAGAAATGATGAGCAGGTGGACTTCAGAAAAACCTGGAAAGACTTACATGAACTGATGTGTAGTGAAGTGAGCAGAACCAGGAGAATATTGTACACAGTAACGGCAACATAGTGTGATGACTAACTTTGATAGACTTAGCTCTTCTCAGCAATGCAAGGATCTAAGACCACTCCAAAACACTCATGATGGAAAATGTTATCCACATCCAGAGAAAGAGCTATGGAGTCTGAATGCAGATCAAAGCTTACTTTTTGCTCTCTTTTTGTTGTTGTTTTGTTTTGTTCCTTCTTTCTCCTCCCATTGGTTCGAGTTCTGCTTTACAACATGACTAAGGTAAAAATGTGTTTAATATAAATGTATATGTAGAGCCTATATCAGATTGTGTGCTGACTTGGGGGGGGAGTATTTAAAAGTCAAAATCTTATGGAAGTGAATGTTGGAAAAAAAATTAATTAATTTTAAAAATGTTTAGTTTGGTTAGTTGTGGTTTTTTTTTAATAGCATACCAATTGCTAACATATCACAGAGCAATTATAAGTAGTAAAACTGAAGGTTTTTCTTTTATGCACCCTAACTTAGATGTCTACTTTGATAAATATTAATCTTTACCCAGAAGGGATAATCTTACAAGTCAGGCTGTCACAGATTTCTTTTTAATATTCTCTCATTAGCCTGTTGATAGCAAAATTTACATAAGGTACAAGGTTTAAGTAACAACAGGTGAGATGTAAAACCTTAAATTCTCTGAAGTTTTGGGTGAATTATGGGTTCCTGATGTTTGAACTAGTTATTGGAAAGCCAAATTTAAGAGGGTATACTAAATTGCATTGAGGTCTGTTTTGTAAAATATTATGGAGGAAAAATCTAAAAATTTCCACTAGTAATCTGACCCAGAGAAGCAGATCTTCTAAGAGAAGCCCCTCCCTTCAGAGATGCACTAAGGACAGGCCTATTCCAGAATGCCCAAGAAGAGATGCTTTCAGAAACCCAAACATCTGAGCCCTAAGAGATGATGTGATGATGAAATAGACATTGGGAATGGTTTACTAGGAAAGAAACTTAATGTTCGCCCTTCCCTTCCTTTCCTTCTCCATGTGCCTCTATCTCTGTAAGGCCTAGTTATCAAAGAGGATTGCTCCAAATGGAATTTGTCAATATATCTGGCTCAAAGAATTAAAGGTGAATTGTTACAAAATTAAGCCTGATGGTTTTGAGATCATCCCCTCTCAGATTAGTCCCATTAAAGTAGAATATCAGTGATAAAATATCTTTAGTCCCTATTACCATATATTGGGGTTACAGCATTAGAACAAGCAGAGATACTAGCTCCAGCTACACAGGAGTCCATCAAGGGGCTTGTGCCGTGTCATAAGACATTCCTAACCCTAAGTCTCATTATTGTCTTTTGGTTTTAATAAATTGATTCCTAAGAAAACCACAGTGGCTCACAATGATTCAAATTTTTTAGTCACAGCGTTCTTGCTTCTGTAATCATTACTCCATCTTTACTATAAACATTATGGAGTGATAGACATATATGATTTTTTTACTGTATCTTGATTTGTAACTTTAGTCAGGCTCAGTGATTCATGGGAGGCATGGCCTTCCAAGAATCACAGGGTGGAATTGTGAAACTGAAATTTTATTTTTAATTCTATTTTGGTTAAGACTTAACCAAGCTAGATTTAATATTTCCCATGCTGTTCCTTTCCCTTGCAAGTTTATTGAGGTAACCTCAGGTCACTTAGGTCATGATTTTATTCTTGTGACTTGTATCTTTGTCCTTGTCTTATGACTTGTACCTTTAACCTTGTCTTCTGACTTGCACCTAAGCTGTTGTGGCAACTCCCAAATTCCCCAACACATGTCTTGCTTGTGGTTAAGGGGGTTTTAGAAGGGAAGATCCAAATATTGTAACATAAAGGAGATGTAAAAGATTTTTACATTTCAGTCCTCTAGTGCATCAGAAAAAGATATACCTATGCTGCTCAAAAATGTGTTCTATCACCTCGTTAAAAGACCCTGTCAATCCTCACTTGGCGTCTTTGCTCATTGAGAGGCCATTGACCTCAGTTATTGGAAAATGCTAGCCTTGCTAATAAATGAATCATGCTTGGAACTTTTTCTCTTAAAATTTCTCTCACGACATTTTTCTCCATTTGTCACTAATATTAGTTTGTTTGTTTTTTCAGTATTGTGATTTTTTTTTCTTCTGTTGCTGTAAACACAGAACTTACCTATTCAGAATTTTAACTTTATCTTGAAGTCAGCCCTATTCCCACTAGCTCTCTTCCTCTCATTCTCAAGCCCTGTTTGTTATCTATTTCCCTGTTTTTAATGTTTTGATTTTTTTTTTTGTGCTTGCTTTTATCTGGTTATTTAATTCTTACTCTTCTTTCCCTCTCAATTTTATTTTCCACACCTTTTCCTAGAAAGGATTTCTTTCCCTCATTCTCTTAATTATTTATCTTCCCCTTTTGTCTCTTCCAGACTTTTTTTCTTTGATTCATGGCCATTATGCTCAGTCATTCTTTGTTCTCTGTATTACTTGTGGAATTAAAAATTTTGAGGTTTTCTCTTCTAAGTTGTTATTACCTTGTATATTTTGCCCCCATTCCTCATTTTTCTGTTATGTCTCACTCTTAGAAACACCAGTTCTTGTGAAATATGTATATATATATATGTATACGTATATGTATATGTATATGTGTGTATACATGAAATGCTCCACGGTAGGATTCTTCCTATACTCATGATGATTCAGTTCATTATTAAACTTTGCCCTCCTCTTGGTCTTTTTTCTCTCTGTCTCTCTCCTGGGTCTAAGCCCTCACACTCTTTTGGGTATCACTTGTGCCCAGGAGCTCTGATTCTGATTGAGATTGAAAGAAGTGGTCTCTATAAGCATCAAATCCTTACAGATAATATATATTATATATTATATATCCCTTTGATAGAACATCTCTCCTCTCCCAGAGGAGCATTCAGAATTGATGCCTCCTCCCACCACATAAACAAGTTTTCCATCTTTCTTTTCCCCCTTTTCAATCCCTCTCTTTGCCT
Organism: Pseudochirops corinnae; assembly: GCA_028646515.1. Classification (NCBI taxonomy): domain Eukaryota; kingdom Metazoa; phylum Chordata; class Mammalia; order Diprotodontia; family Pseudocheiridae; genus Pseudochirops; species Pseudochirops corinnae. Next base: position 53,500,033 of record CM053591.1, on the reverse strand, counting down.
CCTTGACCATTCTCCCATAGGCTCTCTTCTCCTAGGAGACTATTTTCCCTTCATTGTTAGCCTTTGACTTGATTAGAGTACATTACATAACCTAAATGTCACGGTAGCCCTACATCCTAATGTGACTCTGGCACAGGGCACTGTTGTTTCTACTTTGTTTGGCTTGTGTCTGCTTAGAGCATCTGCAAACTTTTGGATGTAATGGAAAAGCTAATAACTTTCTCTTTGGCTTTATTTTTCAATCTTCTTTCTGGTAACTATTTAGAACTTTATTTGAGAGCATTGAGAGACCTGGGCTCATCTGGGTCCTATAACGTCACCATCTTAACCAGAAATCCCCTTAGCTAAAGTCAAGAGAAATTCACTAGGTTGGCTAGAATGATGACTCTCTAGCCACAGATGCTCTCAGACACTCTAAGTCATTGTCACTGAGGCCTTTTTTATCTCTATCAGTAGAGGTAGTACACACAACCTTGTAAACAAACCCAAATGAATTAAATCCGTTTTGAATGAGGTACCCCCTCATTTCTCAATTCTCAGTGATACATATCAGACCATATTTACTTTCTTACATTAAGATCTTTAGTTTACATGGTTTTTATGCATATTCTATCCATAAAAAAATGATTTAAAAAAAAAATTCCTGGAAGATCCCTTTATCAACAAGGTTAACAAGGCAAACAGAGTGGTCTTGATTCTAGTTTTGATGATGTCTCCTGTAATAGTAATGGCAATTTGAAGATCTTCCTTGCCCCTTAATAGACCTAAGGGAATTTAAAGATCTTCCCTCCCCATTAATAAGCCTGTGAGAATTTGAAGACCTTCCCTGATTTGAAAATAAACTCTGCCCCTAATAGGCTGAATGTAGTTACATGGAGTCTGTGGTGGGAGGAATTTGCTGAAGGGTAGAGCAGAGCCCACAGGAAACTGAGAGTCACAGCAACTAGACAGTGAGAGAGAGAGGACATAGACAAGGAGATAGCTAGGATTGTGAACGTTTTTTGGGGGAAGGCTAAAGGATGGTGTGGCTCCCTGCTGTTTTATGATTTATTAACTTCTTTGTTGCTGTGATGGATTTGGTTTCCTAGTGTTGAGATTTGGCTTTCTGGTGTGTGAATTAATGTTTCACTTCTGTCTTCTATATGAAGAGTCTGTTATATTTTGAGATTGAGAACTATGCCAGCATCTTTACAGTCACCGTTAGTGCTGTGAATATTGCATTGGTGCTACATCTCCTCAGTGGGATGTGAACCAGCCTTGCACTCTTTATTCTTTTGTTCATTAATATCACATCTGAAAGTAATCAATTAATTCATAGTTTTAGAGTAACCGAGCTACATCCCTAGAACTGACCTTTAAAAGAAAGATAGCATAGCAAGTCAGATATGGAAGAGAAGCAGGACTGAGAGAGACAGAAATAAATTGGAAAAATACCAACTTCAGTTCACGGAGAGAAGTACATCAGGGAAATTAGTTTATGTTCAGGCAAATAGACCTGAAATCAAGCAGTGCTCTGACCAAAAAGAGTCTAGTGGTACATGAACCCGTAGCACTGTGACAGAAGATGCCCTAGCAGGGATAGAAGCCCACAATGCAAATAATATTATGCTGTAAGAAATGTGTGTGAATACAGAGAAGCACGAAAAGATCTACTTAAACTGGTATAGAGTGGAGTAAGTGGCGCCAAGTAAACAGTACACACAGTGACCACAACAACGTAAAGAGAAAAAACTATACACACAAAAAATCAAAAGTGAATGTAACAAAATTACAAAGATCCAGTAGGACTCAAATGAATAGATATGGGAAGACATTCTTAACCCACCCCTTCATAGAAATGGGAGGTCCATAGGAGTTACACATTGATCATGTCTTGAGACTTTTTCAGTCTATCAGTCAGTTGTGCTGATTTTCTCCCCCTCTCTAAAAAATACTATTTGTCTTATGGGATGACTCTTTGAGAGAGAATTGGGAAGGGATATATGGGCTACTATATTCATGCAAGAAATAGAAAACATCGATAAAAACTTTTTTTTTTTAAAGTAGCTGCATACAGTACCCTGACTGGAAGTTTTGTTGGAGAGTGGGGGTGGGGAGACTTCACTTTAAGCAAGGACACTCTAAGACAGTGGTTCTCAACCTGTGGGTTGCGACCCCTTTGGGGGTCAAACAACTCTTTCACAGAGGTCACCTAAGACCATCGGAAAACACATATTTCCGATGGTCTTAGGAACCAAGACACCACTCCTCTCCGTCTCCAGGCGGGTCCATTCACATGCAGATACACCTACATATGAGTATTAAAGGGTCCCAGCATTAGGAAGGTTGAGAACCACCGCTCTAAGAAGTCAGAAGCCTATTAACAATCCAAGTCTTGCAGCTTTGATGAACTATGAGGGGAGCTGGGTATCATCATCCAGAGTGAAAACCCACCAGAAGAAGTAGAAATCAGCTGAAAGAACTCTGAAGTCAAGGACAAGATGAAACAAGGCTGAGATATCACTCCCAGTTGGAGAGCTCATTCACTCATGTATTTTCTGGCTTTCTTTTTTATTATTTGTGTGGCTGAATGGGAGTCTTTTGAGTAAGTAGAATTTGGTGTGCAAGAGTCAAACTGCAAGTGAAAGCTAGAACTTTTCTATCCACTTGCCCATAGAGTAGGAGTATTTAGGGGGAGAGAGATAGAGGTATAATTCTAATCCAATATTCCTCTGAGAGACTGGAGGAAAGAACACCCAATCTTTTTTCTTTTCTCCTGTTAGTTAGGAGAATGAACCTCAAAATCTGAAATAGTGCAGAAAGAAATTTGTTAGGTGTTTTGGTAGGAAAAAAGCCAGAAGAAGGCTCCCTCCTCAGTCTGAGAAGTTTACATTATATAGGATTTCAAAGATCCAACCAAGCATTCCCTGAAGCCAGCCTACTTCCCCAGGAGCTGAGTCTCTGAAATCATCCAATTTCTAGCCACATCAAGATAGGTTTTCTGGAGAAATATAAAATATTTCTCTATAATCCCCTTTTGGCCTTATTAAAGTCCAACATTCTCATAAGCAGAAAGCATAATTACAGATGCAGAAAACTGGGTTATGGTTTCAAAGGGAGTTCATTAAAATAACCCAACTCACTGGCAGACTCCTCAGTGCCTTTCTCATTTAGAGCCTGATAGAGTTCCTTTAAGAAGGGGTAGTAGCTAGATTGGTAACAAACTTCTCAATATCTCATAGGAAGAGAGATCAATTTGAGTAAGTCAGGGGAGTCCAATTTACAGCAGGAAATGAGCACACTATTGTCGTGAATATCACAAAAATCACAATCCCATGCTTCCTTCAATGTCATATAAATTGAACAAATTTACATTAATTCCTTAAGGAGACAAACCCATGGGTAAACTAAGTCAAGTTATAGATTACATTATCTTTAAAGAGTTCATAGTGGACTCATTGAGAAAGGAGATTTACATAATCATCAAGGTAACCAAGAAAACTCAGGGTCAAAGACATTCTCCCTTACAGTTAGCTAGGATAGCTGACAAACATCTAAATCACTTTAGGAAACTCAAACTTTTATTCTATAAGTCAGATTTTGGTCAGGTGAGGTTAATATAAACAGAAAATAGGTTTTTATTTAGCCAAAAAGAATGACCCTCAATCCCAAACAATTAATAACAAAAATCTGGGCGTACCTGCCTCTCAGGCAAAAATAAACATCATGAAACATAAAAGCCAAATTAATACAATAATGACCTTAAGTGTTAAATGACATCATCTCCTTGTTCCTGACAACCCACTCCCAATGTCTATCTAATCCGCATATTTTATTTTGAGTGTTAGCTGTCCCATGTAACTGTCTGGTTTCTGGAAACACTTTCCCTTGGAAATTATGGAATAGGCCTTGGGTTTTCAGGGTAGTTCTGGGGCTCCTCCAGCAAATCTGCTTCTCTGGTTCCAAACGACTTGTACAGGTCCCTTATTTAATGTTGCTAAATTCTGTCAGTTACAAGACCCAACACAATTTAGTGCAACCTCCTAAATTTGGTTTTCCAATAATTAGTTCATGTGGTGAAAACCAGTTCAAATCTTATGGAACTAATCCTATTAACAGAGCTACAATGAAGAGCATCAAATTAGAAACCCGTAATTCATCAGAAAGTTTAAAGTATTTCTGTTTTTTACATACCATTTGTTCTTTCTATCTTTCACGGAATCCCGTACCTGATGTGGGCAAATCCATCTACAGGCTGAAGAAAGAATCTTAAAAAAGATCCATGAGGACCTGACTTAATTATCAGACAGACTTCAAAACTAGATTTAAAAATTTATTTACAATTATGAAAGTGATTTTATATGTAAAATCCTGATCTAATTTTGAGAACTTATTATTAATGCATATTCAAAATCTGTATATCCCATTTGAAAAAAATGAAAGCCAGCTTTGTTGCTTTCTAAAGTGGCATTCATTACTCCATTAAAATTTAAAATTTTTGGGGTGGCTAGGCGGCACAGTGAATAGAGCACCAGTCCTAGAGTCAGGAGGATCTGAGTTCAAATCTAGCCTCAGCACTTAACACTTATTAGCTGTGTGACCTTGGGCAAATCACTTAACCCCAATTGCCATGCCCTCCCCTCTCCAAAAAGCAAAAATAAATAAATAAATAAAATTTTCACATCTTTATCCTATCTCTTACTTTGGGGGATATATATTATCTATTATCATACTATCCTGAAAAATGATTCTTTAAAGACCTACTTATTATTAAGAGGATTGCAAACCTGTAAATCCATTTGCTTATATTATGATTTTTGGGAAATTGTATAATTTCTAGTTAATAATAATCTAGTTAATTAAGATATGGAGTTGACCACAAATTCAGATTAAAAATTGTAAAAGCATTTTTACTTGCACCCTAACATAGTAACTCAGAAATGTTTTAGTATTGCAATAATAAAACCTACATTTCACCTGCCCTGATTATAGAAATTTGCTTTGAAAGGAAAAGGAAGAACATGGTTATGAAAATATCAAGACTGTCCCTTTGAAGTCATGAACGGAACTGGCATAAATATAACAGGGGAAAACTCCCTTACCTCTATTTGATTCCAGGTAAGAATCATAGGTAACATCCAATTATACAGAAAAGTTCCACTTTATTCACAGGGTAACCACTCTCAGAATTAACCAGATGGGAAAATTTCCTGTTCAAAAAAGAAATAGGACAATGTGAAAACTGAATCAAAAGGATACTATCTTCACCTAAGCAAGGTCATCCCCTCAACTTTTCTAGGCACAGACATTCACCCATACATAGTAGCTCTCAGACCACAATTCCGCTTGGACAGCACATGACGTTTCCCTTCCATGGTGGATTATTGGCTTAATGACAATTCAGACAATCATACTGATCAGAACAATTATCAAATTATGGTCCCAAAAGATATTGCCTCAAATAGCAAAATTTTACTAATCATAGCTTAGAGCTGGGTTATTATCATTTTTCTTGTGCTGTTTGAGTAACAGTTAACAATAAGCACATATGAAAATTTAAGCACAAAAAAAGGTCTTATCTTTTTTTATCCTCTCTAGTTTAAATTCATCCTGGAGCAGAAAATGATTAGAAATTATTAATAACTTCATTCTGGAATTGCATACCTACAGTGAATACATGATAATTCATTCAAAAACCTAGAAAAACATTGGTTATATAAGCCTCCAGAGTCCAGGAGTAGGGCCCCTGCTGTCTTGAGGTCACAGGTGGCCCTTTGACTGAATCCAAACCTCACAGAACAAATCTTCTTAATAAAAAAAAATTATTCTATAAAACTAGGACTCCATCAAAAAGCCACACCCAAGGAACTAGAAGGCCGCAGGTTCCCCACCCCTGCTTGCAACCCTTAAGGCAAAATGAAATCTTTAAAATTAAGGTTCATTGTTACTAAATTGGCTCAAAGATGTAACTTTAGTACATACAATTCCAGGCACAATTTCATAATTTCCATAAGTTATGACCAAACAATCTATCAGATAAAATCATTCTTTACCATAAGCAAAATTATAAATTATTTTACATCAGTTGTGAGATCCTAATTTCAGATTTACTTTAGAGTTTCACAACCTATTGTCAACAAGGCCGATAAAACTTTTATCCACTTTAAAGCAAAATATGCCCAATTAAATATTTAACAGTTTCTAAACATTGTGACCACATCCTTTATTTCTTCAATTAATAATCTTACAGCATCCAGATTAAAGGAGAAATTACTTTCCTAATGATAAATTTACAACACCCTCTGGATATCATTTTTTAAATTAGCAGCATTTCATTATACAATTTCCAAAAAATCATAATATAAGAAAAATTAGAACCCTAATACAGCATTGGTTTGTTTTTTTAAACACAATGAAAAACTTTTTGCTAGTCAAGTAATATTAATTTAGTTGAATGCATTTCCAAATCCTCTTGTACAGAAAATCAACACATCCATCTATCAGTTTGGCGTCCTATATTAATCACATTCAAAAACCAGCACAGGATAATTACACTTAGTAAAAATTAAGAATAACTAACACTTATATAGCATTTATCATGTGCTGGGTACACCTTACAATTTATCCTATTTGATCCTCACAACTCTAGGAGGAAGGTAGGTGCTATAATTATCCCCATTTTATAGATGAAGAAATGAGGAAGACAAGGCTAAAGTGATTTGCTTAAGGTCCCTAGTAATCATCTGGGTCAGGATTTGAACCCAGGTTTTCCTAATTCATGCAGTTTCCAAGCATACCGCCTTAATGTCAAATATCAAGTATATTTTGCAATTAAGTTCTGATTTATCACAATTATCACAAATATATCAATATACAATTATATCAATTATCACAATTATACTAATAGAATATATCTCACTTAAATGAGACCATATTACAATTTAATTACAAGACAAACTTCCAACCAAAATAAGATTGGAGATTGCAGAGATAAAGACAGAAAAAAAAAAAAAGAAAGGAAGTGTTTTTCCTGGTTTGTAGAAATTTAGCATTATAAAGTAATGAGACAAAAATTGTAACTGAAATGTAACATATTTACTGTAAATTTCCAAATCATAGCTAAGACATTTTTGTAACTGCTAAAACATTTTAGTGGATTTAAGGAGGTTTGGGGGTAGGATTATCTCTGCAGTCTCCAATCTGGCCAGGGTTGCTAAAGCAGAGAAAAAGAAAAAACATCTCTCAATTTTCCTCATCTCCCACTGAAATTCTAATCAATAGGTCAATGAAAGTTAAGACCCCACTTAATTTTAGGTATGGAGATTTTATTAATTTTCCCCATCATCCTAAACTCACTTTCTGCACTTACTTAATTAAGTCTTGTCAACCAATAGTCACATCTCCAATAGACTTCAGTAGTAACTCATTTTATTATAAGAGAAAGCAGAAGACATGCATGCTGGGTCCCCTTTTGTACAAAGTACAAAAGAGGCCAATAATGCAGGCAAGGCCTTGGCTACTTAAGGGTTACAGCAGAAAGGGGAAGGTCTCATGGGAGAAGAGAAAGGTAATCCACTCCCAAATGGGAGTGGCATGAGAGGGTAAATGGAGCAATAGGGGGTGGATTGAGAGGGAGCAGGAGGGGAACTTCCAGACCATGGAAGGAGGATGTTCTGCTCATCTAATAGGGTCTCAGCTGCACAATTTTATCAGTCTGAGCTAGTATGACTAGAACCAGATTTGAAGCTCACTCACCCTCAAGGGCATACTGAAAGTTCTGTTAGGATTAAAAATAGCAAACTATGTCAAAACCGGAAGGGTTACATCCTCATTCCTGGCCTCCTGCATAATCTGAATCCAGGTTTCTGGAAAATGTGGCAACTCAAGAAAAACTAAGTCAGGAGGGAACTCTACAGTCTTTATGGGTGACTAGGTGTTCCCCTTCATATATGAGTGGTGGCTACCAGCCGGTCACAAACCAGGCATATAGGAGGGTTGAGAATCAAGAAAAAACAAAAAGCTCTACTAAAAGGACCAAACCAATCTAATTTTAACCAGATTTTTTAGGAGCTATTTAGCAAGCCCTCGAGTCATCAAATCAAGGAGATTACTTTTGGGCAGATTACAGAGGCCTGGGCTAATTCTAAACTTGAGGTCTTCCTCTAAACTAAAACCAAACACAGTACCATAATTTTCTGGACTCCTGGAGTCTTCAGTACTAACCCCCTTAATTCTCCTGGTTCTGTTCACTTCACTATACATCAGTTCATGTAAGTCTTTACAGGTTTTTCCTGAAATCATACTGCTTGTCATTTCTTATAGTTTAATAATATTCCATTACAACGATATACTGCAACTTGTTTAGCTTTTCCCCAATTAATGAGCATCCCTTTGATTTCTAATTCTCAGATACCCCCAAAAGAGCTGTTTATAAATATTTTTGTATAAATAGGTCCTTTTCCCTTTTTTTTGATTTCCTTGGGATACAGACCTAGCAGTAGTATTACTGAGTCAAAGGGTATGTACAGTTTTATAGGTCTTTGAGTATGATTCCAAATTGCTTTCTAGAATGATTGGATCAGTTCACAATTCTACCAACAATGTTGTAGTGTCCTGATTTTCCCATATCCCCTCCAACATCTAACATTTTCCTTTTTTGTCACAGTATTAACATATATAAAACCACATGAGCAGCACATGTCTTCTCTCTTACCCCAAAATTTTTTAATCTAGGAGGAAAAAAGTGCCACATTTTCTTAAAGGTTCAGGGCTCTTGCTGCAAAGTTTTCTTTAACTCCCTAGTTGTTAGTATTCTCTTTTTTTTCCCTTCAGTTATCATGTATATATTCATCTGATGCCATGTTATATGTAAATTCTGTAAGGACAAGGATTGTTTTTCACTTTGGCTTTGTGTATCCAGTGCCTAACACAATGTCTTGAACATAGCAAGTAGTTGATAAATTGTGTTTAGTGGATTGGATTGGATAAGAGAAGAATAAAAGTATCTTTCACAGCTATGGTTAGCGGGAAATTAGTAGCCAAACAAAATAAGGATTATCATAATAAGATGAAATAAATAACTTCATTTATATAAAATTAAAAATCTTTTGGATAAATAAAACTGATTTGACCAGAACAAGGAATGAAAACACTAGCTAGATCGTGTCAAATATATCTATCAAAGATCTAATATCCAAAATGTCTTTCTTAGGCTATAGGAGAGAGAAGGTGCCAATCTGCCTCAGTAAAGAGATTTCCTCATCTGAGAATTGTGAAATCACAGATCCAATCCTTATCCCTATTCAAAACATATGGGGAACAAGCACAAATATATAAAACCAAGAGACATTCCCCAACAGACAAAAGGTCAAAGGATATAAACAGTTTTCAAAAAAATTACAAACTATCAATAATCATAAAAGAATGCTCCCAATCACTAATGACAAGAGGAATACAAATAGCAAAGATAATAGAAGATGGAAATACTCAATTATTAAGAGAATTTTTTATTTTCTTTCATTATTTGAGACTCAGGGCCATTCCTCCTACAAATTTTGATTAACTAAAAGTCTATCCTCACCTGACTAAAACCAGTCCCATAGGATAAGAAAATTTATTTAGGACCTCAAGCATTCCTTAGATATACCTGAGGACAAATCTCAACTGTCTCGGACTCCTTGACAACATGTGAAAATCCTCATAATTGTTCAGATTGTCTCTGAAGTATGAGAAATAATTCATTTGGACCCCTACTCTATTTGAATTAATATTAATCAATTTAATATTTTACATAAATCATATAGGAATAGGTTCTTATGCTGGGTCTCAAACTTTAATGTAATGTTCACTATTTGTTTATCAAGTTGTGAGTCTCACTTGCACAACCACAAGAATACTGACAAAGCTATCTCCATCCTGTTTTGCTCAAATCCCACATCCAAATGCAGCATGGGTGGGATGCCTTGGTGCTTTGGAAAGTCCCCCAACTTATTTTTATACCTCTGAACCATTCTTTCTTGTCCAACACTAGCAGGTGACCATCTTATGATCACTTGGTCAATGGAGATGCCCAATGCTTTGACGAAATAGAGACATCCCCCCCCTTCCTCCCCACCCCGCTGACATACCATTTCTAGCATATGTACCTTTTTTCAGTCTGTGAAGCAAGATCTATCAACCAACAGGATTCTGTACTTTGCATAGCCTCTCTAGAATGTTCAAGCATCAAATCTGGCATCAAGCTTATAAAAAGAAAGCACTGGAAAAAGGGGGCATCTCAGATAATGAGAAAGATCTGAGATCCACTTCATTAGAGGGGACCATGGACCATTTAATAAAGTGCTATTGGCTTGGAGCTCTGCCTCCGTGGTTTGTCTCGTAGGTTGGACAATTTTAATCCCCACAGATCCCTGAACCTATGCTTGAGCACAATAATAAAACCTGGTGTGTTTTTTTCCTCCATAATTTCTGCATTCTGATAAATATATATTTGGTAGTAATTACCCACCACATGAACTCAAAGGAGATGTATCTCCCATAACACAGTATTTGAAGGTTTGCTCCCTTTGGTGGAATTATGAATTCATCTCCCCATGATAGAAAGCAATTTGGAATTGTGCAAGAAAAATCACTAAACTATTTTTATCCTTTGACCTGGAAACCTCCCTACTGGGCATATACCCTTAGGAACTCACACAAAAAATCCTCACATTCTGTTATATATTTATAATAATGCTTTTTGTGGTAGAAAAAAATCTGGAAACAAAGTGGGGAGTGGTTGAACAAATCGTGGTATCCAAATGACTTGGAAAATTTCTGTGCTATAAGAAATAATGAATATAATGAATCAGAGAAATATGGGAAGATTTGGAAGTAAGCAGAATCAAAGAAGTAATATTCCCAATGGCTACAAATAATAATGTTAATAAAAATAACGCTAAAATACAGCAAAATTCTAAGTAATCATAATGACATATTTTGGTCCTGGGGAACAAGTGGAGAAATATACCTCCATAGTCTTGGAAAGGTAGCATAGGTACAAATATGGCACAGATGGTCAGAAGAGTCACGGTGTCAATTGGTTTTATTTAACCAGATGATGATGATGATGATGATGATGATGATGATGGTGATGGTGATGATGATGATGATGATAATGATGATGATGATGATGATGACGATGATGATGGTGGTGATGATGATGGTGATGGTGATGATGATGATGATGGTGATGATGATGATGATAATGATGATGATGATGACGATGACGATGACGATGATGATGATGATAATGGTGGTGGTGGTGATGATGATGGTGATGATGGTGATGGTGATGATGATGATGATGGTGATGATGATGATGAT
>CM053591.1:53463262-53488190 GCA_028646515.1 Pseudochirops corinnae | reverse complement strand
GATAATGATGATGATAATGATGATGATGATGATGGTGATGGTGATGATGATGGTGATGGTGATGATGATGATGGTGGTGATGATGATGATAATGATGACGATGACGATGATGATGATGATGATGATAATGGTGGTGGTGGTGATGATGATGGTGATGATGGTGATGGTGATGATGGTGATGGTGGTGATGATGATGATGGTGGTGATGATGATGATGATGATGATGATGACGATGATGATGATGATGATGATGATAATGGTGGTGGTGGTGATGATGATGATGATGATGGTGATGGTGATGATGGTGATGGTGGTGATGATGATGATAATGATGACGATGACGATGATGATGATGATGATGATAATGGTGGTGGTGGTGATGATGATGATGATGATGGTGATGATGATGATAATGTCACAAAGAGATTATAATGGGGAGGGAGGCAGAAATTATCAGTATTGGTATTAGTAATGCTAACAATTATAACTAGCAAAAAACTGAAGAATGCCATCTCAATTTAGAACAATGTTAATACAGATTTCTCAGTGAAAATCAGTCAGGGAAAGAGGCATTATTAGCCTGGAAAGTCAGTCACTTGGGTTCCATTCCCAGATCTCTTACTAAGGAGGAGCTTCATTAGAAGACTGAAAAGGCATCTTCCTGGTCTAAATTTCTATGATTCTGTACCTTGAATTGTCTAAAAATGGGACACACTCATTGAATTTGAATGCTGACTCCTCCATTTATTTCATGCAAGCTCTCTAAGCCTCAGTTTTTAATCAAGTCTTAAATTCCTCATCTATAAAAGGAAAGCAACGTCATGACACAGTAGAGACTGGCAGCCTGGCAGTCAGGAGATCAGGGTTCAAATCCTATCTTTACCACTTACTCAGTTGTGTGACCTCATTTAACCGGGATAAGCTTTAGTTTCTTCATTATCTACAGAATGAAAAGAGTTGAACTAATTGACCTATAAATCCCTTCTAGCATCTGTGATCTGAATCTCTAATTTGAAATGGGGATAGCAGTGCTTAAACCAGCTGCCTGGTAAAGGTGTCATCAGGAAAATATCATATAGAATATTCCTACAGCAGGTCTCTACAACATACAGCCTGCAAGCCAGTGGCTCCCCAAAGGATTTGGGGTGCCTTGTGAAGAATGTAGAGTACATAAAAGAAATTAAAGATGCAACGAGTGCTTTGGCCACGTCCCACTTAACCCTCCTTCCATTGGTCACGGTTGTGCCCATCATACAACTTGGCCGGTGGGTTGCCACTGCCCTCTCTCTCTTGTCTGTCACATGGCCCATGGCAACCAACCATCATTAGTCTGTCTCTAATCTGAAAGGAGCGAGAGTCATATCTTTTCACAGTGTTTTTGATTGTTACTGGCATTGAACAGGGACAACGGGAGTGCAGCCATGCCCCACAGCAGATGACGCCCTCTGTGCAACGAGTGGCAACTATGCAAGGGCTTCTTCCCCTCCCTTGCTGGGCAGCCATCCTCCAAGTTACATGAGTATCTGGTGCTCTCTCCAAGGTCAGACACTCAGTCCAGAATTTCTTTGTATGTGGGCAGTTGCTGTGGAGATTTTTTGGTCCTAACATTAAAGGTTTTGTGGTGACTTTGTAAAATGGGTGATAAAAAGAAACAGAAAATCAAATCAGAACATAGAGTATTTAATCCTGAGTAGACAAATAGATGCTTGTTTACTTACATGAGAGACAAAATATTGTGCTTTGTTTGCTGAGAAGTAATAGCCCTTCTGAAGGAATACAATCTTTGTCACCCTTTCAGATCAAAACATCCTGACTTCAGCAAATTGGACACCGATGAAAAACAGATTGAAGTGCCCAAATTGTTGAAAAATTCCAGTGGGGAACAACAGTTTTTTAAAAGAAAGTAAACTCATAAAATGAGGCGGCTACTGAGATTAGTTTTCAGATTTCCAAAGAAATTGCTGCTGCTGGGAAGTCTTTTACTGAAGGTGATTTCATAAAAAAGTGTTTGTTGATTGCTGTTTCTGAATTATGTACCAATTTTGGAAAACTGTTCTCAAGAAATAGTTTAATCATTAATTATACTCTAATTATACTGGAAATTTAACCACTAAAAACCTATCTCCAGCCCAAAGAAGTTTAGCCTATTTTTATTTTGGCCCATAGCTACTGCCAAGTTGTGCAGGTCAGCTCCAGAGTTTTAATGTAGTTGTTAAGCTATTAAATAAGCTTAAAGCTATTATTTAAGCTATTAAATCTTTAAAATGTACTAGGACTTTTAGAACATTGTATAAATATGAGTTGTTAGCCCTGACAGTACTAATAAGATCAGGTTAAAGGAAACTATAACTTTTGTACAATATAAAAAATATAATGTGATTCCCTAGCTCTGTGTGTGGCTTTTAAAGTATGTCTACCTTGTACAGGAGCATAGGCCTGCTAGCTCCCCCCAGTGATTCTGAATTTAAAACCTGGACTGTGTTTTATTTTTTTTCCAAGTATAGAAATAAAAAAAAAGCATCTGGAACTCATTAGTATTCCTTATTTCTATTTTATGACTTTAAGAAGGCAAAATATATTTTCTTACACTGTTCAGGAAAAGAGAGGAAGCAATGATTCTTAGACTGAGGTTTCATACCCTGAATCTTAATCCCAAGTGTCATAGTATAAACACATGAAACAAGGGGTTCATGAGAGAAATGTTGGCAGAAAGAACTTCCTTAGGGAGGAGGGGTACAAACTCCAACTAGACCTTCTGTCACTATGGAGTGATCATGCTGTGTGCTTTATCATCTAGCCATTTTTGAGTATTTGACATGACCCTTGAATACAAGAAAATCAAACACCTGAGGTCAGCTCTCTTAAAAATGTATTTAGATTTTGTTGATCTTACTTGCTGGACTTAGGGGATTTCAGCTGAAGTCATAGAGAAACCCACTTGGAAATACAGTAAAGGTTAGTCTGACTAAACTTTAATATCCTACAAGAAGAGAAGTAATGCCTGGAATAGGAGAATCTCCTGGGCTCTGAGTTGTGGACAAAGTTTGAGACTTGTAGGTGAATTTCTCACTAAACAAACACAAGTAAGATCCTTTTATGGAAAATCTCAAAGGACAGCCAAGGACCTTTGCCTTATTGGTGTTTGTAGCAGGATATATTGCTAGACATATCATTCAAACTTGTACCCAATGGGAAGAAACATCAGATGCTCAGCCTCTGGGTAATCCAACTCAATAAACTCTGATGAAACACATACTGTGTGCTTCCATGCCAGGTATTCAAAGGTGTAAAAAAACAAAAGAAAACAATGAGGAACTTACCACATAGTATTACAACAAAATCAACAAATCTGATCAACAAAAAATCCTGGAAAGAGGGAAACCAAATATGATTAGCATTTTCATTACTAGTGTTGCTAGCATTGTTTAGTCACATCTGACTCTTCATGACTTCTGTGTGGGATTTTCTTAACTAAGATACTGGAGTGGTTTGCCATTTTCTTCTGCAGATCATTTTACAGATAAGGAAACTGAGGCAAAAAGGATGATAGGAGTGGTCAGTAAGTGTCTGAGATTGGCTTTGAACTCACAAAGATAACTCTTCCTGACTCCCTATCTGGTACTCTATTCACAATGCCACCAAGCTGCTCTGTACTTAGACAAAGCAACAGTAAAAAGAGATATGGTTAAAAGAGATTAAAAGGAAAAGCCTCATAATAATATGCTATTATAAGCATAATCAAATGCTTATGATTCAAAGCATTGTAGACAATGAAATCATATCTAGATTTAATATATTACCCAAGTGGTATAATATCTAAGTATTTCAATGAAAATTGAATTGCAGAGAAAAATCAATAATCAAACTATAATATTTGGGGACCTAAATGTACCCCTATCAAACAAATACACCTGACAAAAGAGATTAACAATAAATAAGTTAAGGATCGAAAAAGAATTTTAGAGTAGTTAGATATGAAAGCTCTAGCAACTAATAAATGGAAATAGGAATGAATATACATATTTTTCAGTTACATGTGACACTTTTGCAAAAATTGGCTGCATATTAGAGCATAAAAACATCTTAAATGCAGAAAAACATTCATCAAAAAAATTTAACATTCCACCAAATACAACTTT
Organism: Pseudochirops corinnae; assembly: GCA_028646515.1. Lineage (NCBI taxonomy): Eukaryota > Metazoa > Chordata > Mammalia > Diprotodontia > Pseudocheiridae > Pseudochirops > Pseudochirops corinnae. The sequence goes on along the minus strand of CM053591.1, from coordinate 53,484,051 downwards.
TGTGGTAGCAAAGAATTGGAAATAAAGTAAATGTCTCTCAATTAAGAAATGGTTGAACAGATTACAGTACATGACTATAGTGGAATATAAGCTTCTTGCTCTTGTGTTAGGGTTGGAGTTCAAGCTATAAGTCATCAGACACCAAGTAGGATCAGCAGCAGCCCTGATACCTCAGCCACTTATATCTTCAAGGTGGTAGTTTCAGTGTACTAAGGATTAAGTGGTGAACCCTGCCCTCATATACACTGCATGGGCCTTTTTTCAGCTAGTTTTCCTTTTAGTTCTTTCTCTATGTTTGGTATCACCAGAATTCATATACATCCTGAAAGGTTATTAAAGTGTCAGATTCACTTTGTCTCTTTGGCTATGGCCCAGAAAACTCAGCTTTCACTGAGGAGGAAAGATTCTACTCACCTTTTAAGGAATCGATTTCCCCTTCCCACTCTCAGACTACATGCATTCAAAACCCAAGCAATTGCAAGTGAATAGTTAGCAACTTCCCATAAAATAAAGAGCAAATATCAGCAACCAGGAAAACAATTCGACAGATTTCTGTTTGCATAGAGATCTAAACTATAAGGAACCAAGTTGGCCTTTTTTCCTTCTCTTCTTTTTCCTCTCTCCCCTCACTGTTGGGGACAGGTGGTAGTGACAGAAATTTAGTTTAGACTAAAGGGTGCATCACCATTCTAAGAAAAGAAATGTTGAAAAGAGAAAGTGTTTGTAAACAAATGTGTTCATCTTACCATCCCCTCTACAGTTTTCTGGCCCCACTTATTGCTGGGTATGCATCTTGCCCCCATTTTATTCTTGTCTGTACCTTGGGTTCCATAACCTCCATTCAATAATGTCTGTTAGGTGATGGCCACTGGTCATGACTCAGCTTCCTGCTCAAACAAGTGCAGGCCAGGAATCCATCCAGACAAACCCCCTCACCTCACCTGTGTTCTTCAGCATATTAGATTTAAAGTCAGACGCCTAGGGAAACCTGAGCTAATGTCTGTCCATCCATGAATAGTCATTTGTTAATGACTCAAATTTCCATAGTAATACCTCTGGGAAAGAGAACACAGGAATATTGCTGAATTCAAATAAGCATGGGAAGATATGTGAAATATATAATGAGTTAAAATAATGAAAACAATATACATGCATAATATCTATATCTATATCTTATATATACATATGTGTGTATGTGTATAGTGTAAATGGACAAAAAAACTGAAAATGCTGTTGTAATTATGACCAAGAAGCTTGGCCATAGAAGGAAAGTTGAAATAATGTATCTCCCTCCTTTCTCTTATGGGTGTGTAATATTGGATATACTATGAGGGTCAGTTGGTATGTTGGTTGGTTTGACAAACTTTTTCCCCTCCCCCCTTCTTTTTTTAGTTTTTGTTACAAAGGATCTCTGGGTAGGGGAGAAGCAAAGGGGTATTTAAAATGAACTAATAAGGGATTGGAACCAGACCTGTGATGTCATTGACGTAGGAAATATCTAAATGAGGAAAAACCCTGTACCAATGCATTTCAGCACCTGCTCTACAACTAAAGAGTCAGAAAGTTGTCTAGAACTGAGGTGTCATAGAAACAGCTTCCCTGCTGGTTGCATGTTGACTTAGAAAAGTGCAAACTGAATTTTTGTTTTGTTAATTATTTCCAAATTACATTTTAATGGGATTGGTTCCACTCAGGAGAGTATGCTAGCCTGAGTGCAACACCTCTGGTCTGGAGTACTAAGAGGTTAATAACTTCCCCAGGGCTACATAGCTAATATATGTAAGAAGCATAACTTGAACTTGCATCTTCCTGGCTCCAAGACAAATTCTCTCTCTACTTTACCATAAGATAACCAAAGAATTTGCCTCTCTTCAAAGATAACCAGAGAATTTTTTTTTAAAAATCATAAAAAATCATAAATCATAAAAAAGTTTTCATTTTCTTCTTATATCACCCTACACCACAGAACACCCAAGAAAATACAAATACATGCAATCTTCTCCAGATCTAAATTTAATTAAATATTTAAATACAAAGTACTTACTCTTGGAGTAGATGCAAAATTTATTTGAGATAGAAATCTTGCTCTAAGAGACCTTACAGTCTAGTAAGGGGACACAACACATGCCCAAATAAAAGAAAACAAACAGTAAGTATACATGATAAATGCATCAGACAGGTTCAGGGAAAGTGCAATGTAAGGTTCTTGGGGGAGGAGGGGAGAAGAGTTCATCTGCCTCTTTTCAAGACACACATACAACGCAATCATCCACCGCAGGGATTTCTAGTTGATTTTAAAAGAAACTGTTAATGTTACAAAGACACATAAGCAATAATTTTATAAATGAAAATGAGAAAAGCTAAAAATGAACTAAACCTTCCTACCAGAGTGTGATTCTGGACTGCCTGCCTTTTTTTCCCTCTTTATTTTTTTCTTTTATTTTAGACTTAAGTACTAAAACTTAATAGACAATAGAGAAAAGAAAAAAATATTATAAACTTAAATATTGAAAGAAATACAAAAGAAGAAAAAAGTATGTCATGTACACAGCAGAAAATATAAGAGGATTCAAAGTATACAGCAATAAATTTCCATTTCAAGAAAGTCTATATAATAAATACTATGTGTTGTATCGAGAGCTATCCATCTTTTCTATGCTTCCTTGTAAGTTTTCTTTTGCTCTCTGCGGTGCACTCTGTTCTTTTTCCCTCCTTCCTCTCCCTCCACCCCCCAAGGCTACAATTAAACTTGGATATGTTTATATAGAGTTATATATACATACATACATATATAGACATGTTTTCCCTCACAAATTCTACTCCTGATCTTTATTTTTATGCTTGCATGTATCCCTCATTTCTTGTCCCTCCTGACTCCTCTACTTTACTTCTACTCCCTACTTTACTCTCTTATTACTTAACCTACCCCCCCCAGGATCCCTCCTTTATCCTCTCCCCTCTCCTTATTCCCTTAGCATTTTATTTCTTTTTGAATTTAGAAGACTTTTATACTCTTCTCAATTTATATTTATTATTCCTTCTTGAACCCATTCCCAGTGAAAGTAGGTTTCCAGAGCAACCAGCCCTCCTCCCCCATCTAATTTCTCTATATTAGTTCTTCCTCTTGTACCTCATTTGTATAAGATAAGTACTCTTTTTAGCTATTCCTAAATGACTTTACTTTTTAAAGTAACACACTCAGGTCAACCCCAATCTTCTTTATGAACAACCCAGTTACTAATAACAAGCTTAGATGTACATTTTACATTTTACATGTATAAAAGGTAAACAGTGTCCTTAGTGAGCCCTTGTAATTAGTCTTTGGTATGTACCTTATGTTTCTCTTGGCTCTCGTATGTCAAATTTTCTTTTAAGTTTGGTTTTTATTTTTAACAAAGTCCTGAAAGTCTTACAGTTCACTGATTGTCCATGGGGGGGGGGGAGGGGGGAGAGATGATATTTTCAGCTGAAACCTCAATTCTTTTGCTCTTTGATATATAGTGTTCTAAGACCTGTGGTCTTTCAGTGTTGCCACTGCTAGGTCTTGTGTGATTCTAATTGTGGCAGCACCGTATTTAAATTGTTTTGTTCTTGTTGCTCATAGTATTTTATCTTTGAGCTGGGGGTTTCAGAATTTGACTATAATATTCCTGTGGATTTTCCTTGTATGCTCTCACCATTGTGGTGATCAATGGATTTTTCTCTATTTCTACTTTGACCTCTTGTTCTAATTCTTCAAGACAATTTTAAAAAATTATTTCTTGTATTCTTGTATCAATTCCTTTTTGATCATAGCTTTCAGGTAGTCTGATTATTCTTATGTTTTCTCTTCTTGGTCTGTTCTCCAGATCAGTTGTTTTTCTTATAAGATGCTTCACTTTCCCTTCTATTTTTTTATTTTTATATTTTGTTCCATTATTTCTTGATCTCTTATAACTTCACTGGCTTCCCCTTCCCCAATTCTAATTTTCGAGGAGTTGTTTTCTTCCTTAAGATACTGGATCTCCTTTTCTAATTGGTCAACTTTCTTTTCATAATTTTTTTGTTTTTCTTGTATTGCTTTTTTTTTTTTTAGTTTTTCCTTAATCTCTCTCATTTGATTTTTAAAGTCTTTTTTAAAGTTTCTTTTGACATTACTCTTTGGAGTAGAAGAGGGTTTCTTTGCTTCAGTATCCTCCTCTGAAAATGAACCCCAGTCTTCTCTATTCCCACAGTAACCCTCTATGGTTAGATCCTTTCTCCTTTGCCTGTGCATTTTTTTTGTAGTAGCAGTAGCTGAATTTTGTAACCACCTCTAGTCCTGGGGGTTGGGGGATGGTGCCTCTGACCTCAGATCTTCAGTTTTCCTCTCAGGACTGGAACTGGAACCAAGACCTCCAGCCTCCTATAAATGCCCACAGACAGCTGCGACCTCACCCCATTGCTTCTGCACTTGTGGGGTGTGTGCTGGTTTCTTCTCACCCCTTGGAGTCTCAGCTATGTATGGCATTCCTTGGCAGCAGAGGTTTCCTCAATCTTCCCCACCTCGGACACCCAATTCCCCTTACTATGCTGAAGGTAAAATTTCCTGTGGCTGGAGCTAAGGCAGCTTCCCAACCCAGCTAACCCCAGGGCTTGTCGTTTGTTGTTTAAGGAGACTAAGACCTAGCCTGAAGGTGTTTGCTCTTCACAGGGACCACACCACTTTCTGGGATTTTTCTTCAGATATTCTTCTATTGTCCCAGGAAGAACCCTGTTGTGCTCCTACTCTTATTTATTTTTACTGCTCTATGTTCAGCTTGAGGTGCTATTTTATCTTTTTTTTGGGAAAAATCTTGGGAGCTTGAAATCTTCTGACCTACTCTATCATCTTTCCAGAATACTCTCACCTGCCTTGTTTTATAAAGTAGGTATAGGAGACAGTCACAAAAGAGTTAAATCAAATCAAAAGGGGGAGAAATGACATCAGCCTCTCTATCTGATAGGAACACAATAAGATGATAATAGTGGTCAATGGAGATGTGGCCTTTATCAGCATAAAACTCTAAATGAGTGGATTCAAAGCCCTGGAATGGAGTGAACTGGCACCATAAGCTGACCACTCAGCATGGGATAGTCGTTGACAGCAAGCCAAAGAGCAGCCATTAGAAGGTGCTCCACTGGCTAGCTTATTGTTAGTTGGACCAAGGTATCTCCATCTTGAGGACTGTCCCAGCACATCTAAGATTCTGTTCATCACGTCATCCAGGGCATGCAGCAGTTCAGTGTATCAGCCAAATCAAATGGAATGTGGAAAATACATAGGGCAGGAAGTTGAAGAAGGGTATGCTTAAGAACTCCAGCAAACAAGTGGTCAAGGTCTATAGCTTGTCAGATGGCATCTTCATCTCTGATAAAGATGAGAAGGAAAGAAATTAAGAAAAGGGAGGGAGAAGGTAGGAGGAAGAGAAGGAAAAGGGGAAGAGGAAAGGGAAGGTATAGAAGTAAAAGTGAAAATCCAAATTGGCTGTGCTATGAGTGCTAACTGCACCTTGCCTAGAAGGGACCTGAGATCAATGGAATATTTTCCTCATACATAAAATCTAAAATTTAATAGGTGAAATAAGGATAAACCTATTTAATCACGTTTTTTCAAAAATAAAGCCAATCATAAAATTGTTTCTCTCTTAGAAGAGTCTGGCAAATGTAGAGAAACTACATAATAATCAACTCAAAAAAAAAAAAACCTCAGCTGAACCAAAGAAACATACTTGTTTAGTTTTGCTTCCTATGAATTTCCCCAGTAACTGAAATAGTGTGTTCTCAGAATGGAGTTCCAGTTTTTACTACATGAAACATCCATACAAAAATGAGTTTTTAAGAATTTTACAGGAATTTCATGTTCTGTTCTGACTGGATTTTCTCTCTGACACTTCCCACTACATTGAGCTTTTCCTAAAAACATCCAAGACAGGAAATTAAATACACTCCAGCATCTCATAACCTTTACTGTCAGGGAATTCTTCCAGTGGTCCACCTAATTTTTTCATGCTGCTATTCGTAGCTACTTCCTCTAGTCCTTTAAGTGTAAACAGAGCAATGATGTTTAGAACCACTCACACAATTCCCCTTAATAATTCTGAATACTAAAGAGACTAATAATAAAGAATGCTCTACTCTGCTGTCCAGGCCCAGTTTTGCCTTCTTTGGGTAAGGCAAAGAAACCATCTTTTACAAATCAATAATGGTCACTGGGACGTTCAATCCTCTGGAACTCGGGGTTACTTGAGTCCAGTCAAAGTCTGACTCTAACATGGTATAATGAAAAGAGCTCTTGACTTGGGAATTGGACACCAGGATTCAAATACCTGGGATTTACTAGCAGACTGACCTTGGACAAATTAATTAAATTTCTCTAAGCCTAAGATTTCTCACCTGCAAAATGAAGATAAGAAAAATGTGGTATTTCAGTCGGAAGGGACTTCAGAGGACATCTAGTACAACCCAAATTCAAAAGGAATTTTGCAAGAATTTCACGTTCTGAACCATTATAACATACCCAACACATATGACCTCTTCTCAAAGACCCTCAAGCTAAGGAAACTCACCATCTCTCAAGCCATCCCATTCCAATTTTAGACCACTCTAATTGTTATGAAGTTTTTTCCAGAAATCAAGCTGAAATTTGCTTCTTTGCAACTTCCATACTTCTCCTACTTCTGCCCTCTGGGGTCAAATAGAACAAGTTGATCCTTTCTCCATTTGACAGCTCTTAAAATACTCAAAGACAGCAGCTATCAAGCCCTGCCTTGAATTTTCTCTTTTCTAGGCTAAACATGCCCAGTTCCTTCAAACAATCTTCATGTGACATGGATTCAAGGTTCCTTACCATCCAGTTTGCCCTCCTCTGTATACTCTCCAACCTATCAACATCCTTCTTATATCATGGTGCCCAGAACTGAACCTAATACTCCATATGAGGGGTGAGGAGGGCAGAGTACAGTAGAACCATCATGTCCTTATTCCTGGAAGCTCTGCCCCTCTTAAGGAAGTGCAAGTTTACATTAGCATTTTTGGCTGCTACATCACAGTGCTGAATCACATTGAGCTTTCACTCCCCTACGTCTTCTGCAGAACAATTACTTTATAACTGTGCTTCTACCATCTTATATTTGTGAAGTTTATTTTTGTACCCAAGTACAAACCTTTGACATTCAGTCCAATACTCTGTCATCAGGTAAATCTCACTTTTCCTTCTTGTCAGACTTATTTTCATTTGTATCTTCAGAATTTCATTCATACCTCCCACACCTTCTGAGCTAAATTCTCCTGAAGGATTTTACTCCATATCTTCTCTTTGAACCTTTTGAAATCTGCTTTCCTAAAATTTAGACTGCAGATCATACTATGTCTGGATGACTTCTCCTTCTCTATCAGAAAATCTAAAATGAAAGAGTCACTTCCCCCAGAGTTCCTAGCAATTCCCCCTCCAACCACCAGTTCTTCCATTAGTGGTAATCATTTTCTGAATAGAACTTTCCTTTGTTGGCTGTTTTACCTTTTGGAGGATGAAGTGATCATTAGAACAAGTAAAGAAGTTTTTAGGTGCTCTACTTTTGGGAGAGAGAGGGAGAGAATAAGAGAAAGAGATAGAGAGAGAGAGAGAGAGAGAATGAGAGAGAATGAGAGAGAGAAAGAGAGAGAGAGAGAATGAGAGAGAGAATAAGAGAGAGAGAGAATGAGAGAGAGAGAATGAGAGAGAGAGAAAATGAAAGAGAGAGAGAATGAGAGAGAGAGAGAGAGAATGAGAGAGAGAATGAAAGAGAGAGAATGAGAGAGAGAGAGAAAAAGAGAGAGAGAATGAGAGAGAGAGAATGAGAGAGAGAGAGAATGAGAGAGAGAGAGAGAATGAGAGAGAGAGAATGAGAGAGAGAGAGAATGAGAGAGAAAGAAAATGAAAGAGAGAGAGAATGAGAGAGAGAGAAAGAGAGAGAGAATGAGAGAGAGAATGAGAGAGAAAATGAGAGAGAGAGAGAATGAGAGAGAGAGAGAGAGAGAGAGAGAGAGAGAGAGAGCTCTAGGAGATGGATGAGTGAAAAATCACAGAAGCACAGTGCTAAGAACTGGGAATATAAAGTACTAAAGTCAAGATTGTCTCTGCCGTCAAGGAACTCATAGCCTAACAAGGGAAACAAGACACAAAGGAGAATAATAGCTATGGAAGGGCACTTTAGTCCAGAAAGTTACAGGGATGGTACATGGAGCAACATGGAAATAGATGAACATACTCCATCTAGGAACAGTGGAAGAATGTTTCCATTATGATTCATGGTACCAAAATTGGGTAGGTGGAGGGTACAAAGGGAGAACAGAAAATGGAGGGAGAGGAAAGAAAATGTACAAGTGGCAGCAAGGCAGTTGTGAGTAGGACTTAGCCAGAATATAGGCTGTGAAATGAAATTCAGTGGTTGGGGTTTTTCTGAAAGAATGGTCTAGGAGAGATAGCCATGGACCAGGACACCAGAGTCCCAAGGCAGAAGTTTCTCCAAAGCAGCAAGATAGTTGTTGAGAAAATGGTCAAAGAGTAAAGATGATTGGATAACTGACTTCCTCCATTACTAGTATATCATGCTTCTGTGCCAGGCTTGTGATCTGTTCCAGATTCCTCTATCACTCCTTTATGCCCAAGTGGTTTATACTTTACTCCAGAAACAACATCACTTCTATTTCTCTGTCCTTTGACCTTCATGGGCAGTTAGGTGGGGCAATGGATAGAGTGCCAGGCCTGAGGTCAGGAAGACCTGAGTTCAAATCTGGCCTCAGACACTAGCTGTATGACCCTAGGCAACTCGGTCTATTTGCCTTTCTTCCCCTATCTGTAAAAGAGCTCAAGAAGAAAATGACAAACCCCTCCAGTATCTTTGCCAAGACCCCCAAATGGGGTCCCCAAGAATCAGACACGACTGAAATGAGTGAACAATTTGATCTTCACCCAAATACTCTCTATTATGCTTCTTAGTCTCTGGTTCCTGGATCCCTTCTTAAGAACAATGCTACACAACCTCCCCTTTTGCCTACTCTGTTTATTTTGAATAAGGTATACCAGTCCAGAGTCATTGTCCAGTCCTGAATATTATACAACCAAATCTCAGCATTAGGACCCCTGCTTCCTCTTGCTTGTTGCCTAACCTCTGAGCATTTGTGTATAGACCTATTGGGCCATGAGTTTTTACCTACTGTATCTTTTGAATTTTGTCTCCTGTGAATTTCCTCTTCTTTCTTCTTTCTTCTCTGCTGCTAATCTTTATAACTTTGGAGCTATACATAAGAAACCTTTTCCCTCCTCCATTCTTTTTTTAACTTAAAGTCCTGTAGATCATATTTGCAACATGTGATAAATGCGTTCTTATCAACATTTGGCAACCATGCTCCTTCTCTGGCCAGGATTCTGGCATCCCTGTGTTATAAGCCATCATCCAGACATCCAAATTCCACTGTCAAATAACATCTTCTTAACCAGCTATTCATTTCCAAATTATTTTTTTTTCCTTCCACACCTTTCTTTCAATGAGCAATGGTAAGGAAAACAAGCTATACCACCATGGTCTTCAGTCTATTGCCCAAGACTATATGTTATACCCTTTCATTGTCCATCATTCTGAAAGAGTCAAGTCTTCCCTCTTCTACCTCAGATTTCTCCCCCTGCCCTCACTTTTTTTTTTCTCCTATTGAAGTCTCTTTTCTGTTCCCTTTAGGAAACATTCTCCCTTACAACTGGAGTGTGGGAAGGCATTCTTCAAGTCCCTTCACTGTCTCCTCCAGGAAGAAGATCAGCCTACACTTGGAGCACAGATGACAGTTACTTGGCTATGACAGAAATACAAGCATCACACACTTGATGCAAGCCACTGCACAATTTCCCCTACTTTCCAAAATGGTTGAGACTTACAGCCTGTTTTTGTTGAACCAGTAATAGGTATTTAATCTCTGGTTTTAAATTTTATAACCAATTATCACTTCTTTTAATAACTCAACTACCTCACTTGAATTCCTTTCTTTTCTTTTCTTTAAATTTTATTTTAGATTCAAGGGTCAGAACACAAATACAGAATAGAGAAAAGAAACAAAATCATATCATAAACTTACATATTGGAACTTAAATACCAGGTTAGAAAGAAAAAAAAGCATGTCTTGTACAAAGCAGAACATAAGAGAGGATTCAAAATGTGTAACAATAAATTTACATTTCAAGAAAGCCTGTATGATAAATAATACATGTTCTGCTGAGAAGTGTCCATCTTTTCTTGGCTTCCTTGTGAGTTTTCTTTTGTTCTCTGCTGTGTACTTTTTCACTTTGGTTTTTTCCCTCCCCCCCAGAAGGCTACAGTAAAGTTTAGATAAGTTTCTCCATAACTGTAGATATATACATACATGCATATATAGACATATACTTTTCCAAACATATTCTACTCCTGATCTTTGTTTTTGTGTTTGCACATATCTCTTGTTTCCTGTCTCTCCTACCTCCTCTACTTCAGTTCTACCCACTACCTTGCCCTCCTATTACTTGCCACCACCCTCCAAGGAACCCTCCCCTATCCTCCCATCCCCATAAATCTAAACACCCTCCTATACCTCTAGTTTACCTATTCCCTCACTCTCCCCTCTAGAGATCCCTCCCTTGTCCTTTCCTCCCTCCCTATGAACCTAATGTTTTATTTCTTCTGAATTTAGAAGACTTTTATACTCTTCTAAATGTATATGTATCATTCCCTCTTAAACCCATTCCCCATGAACACAGGTTACCAAAACTACCAGCCCTCCTCCCCCATCTAATTCCTCTGTATCAGTTCTTCCTCTTGCACTTCATTTGTATAAAATAATTACTCTTTTTTAGTTGTTCCCAAATGGTTTTACTTTTTAAATTCATATCATACTCAGATTTACCACAATCTTTCTTATGAGCTACCCAATTATTAATAAGAATCTCAGACATACATTTTACATATATAAAAAGTAATAATACTATAAGATATAATACTATAATCAGTTTTCGTTATGTGCCTTATATTTCTCTTGGTTCTTTCTTTTCAAAAAACTGAATAGCCACAACCTGACTCACACTCCCTTTTGGCCTTGTACCATTCTCTTCCATCTTTCACTGATTTGCTCTACCATCGATCTATCAATTTGCTGATTCTCCTACCTGTTTGATTACTCCTTCTCAGTCTCCTCTGCTGGTTGTTTATCACTCCTGCTAACCTTAAATATTATACATGGCCCTATCCTGGACCCTCTTCTCTTTCTATATTATTCCACTTTTTTATTTCATCAGTTCCCATGAATTCTATTATCATCTCTATACAGATGATTCCAGATCTATTTATCCAGTTCTAACTCCATTCCTGACTTCCAGTCTTGTATCTCCAACTAGATGTCTTGTAGACATCTTACATTCAACATGTCCAAAACTGAACTCATTACCTTCCCTTTAAACTCTCCCCTCTTCCCAATTTTTATATTACTGTTAAGGATATCGCTATTCTCCCAGTCACTCAGGCTTGTAACCTAGGTGTTATCCTTGACTCCTCACTCTCTCTCACCTTTCATATCCAACCTATTGTCAAGGCCCGTCAATTCTATCAACTCTATCTTTGCAATATCTCTTATGCACTCCTCTCTGACATGGTGTCAAGGTATGTCATTGTCCACTCTAGTGTTGGCCCTCGTTTCCACATCTGGACTATTACAATAGCATTCTCACCGATTTTCACTACCGTAAGCCTCTCCCCATTCCAGTCTAGTCAGTCATTAGGTTGACCTACCTAAAGCCCAGGTCTTCCCACACACCTCACTTTCCCCTCATTCAATAAACTCCACTGGCTGCCTATTACCTCCAGGATCAAATATACATGTTTGGATTTTAAAGCCCTTCAGACCTTTGCCTCTTCTGACATTTCCAGTCTTCTTACACATTCCTACCCTTCATACATTCTTCAATCCAGTGACACTGGCCTTCCAGCTGTCTGTCAGGCAAGATGCTCCAAATCCTGACTGTATTTTCACTGACTGTTCCCCCAGGTCTGGAATGCTTTCCCTCCTCATCTCTGCCTCCTAGATTCTCTGACTTCCTTCAAATCTCAGCTAAAATCCTACCTTCTCCAAGAAGAGTTTCCTAATCTCCTTTAATTCTAGTGTTTTCCTTCTGGGATTATCTCTAGTCAATCCTGTCTATATCTTGTTTGCACATACCCCATTAGACTATGAGCTCCTTGAGCTCAGGGACCATGTTTGCCTTTCTTTGTATCCCCAGGACTTTGCATTCTGCCTGGCACATAGGAGATGCTTAATAAGCGCTTACAGACTTAACTCGACTTAACTTCCCCGGTTGAAATCCCTCCAAGTTGCCAGCACAATTTCCTTCTCTTTATTTGGCTCAAGTTCTCTCATTTCCCATTCCTTTTCCCACAAGCCTCTTACACAGAATCCCAAAGCAGCAATACTCCGTAAAGAAAGGGTGTTCAGCGTCACAAAGACCCACATTCAGGTCCTGTCTATGTTGGGTAAACACAGACAAACCAATTTGCTTTTCGGTGCCTCACCTTACATGACTTTAAGTTGCAGAGTAATCACTGATCTGCATTGGTAAAAATGAATGACCATATACTCCCTGGAGCTTCCTTTGCTGATGAAATCACAGATTTGGACAAAAACAAAAACAAAAAAACTCATAATGTCGGGTGGTAGGGATTTTATAAACCTTTACAACAAGATTAAGAAGTTATTATAAGGGGGGTAATAGTCTTTTCTTGCCCTAAATGCCATTGTCTAGCTGGCTGGGTTAGAGAGAGCACAGGAAGGATTGTTTACCATCACCACCCCCAACACTGCCCCATCCCCACCTCCACCTTCCTGAAAGGGTCTGTCAGCTATAGTGGGAAAAGAGCCCAGAAGACTGAAGTCAGTGGCTGACAGAAAGCAGCTGAAGTCTAGGGGTGCAACTTAATGGGGAGGAGGGGGAGAGGAAAAGTGGTGTTGCCTCAAGGGCACCAATGGTTTGTCACAGGCTGCTGGGCACAACTGTCTAAACAGAAATGGCAAATATAAGATAGCTATCAAATCAGTGACAGCTGGAGCCTAATGTAATTTGAAGTTCTCAGAGTCACTGATTTCCAATGAGGGTTTCATACCGTACAAATCCCGCTGGCTCAGACTTCCTCCACTGACCCTTCCTTCATTCCCTTTGCCTCTCCCCAAAATAGTCATGGGATTGTCCCCAACATGTCTAAGGTTGAATTTCATTCAACCAGAGAACAGAGGATGGCGAATGGAGGGAGGACAGAGAAGGAGACTGTTGGAGGCAACTTAAATGCCATCAACTTTCTTTGTTCCATTTCAGTGTTGGGACCAAAGGACCAATGATTATCATCATTGATAAGTTGGTTGAGGATAAAGCATCAACCCTTCCCATGTCCCCCAGAATACAGTCAGCCTGATACTCAGTGAATGAATTCACATACCTTACTGCTTAGTCATAATAATGTAGTTCAGTTTTTTCAAAACAAATTTTTATTTTTAACTTTTGTTTTTATATCATTTATGTTTCTCAATGTGTTCCTTCCCACTCCCCCTCCCTTCAGTAATCACTTATGACAGAAAATTTAAAAGACAGGAAAAAATTCAGCAAAATTAACCCGTATATCAAAAAAAAAAAAGTCTGACTTTATATGTGCTGTTCCATACTTATAGTCCTCACCTCTGCAAAGAAGTGGGGAAGGTACCTTCTCATATCTCTTCTTTGGGTCCTAGTTTGATTGTTGTCATTTTTCAGCATTCGATTTCAATTGCTTTGTGTTGGGTTTTTTTTTTTAATTTAAATTATAGTAACCGTTGTCTATGTTGTTTTTCTGGTTCTGCTTACTTCACTTTTCAGCTAAAGGTATGGAATATTGAATATATTTTCAGATTTTGCTTTGATGAACTGAAGCTTTGCTGATCACTTTTCTTCTTTTCAAAACGACCCTTTTTACCTTTAAAAAATATTCTTTGTCATATAATCTGTAAGTGTTATTCCTCCTTTGTTCCTACCTTTTCATTATTTCCCTTGATATACTAAATCTGTCATCCCTCTAAATAAATTTTGTAGTTGTTTGTCTGTAAAAATATTTCCTTGGTAATTTGATAGTTCCAGTACTTAATCTGTAAATTAATTTTGGTAGAATTATCATTTTTATTGTATTGGTAAGGTCCAGCAATGACCACTGAATATTCATTCAGCTATTTAAGTTATTCTTTTTAGAACTCTGTGTGTGTGTGTGTGTGTGTGTGTGTGTTAAATGTGCTTAACTGCCAACTCTTAGAAGCTTTTTATCAATCCCAATCCTTCTTGACTTCTCTGCAATCTTTGACACTACTAACAGCCACCCCCTTCTCCCCGATATTCTCTTCTCTCTAGGTTCTTATGACAATATTCTCTCTTGGTTCTCCTCCTATATGTCTGACCAATCCTTCTCTATCTCTTGGTGACTCCCGGTAATCATAAATGTCCCCTAAGGTTCTGTCCTGGGCCTCCTTTCTTCACTCTCAATACTTTTTCATTTTGTGATTTCATCAGCTTTCAGGGCCAATGATCATTTCAATGCAAATGACTCTCGAGTCTACTTGGCCAGCCCTCTTTCCTGACCTCAGGTCTCTGGTCTCCAACTGCCTGGCCCTTACTTACCTTTCTAGTCTTTTTATATCTTACTCCCCTCCATGTACTGTGCCAGGGGTAGGGAACCTGTGACCTCGAGGCTACAGGTGGCCCTTGGCCCTTAAGTGCAGCCCTTTGACTGACTCTAAACACAGAAGAAATCCCCTAAATAAAAAGATTTGTTCTGTAAAACTTGGACTCAGTCAAAAGGCCTCACTCAAGGACCTAGAAGGCCTCGAGGCTGCAAGTTCCTCACTCCTGGACTATGCAATTCAGTGACATTGGCTTCCTTACTGTTTCTTTCACACCATACTCCATCTCCTGACCGGAGGCATTTTCACTGGGAGGTCCCTCATGTCTGGGACTCTCCTCATCTTTTCCACCTAACTTCCTGGGCTTCCTTCAGAAGTTCTCAGTCTTCCTTAATCTTAGTAGCTTCCCTCTGTAGCTTCTCCCTAATTTACCCTGCACATATCTTTTTGGTATACTGTTATTTACATGTTGTCTTCACTCATCAGCAGGCACTGGTTTTTCCCTGTCTCTATATTCCTGGCCCTCAGTCCAGTGACTGGTATGGAGCAGGCATTTCATAAATGCTAGTAGACTGACTGACTGCTTTGGAATGTTGACTCCCAGATATTTTATTCATTTTATAGTTAGTTTGAATAGGACTTCCCTTTCTATTATTCCTTCCTGGATCTTATTTATCATCTATAAATGCTGTTGATTGTTGTGAATTAATTCTGTAGCCAGCAATTTTAGTAAAGTTATTGTTTCAATTACTTGTGGGTTTTAGGAGGGATGTTTTTAATATTGTCTAATATTTTCTAAGTAAACCATCACACTATCAGTAAAAAGGAATGCTTTTGTCTCCATTTTGCCTATCTTTACTCCTTTCTTTTGTTTTATTGCTTTTGCTAGCATTTCTGGAACCAAATTAAACATGGGAAAGGAAGCATCCTTATTTTGCCCCTGTATTTATTGGGAAAGCTTATAGAGTTTCTTTATTGCATATAATTTTAGCTTTTTTTTTTAGGTATTTATTTTAAAAAGAATCACTCTATACCTATCCTTTGTAGGGATTTTAATATAAATAAGTATTATACTTTTCAAAGTGCTTTTCTACCTCTATAGAGATAATCATGTGATCTAGGATGGTTTTTGTTTTTAATATGATTAATTATGTCAATAATTCCTAATTTTGATCCATCTTTGCATCTTTGGTATAAATGCAACTTGATCATATTAAATGATTTTTTTGGATAAATTGCTGTAGTGTTTTTGCCAAGATTCTATATAAAACTCTTAAATCACTATTTATCAATAATATTGGTGTAAAGTTCTCTTTTATTGCTTTATTCCCCTGTGGTTTGGGTATTGATTATTTATGTCTGATTTTTGAAGGAAGGGATGTGGGAAAATTCAGACTCTGATGTACTGTTGATGGAGTTTTGAACTGATCCAACCATTCTGGAGAGCAATTTGGAATTATACCCAAAGAGCTATAAACCTGTGTTTACCCTTTGACCCAGAAATACCACTACTTGATCTGTGACCCAAAGAGATTAAAAAATAAGGGAAAAGGACCTATATGTACAAAAATATTTATAGCAGCTCTTTTCATAGTGGAAAAGAACTGGAAATTGATGGGATGCTCCTCAATTGGGGAATGGCTAAACAAGTTGTGATATATGATTGTGATAGAATACTATCATGCTATAAGAAATGAAGAGCAGGATGCTTTCAGAAAAACCTGGAAAGACTTAAATGAAATGATGCGAAGTGAAATGAGCAGAGCCAGTGGGACATTGTGTGTAGTAACAGCAATATTTTAAGATGATCAACTGTGAATGACTTAGGTATTCTCAGCAATGTAATAATCCAAGATAATTCCAAAGGACATATGTTGCAAAATATTATCCACCTCCAAAGAAAAAAACTGACAGATTCTGAATTAAGATTGAAGCATGCTTTTTTTTAACTTCTTTGTTGTTGTCATTTTTTTTGGTCCATGTTTTCTGTCACAACATGACAAACCTGGGAATATATTTTGCAAGACTACCCATTTATATAACCTATATCAAATTGCTTGCTTTCTCAATGAAGGGAAAAAGGATTGCAGAAGGGAGAGAATTTGGAACTCATAGTTTTTTAAAAATTGTTTTTACATGTAATTGGAAAAATAGTTTTAAAAAGTTATGTCTCATTTTAAATTTTGATAAAATACATTCTCAGTTTTTGAGAATAATTTTTATATTAGAGGAATTGGTTTATTTAATAGAATTATCCTAGAAATCCATCTGGATAAGGAGATATTCTTCCCCCCACCACTACCTTTGGCATTTCCTTTACAGCTAGATCAATTTCCTTTTTTGAGAGTATTATTTTAGTATTTTGAAATATCAAAGATCTCTGTTTGGTTGCATTATATTTTTTATAGATCATTCTCTTTCTTTAGAGATCTCAGTTTTATTGGCATATAACTATATGTAATACGTTCTGATAATTCTTTTTATTTCTTATGAATTTCTTATTATTTTGCCTTTTTGTTGCTGATATGATTTTCTACTCTTTAACCAATGAAGCTAAAGATTTATCAATTTTATGAGTTTTTTCAAAGAACCAGCTATTAGTTTGGTTTATCAGTTTCATAATTCTGGTTTCCAATATAGGTATCTTTCCTTTAATTCTCAAGATTTCTTGTCTTACAATTATTTTGAGTTTGTTTATTTTCCAATATTTATTTACATATTTAGTTAATAAATTCTCCTTTAAAAAATTTTACTAATGCATTTTAGAGGTATGCATTTTCCCAGCTATTTTGTTTTCTCATCATTTTTTATTGCTTTTCACACAATTATTAATTCTATTTGCTCTTTAGCAGTCATTATTTAGAATTTCATTATTGGTTTTATTTAGTTCCATGGCTTTTGCTTATGCTCCATTAATTGCTTACTAGTTTTATTATATTATGGTCTGTAAATGATGTGTTTAGTATTTCTGCTTTTTATATTTCTTTGCAATTTTTGTGTGCTCTAATACATGATCTATTTTTTTGTAAAAGTGTCATGTGCTGATAAATATGTATATTCTTCATAGTGTCCATTCAGAAGGCACCATAAATTTTTTCATTCTAAATTGTCCAACGGTTTGCTCAGTACTTTATTTTCCCATTTGTTTATCTTTCTCTTTGATTTGTCCAACTCTGGCAATGATAGTAAGAGGAATATGCAATAATTGAGGCTTGAGTCAATAGCATTAGAAGAATCACTCCATACACAAGTTTTAAAAAATGAGAGGTTTGACAAGGTATCTCTAAGTCCCTTTACATATCTAAAGGTCTGTGTTCTAGCTCTTTTAAATCACTTAACCTCTCTGGTCTCAGTTTCCTCACTGATGCATTGTCATTAATTATGGGAAGAGAGTAACTAAATCATAAAGTAACTCTGCCTGAAAGCAAGGTACCTTGCTTTACAATGGTGATTTCTGGATAAGGATGAGAATAGCAGAGAAGAGGATACTCAAATACATATAGAGATTGGATTCTTGGAAGTACACTGGAGTGAAGAATCTAGTAGCTAATTCTAGATGATCAGATTCTAGAAAAATGTATCTGTCACCTAGAAAAGGCTTGAATGAAGCCATTGCTTCACCTGCTAGAAACAGTTTGATATTTCAAGTGAGGTGGGGTTGACTGGGTCCAGAAGGAGAATCCTCTTTTCTGGGTAGGGGATGATTTCAGAATTCTAGATTGGCACCAGCAGAGAAGATAGTCTGATTTAGAGGGCCTCTTACAACTTAGGAACTGAGAGGAAAACAGCTTCACAATGATTTAGTGGTAGGGTAGGACGTAACATTCTAAAAAGAAGGCAAATATTAGAGAGGGTGGATCTGAAGGAAAAGAATTCTACCATAAAGGGGTCTAGTAAATTTTAGTTAGCAATGGGAAAAATTCTCCTGAAGGATCTTGAAGGCCAGATGATTTCCTTTTGCTCAGAAAACAGGTATTTCTACGTAGGAAGCTTTCTCTTCCTATTCATTTATTAAGTTGTTCCTAACACATGTTCATCTGCTTTGATTTTTGTTTATACATTTTAATCATGATTTACTTGCTCCAGGTGATACCTAGTTTTTAGTCAGATTTCTATTTTTGTTTTCTGACAGCAGAATCTGACCATCTGAATATTCCTCTTCTAAAGATCTCCTTTGACAGCTAAAACTTTCACATTAAAATAAATGTTATATGTCTCCTCTATCTTCCTGTAGTTAATCTGACCCCAACTATAAAGCTTAGTCTATCCCTCTGCCCTAACAACTAAGTCCCTGAATAAAAATACATAAATCGCCTTTCTCTCCCTTTCCTCTCATATAAAACTGTTCATCTCCGTTTTACAAGGGCAGTTAGTTGGCACAGTGGATAGAGTAGTAGACCTAAAATCAGGAAAACTCATCTTCCTGAATTCAAATCTGGCCTCAGACAGATGGGAACCTGAACAAGTTACTTAACCCTGTTTGCCTCAGTTTCCTTGTCTGCAAAATGAGCTGGTGAAGAAAATGGCAAACCACTCCATCATCTTTGCCAAGAAACCCCCAGATGGGGTCATCAAGAGTCAGACACAACTGAAGGATAATAATAACAATGTTCCAGAGAGGGTTTTCCACAAGTCTTTTTCATTTCTGCACAAGAAAGTAAATTATAACATCCTTTTTACTCATCTCTTTTGTGTTTCATGACTCAGGTTCATTTCTGAATAGTGGAATTTTTTTTTGGTTCTCAATGATATTTTTTCCAGTACTCTATGGTTACCTACCTTCCTTTGTGTTGTAGTTAATGCCCATTATTTGAGAACATGCATTTGTCTATTACAATGCTAATTACAAAAGGAAGTCTCAAAAAAATTTCATTCGACATTTGCTGGTTGGCCCTTGGGTAGCTGACAATGTGATCTCTTTTTGAGTTTAGTTGTCAGAGCATTGCAGTTTGGATGTAACATTTTCAAATCTCTGAGGTAGTGTTAGGCAATTACATCTCAAATCAGACTTCCATAAGTCATTAATAGTTGAGATGTTTTGTTTTTTAATAGCTATCATGCAAATGATAATATTAATAATAATAAATAAAAAATTAGAACATTCAAAGATGGAACCAAAGAGAGAAGCAATGTAGTCTAGTGGCAAGTGCCTAGTCTGGAAATCGGGAAACATGGGTTTTCAGCCTCTAACCATTTGTATTAAAAGTCAAGTCAATTCACCTCACTAGGTCTCATTTTCTTCCTTTGTAAATAAAGGGGAACCACAGATTCCCCACCTTTGGTCTAGGGAGTCTCTAAGGTTCTCAACACTTTCTGACTTGAGCACTCTAAGACCACAGGACTATGATTAATTAAATAGAGTAGGAGCTTAAGGTGGAAAATTTGATTAATTATTTATTAAGGAGCATGCAAATCATCTATATTCTATAATTACATTCATTAACAACATTCTACCATCTAGAGAAGTGACAAAATGTAGATTTTTACAGTTAAGCTGCAGAGTTATCATGGCAGATTTTGACAATGTTATTGAATAACCTTTTTAATTATGTTAAAACATAAGGAATATTAACATTTTACTTTAAAATATCCATGGACATCTAATTTTTATTAAGACACTTATTTAGGTTTTTCTAATGAATGAGTGGATTTTACTTTGTCAAAGTCTTTTTCTAAAGTTATTAGTCTAATCAATGGTTGAGGGTGTTTTTGTGTTTGCTATGATTAATTATATTAGGGCAGCTAGGTAGCAGAGTGGATAGAGTACCTGGCCTGGAATCAGCAAGACTGATCTTCCTGAGTTCAGATTTGGGCTCAGACACTTAATAGCTGTGTGACCTTGTGCAAGTCACTTAATCCTATTTGCCTCAGTTTCCTCTTCTGTAAAATGAGCTCAAGAAGGAACTGGTAAACCATTCCAGTATCTTTGCTAAGAAAACCTCAAATTGGGTCACAAAGAGGCGGTGTAATGCCATGCACCAGCAGATTCCCAAAGGAATGCTACTGTGAACAGCCTTTAGAGTTCAGATTACAAAATATAGTGAACACTCTATTCCATTACAAATCAAGACAAACATTCAAAACATTATAATATTCACAACATTACA
>CM053591.1:53430017-53462762 GCA_028646515.1 Pseudochirops corinnae | reverse complement strand
ACACACCTCAGCCAACCCCCTTCTTCCACATCAACAGGGGCTCAGCCAATCCCCTTCTGAACAGGGGAGTTCATGCCTTCTCAACAATGGGACAGAGTTTGCACCTTCCACACTTAGCACTTAGTACTGTCCCTCCACTTAGTACTAAGTGCTAAGCATCCTGCTAAACCAATTACTATTACAGGCGATCACAACTGAAACGACTGAACAACAGCAATTATATTGTTTTCTTATTGCTAAATCATCCTTACATGCCTAGTGAAATAGGCCAGGCCTGACTCAGGCCAATCTGATAGTTTAGACCCAAGTCTGGAACAAAGTGAGATACTTGGTTTATTTAGATGTAGCAGGGGAGGAAGATTCAGTGAGGACACAGCATTGATTGAGTGAAGAACATCTTCTCTGCCTTAGTGTTGATGATGTTACTGGTCCTCAAGTCAGAAGCCTAAGGAAGGAGCCAAGTGACTATCCATGACCTGGCCTTTATCCATAGGGTAGCAGGAAGCCACCAAAACTGCTGACCCTTAGTTACCTGAGCCAATCAGGGCCCCAGGACAATTTCAATACCAAAAACTAGCCTAGTCTATGTGAAGCAGAGTCCTTGGATATTTCTCCCCTTACATATTGTAGGGAGATAAATTGATTCTATAATCAATAGGGGTTTTTTTAATGTATTGCTGTAGTCTTTTTGGTAGAATTACTTTTGCGATCTTTATGTTAATGTAACTCTAGGTATCTCCACACTAAGCTTGTGTCTGATTTTAAAAGGCCCAAAGTTCATATTAATTCTGCCCTTAGAAGTTAAAAAAGAAGTAAATATGAAAACAGAAGTAAATATGAATGATTTGTGATTATTCCCTAGTTAGTGTGAAAACTCTCTAACAATGTGCTGGTACATTGGGATCCCAGTCCTGAGATAGAAAAGGTCATTCTCTTTAAAATTCAAAAGCTTATGGAAGTAAATGTTGAAAACTAAAATTAAATAAAGTAATTTAAAGGGGGAAAAAGATCATTCTCTTGTGTGACTCTCACACCGTCATGTCTCAAACAATAGTGCATGTTAAGACAGGGTCAGCGCCAGATGGTCATGAGAAACATAACCTGAACTACAAAGTCATTTATAAGAGACTTTATTGTTGGAGACTGAGTATTCAATGCTTCACACCGCATGAAGGGTGCAATTGGTGAGAGGTTTTAAGAGGAGAGATTCTGGTCTTCTGCCTCTCAGCTTTAAAGTCATGCCATAGAGCAGCTAGGTGACACAGTGAGTAGAGCACCAGCCCTGGAGTCAGGAGGACCTGAGTTCAAATCCAGCCTCAGACACTTAACACTTACTAGCCATGTGACCCTGGGCAAGTCACTTAACCCCAATTGCTCTACCCTCCTCCTCCCCTCCCAAAAAAAAGCAAAAAAAAAAAAAAGTCATACCATTCCAGACTCTCTTCAGGTCCCTGAGACTCTCTCTAGTCTGAGCTGAGTTATCTCATTCCCCACGGGAAAGCTCCTGTCCTTGCCCGGGATGTATTCTGCTAATATGCTTCCTTTGATTTCTGTTTGCTGTTTGGACAAATTGGTTTGTCATCTGGTGGGAAAGGAATGGAGCCTTAGATTTATAGACCGGGATACTACTTCCCCACTAAGGGGAAATAAATAATGAGTAGAGAAAGATTGCCTAGATTTTAGCAAAGCTTTTCTTAAAATATCTCGTAATACCGTTTTGGAGAAGGTGGAGAAATACCAACTAGATGATAACACAATACATGGATTTGGAACTGACGGGATGGCTGAACTCAAAGAATAAGTTGTTAATGATCAATGTCACACAAGGTCTTCAATGGAGGGCCATAGGGATCTGTGCTCACTCCTGTGATGTTTAATATTGTTATCAATGACTTGGATAAAGGCACGGTGGGATACTCATCAGATTTGCATATGGCAACTAGCCTGGAGCTTGAGCACTTAACTGGATGACAGAGCATTAGGCTGAATCTACCAAGATGAAATGCTATAGGGGATAAATGAGATTACTTGGATGCCCCCCAAAATCAACTTCACAAATATAAGATGTGTAGGTTACAAAGTGGCTGTTCTGAAAAAGATGTGGACGTTTTAGTATACTGAAAACTCAGTATAAGTCAATGTGATGTGGCAGTCAAAAAAATGTAATCTTGGACTCCATGAAGAGAGATGTAACTTCCTGTAATAGACAGGTGATAGTCCCATTGTACTCTGCCCTCATCAGACCTCCTCTGGAGTATGGAGTTCAGTTCTGAATGCCATGGACACTGACAAGCTGGACATTGTTGAGGAGAGGGTAACTAGGAAGGTGAAGAGCCCTGTCATATAAGGATTGGTTGTAGGAACTGAATGTGTTTAGATTGGGGAAGACAAGACTCTGGAGAGACATAACTGTCTTCAAGTATTTGAAGGACTATCATATGTGGAAGAGATTATATTTGTTCCCTTTGGACCCAGAGGGCTGACCCAGGAGAAAAAAGTGGAAGTTGCAGAGACAAATTTAAGCATGTTATCAGAACTTCTTAACAATTGAAGCAGTCTAAAAGTGGGATGGACTACTTCGAACACAACAGCCTCTCTCTCTTTGGAGGTCTTCAAGCAGAGGCTGGACCACCATTTGTCAGATATGTTGTAATGGGAACTCCTTTCCAGTATGTTCAACTAGATGGCCCCTGGGGTCTCTTCCATGTATCAAATTCTTTGGTTATCTTGTTATTTTATTTATGATTTATTTTATTATGATTATTCTGTTATTTTATTTAAAATGTTAATACTGATATTAATTGATGATATTGACCTATAATTCTTTGTTTTGTCTTCCCTGACTTAGGTATTTGGACTATAGCTCAAATGATACCTCATAAAATGAATTTGATAGGACATTTCCTTTCTCAATTTTTGAGAGGATTTTGTATTCTATAGGTATGAGTTAAGTAGTTCTACAGACATTTGATAGAATTCAGTTGTAAATACCATTGTGCTAGATTTATTTTTTTCCCCACCTTAGTAATTCATTTACAACCAGCTAGTCCAGTTTCTTTTTCTGCGATTGGATAGGGCTCTGTCCTGGACTCTCTTGTCTTCTCATAATATACCATTTCACTTAGTGATTTCGCCATTTCCCATAAATTTTATTATCACCTCTATGTTGATAATTTTCAACTCTACTTATCCAGCCCTAACCTCTCTACTGACCTCCAGTTTCACATCTCCAACTGCCGATTAGACATTCCCAACCAGATGTCTTAAACTCAATAAGTGCCAAAACTGAACTCATTATCTTTTCTCCCAAACACCTACATCCCCTTCACAACTTCCCTATTGATACTGAGGTACCCCATTGTCTCAGTTCCCCAGACTTTCATCCTAGTTTTTGGCTTCACGTCCTCACCATCTCTGACCTACCATTTCCAATCTGTTGCGAAATCCTGTTGATTCTACCTTTGTAACATCCTTAGAATGTGTCCCTTTCTCTCTTCTGATACTGCCACCACCTTGGTGCAGCTCCTCATCTAGTCATGCCTGGACTATTACAATAGCTCGCTGGTTGGTCTGCCTGCCACAAATCTCTCCCTACTCCAGTCTACCCTCCACTCAGTCACCAAAATGATTTTCCTAAAGTGCAGGTCTGATCATGTCACTCCTTACTCAATAAACTCCAGTGGCTCCCTGTCAACTCCAAGATCAAATACAAAATCCTGTTTGGCATTCCTAGCTCCCACTCCACCCCTACCACTTTTCCAGTCTTTTTACACCTTATTATCTCCACACTTGCTACCTAAATCTAATGACACTGGGGTTCCTTGAGAATTCCAGAACAAGATACTCCATCTCTTGGTTGCAGGCATTTTTTTCTGGCTGTCTCCTATGCTTGGAATGTTCCCCCTGCTCAGCTCTGCCTACTGACTTCCCTGGCTTCTTTTGTCTTAGCTAAAGATCCAGCATTTGCAGGAAGCCTTTCCCAATCCCCCTTAATTCTAGTGCTTTCTCTCTGTTAATTATTTCCTATAGATCCTATTTGTATGTAGTTGTTTGAATGTTGTCTCCCCCATTAGATTATGAACTTATCCCTGGCACAGACTGTCTTTTGCCTTTTTTTGTATCCTCAGGCAGATGTTTAATAAATGCTCATTGACTGACTCATCTGTAAAATGGGAATAATAATAGGACCTGTTACATCCCAAGATTTTTTGTGAAGATAAAATGAGATTTTTTTAAAGTACTTAGCACAGTGCCTGGTACATAGTAGATGCTTAATATTTTTTCCTTCTTTCTTTCATATAGTTTTTTATTTTTTCTGCTCATTTATTTTTCTCATTTAGTTAATTAGTTAGCTAGCTAGTTAGCTAGGTAGCTAGTTAGTTAGTTAGTTTGTTTGTTTGTTTATTCTTCGATCCATGATTATTCAGGATGCAAAAAATTTTCATTTAGGTCAGTATCTTTTGTGTTCTTTGTATTAATTGCCATTGTATAAAAATCAAAGTCTATAGAGGCCACTAGGTGGTGCTGTGGAGAGAGCACCAAACAAGTCAGAAAGACATGAGTTTATTTAAATCCATCCTCAGTTCTTTGTGTATTTTAGATATGAGACATGTATATGATAAACTGTCTATAAAATTTTTGCCCACTTTTCTGCTTTCATTCTGATCTTGGTTACATTTGTTTTATTTGTACAAATTCTTTTTATTTAATGTAATTGAAATTACTCATTTTATATCTAACTTTGCTATCTTGTTTATTCATAAATTGTTCACCTATCCATAAGTCTGATAAATAATGTTTCATGTTCTAATTATTTTTGTAAAATCTCTCTTTATATCTAGGTCATGTATCTGTTTTGACCTTATTTTGGTAAATGGTGTAAGATATTGGTCTATGCCCAGTTTCTGCCATACTGCTTTCCAGTTTTTCCAACAATTTTTACCAAATAATGAATTCTTGTCCCAAAATCTTAAGTCTTTACACTTTTAAAATACAAAATTATTATGGTTATTTGCTACTGTAAGTTGTATGTCTTCTCTATTCCATTAATCTACCTTTCTATTTCTTAGCCAGTACAAGATAGTTTTGATAATTACTGAAACACTTTTTTTAATTTCATAAATTTAAAACAAAATGATTTTTTTTTTTAATCCATCCTCAGGCACTTGCTAGTTGTGTGACTCCAGGCAAATCGTTTAACTTCTCTGCCTTAGTTCCTCATTGGCAAAATGAAGATAACAATAGAACCTATCCCCCAAGATTGTTGTGAGGATCAAATGAGATAATAATTATAAAGTACTTACCATAGTGCCTGGAACATGGTAAGTACTACAAATAAAATATTAGTTATTATTGTTATTTCTCTGTGTCATAACACATTGTCTTTTTGTAAAAGTGTAAAAGTACATGATAAACTGTAGTACTGGAAAATATGTCCATTTGTTAATGTTTCCATTTAGAAGTTATGTCTTTCAGATCTAAATTCTCCAATAATTTGTTCAGTTCTATATTTTCCTTTGTATTTGTCTGTTAGTTTTGTCTAGATACGATAAGGGAACATTAAAGTCACCTTCAATTATTGTGTTATTGTCTTTGTCTTTTTGCAACCCACTTAATTTTTTCTTTGTGAATTTAGATGGCATTCCAGCTAATACATATGTATTTAGTATTAATACTGCTTTATCGTCTATAATTCATATAAGCATATGTTCAAGGGATAGAGAAGAAATCAGATTAGTTGGGGTAAAATTTTCCTACAAGCAATAGTTACAAACAAAACCATACCTAGGAATTTTTTCACCTAGGAAAAAATAGTTTGAAAAGAGAAGTGGGTAAAAAAAAAAATTTAAAAATAAAATAAATAAATGAAAAATAATTTTAGAAAAGAAAGAAAAGAGAAGTGGGGTGGGACTGTGATATAGGGCACAGAGAACACTCTATCCACAGGTAGAATTGCTTTGGTAAAGGGGAAAGCCTGTTTTCAGGAGAGTTCAGAGAGGCCCCTGTGGGGGTAGTACCCTGAGGGCAGTTCTGAGAAGCAAGAGATGGAAACAGAAGGCATGTGAGGAAAGTTCTGCACCCTCCTCCTCTACCAAGTGCCACATGTTCCACAGGGCATATCTTAGTGCCCTGTGGCAAAGCTCCTTGCTAGTTACAACTTTGTACACAGACAACTTTTTCTTAGTCCTATTCTCTGCTTAGCTACAGATGTTGGCCTGGTGAATATTTCATGTTTTATTGCAGTCTCAAGTGTTACCCACACTATCTGAAAGCTGCTAGAATATATTATTTCCCCTAGAATATTTTTGCAATTTTCCTCAATTAGACTGATGAAAGGAAAGGAAGTAGATTGGATTCCTTAGTGACAAAAACTGACTTTTCAGCTGTTATTCAATCCTAAAGAAAAGAATATATGACAACTATAAGTTAGATGCTAAATTATGGCAAACAGGCAAAAAAAAAAGTTAAAGTTTAGGAAACTGATTAAAGCATTGTGTTCTTAGGAAAAGTTTTTTGCCTTAACTAAGGAGTCTAGCAAAAGCTTTTGTCTGGAAAGAAATAGCTTTTCTGGTTTGCTTTCAAATAACAAGACACTATATCCTGGATGATATGTTCATCTTCTCAATTACTGTTAAATCATAAAAAGAGAGATAGTTTCATATTCTGTTTTTATTACACTTGGACATGGAAACCCTGATTATTCAAAATGTATTTCGGGGTGGGAGAACAAAGAACTGTGGAGGGGGGAATGAGAGAAATGGAGAAAAAGTAAGCATTTGGGCAAGGAAGAGAGAATAGGCATTTAGATGGTTACCTACTGTGTGCTAAGTGCCTTTTACAAACATTATCTCATTTGAGCCTCACCCCATCCGTGTGAAATAGGTGCTGTTATCATCCCTGTCTTACAGTCAAGGAAACTGAGGCAGAAGCTACATGACTTGTCCAGGGTTGCACAGCTAATAAGTGTTTAAGGCTAGATGTAAACTCAGGTCTTCCTCACTCCAAGTCCAGTGCCCCATCCTCTGTGCCACCAGCTGCCTCTAGGAGGGAACAAAAGGTTAAATTTCTGAAGATTCTCCCTAAGAATGACTAGATAACTGCAGGGGGTATTTAAGCCCTAGAGCCAGCTTGTGGGTTATGTTCAATTTGTAACAATGAAAATACATCCTGCATATCAGATAGATTCATAACAGTAGCAAAATTACAGTTATGAAGTAGCAACGAAAATAATTTTATGGTTGGGGGTCACCACAACATGAGGAACTGTATTAAAGGATTGCGCATTAGGAAGGTTGAGAACCACTGCCCTAGAGAAACTTCCCAAGTAGAGGTGACATATATAGTCATTAAAGGACTAAATTTCTCTGTAAAGAAAGAGGCAGAGATTCCTCACATAGGGACTTTTCTGTTGTCAGAGCAATCGAGATCACTATAAAATTAAAGGACCTTATTCTGGGGTTACTCAAGGAGCAGTTAAGTGATACAGTAGAAAGAACATGGAATGAGGAAGATCTAAATTCAGATTTGGTCACAAACACTTACAAGATGTGTGGGCAAGTTATTTAACTTCAGTATTCTCAACTGTAAAAAGGGGGAGGGGACAAAGGGATTAATAATAACGCCTACCTGCCAGGGTCGTTGTTAGGATCAATGTGCCTGACTCGAAATAGGGGCTTTATGAATAAATGCTTTTTTCCTTCCTACTCAAGTGGAGGAAATTTTTCTAAATTATCCTGCATTTAAACGAGGGCCCCAAAAGCAGAGCATGCCCTTCAGGAAGGAGAGGAGATGGTTCATGTGGAACTAGAAGAGATAAGGAAGTTGGGAGCACCTGAACTCCCTCAAATCAATCTCACCATTACTCCCAATGTACCACAACCACTTAGCATCTGGGAGAGTTAGCTGGATTCTGATATGCAGGTAGACACAAGTGATAGACATACCTCAAAAGACTTTAAATAAAAGAGATCATTCACCAGTAGTACAGAGACTATTTGAACCAGACAAGGGCTCAGAAACTGATGTTTCCAGTGAAGCAGATTTAATTGTTCAGTCATGTCTGACTCTTCATGACCCCTTTTGGAGTTTTCTTGGCAAAGATTCTAGAATGGTTTGCCATTTCCTTCTCCGGCTCATTTACAGATGAGGAAACTGAGGCAAACAGGGTTAAGTGATTTGCCCAGAGTCACATAGCTAGTAAGTGTCTGAGGCCAGATTTGAACTCACGAAAATGAATCTGACTCCAGGTCTGTCACTCTACCCACTGCGGCTCTTAGGTAGCTGTCCTAGTGAAGAGGATAAATCATACTGAAACCTAACAGATTTGACTGGGACCACTTTCATCAAAACAGTAGACTGAACCTAGAGAATACACCTATCTGGCTATAACCTTCACCATAGGGACTCAGGATACACAAATACCAGGAGAGGCTAGAACCACTGCTAACTAGCCTGGAAGGCTAGCCTAACTAGCCCTCCACAAGTTCGGGTTTGATTATAGGCATGTTGACGATTACAATAAAGACACGCAAGTCACAAGACAGTCAGGTCTATCTGACCTATGGGCAGTTTAATCTCCAAAGTTAAAACTGAGACTGGAGAAGCCAGAAAAAAATGATCATCTACTCATGTGATGTGTACTTTGCATGTAATTATACATGTTAATTGATGCACATGTCAGTTACTGCCTGTTCTGTTTTATTATGTTAATTGTGAAGAGGCTTGTGTAGGCATGCCCAGATCTAATATGGAAGCTCCCTGAACCCTTCCTGCTGTGACCAGAAGCTGAAGATCAGTTTACCCATAGAGAAAGCGCCATGAACTGAACCAGTGAGAGGGGCAGGATTTCCTTCCCTTGCTCTTTTACTCTGGCTCCCAGAAATGGGCTTGGGCTTTTTGTTTCTCTTCCACGGAGTTTGTCTTTCTTCGTTTCTCATTTTCAGGAGCTGATTCAGGGTAGTGATTCTCAGGAGAGTTCAAACCATGAGAAACTTGGAATCAGGCTTCCAGGTGTGATGCTACAGCTTTCTGCCCAGGTAGAGAAGCCCTGAGAAGCGGGAGTGCCGGGACTCGATCCCGATGGGGGTTTTGGGCTTGGAAATGCTCCATAGGAACCGAGCTAACCCATGAGCCTAATCCTTTTCCCGTCCCCACAGATGCAGGTAGTACCCAGTGGGAAGGAAATTATGCCTTTCACGTGTTGGGGAGAGTAAGTTTATATATTTGTGATCACACCCTTTGAAGTAAATATCCCTTCATAAAAATTAATCTTTTAGTGACTAAATAGAATTGGAATGAGGGAACTGCCTCCCCCTACAATTGGAGGGGACACCTTCCTTGGGTGCTGGAGCCATTGATAGAGAGCCTACATACCCTCCAAAAAAACCCTTTTTAGGTACTGGCAAAACCCTGAGGAATGAGTGACCTTCTGGCAGTGGAGGGGATGGAGGTGGGAGAGGTGTGCACGATAGTCAGTGTTACGAAACGTGTTTATTTACGAACCGGTGCTGTTCACATCTGTGCTGTATCTATGAGGCATCACATTGCCATTTGTTAATTTGCGCGCATACTATTGCTAATGCATGTTTTTATTTAATATAGATTTGCAAGGAAGTGGGAGGTGATCACAGATTTGGAGTTGGAAAAAACCTGAGAGGTGAGATCTAGCTCAAAAGGTTAAGTCACTTGCAGAGACAAGATTAAGTCGTCTTCAGACTCTAAATCTAGCACACTTTGTGCTATACCAAACTGTTCCTCTCGGCCTCATGGTCGAGTAGTGTAATACAGTGTAAAGCTGCAAAAATCCTCCTTGCTCTTTCAAACATTGATGTTTCTGTTGATACATGTGGTTTTAGATTTCAAGCATCCCTCCACTGACGTCGCAAAGAACTAGAAAAATTCTGTCCTGGGGAGGAATGCACTATGTCTTCTGGGTCAAGAGAAGTGAGGAAACTAACTAGGGCACATGCTTCTAGCTTCTTTTTTCCCCCCATTCTCAATGTCAATTCTCAAAAGAAGGGAGAAGAGGAAAAAAAGATAAAGGAAGGAAGAGTTAAGGGGCAGCATGATAACAATGAGGCTAGACTGCCACCTGGCTGGGGAAAAGTAGCTGCTATGGAGAACTGAGTTTAAGACAGCTCTAGTGCAAAGATGCAGGATAAGAGATGCTAGTCCTGCTAGTTAAGGAAAAATCATAATTTGAACCATGTCAATCATTCTCTATAGTGGTAGACTAAGGAAACTTTCTAAGGATAATTTAATGACAACTTATTTATATTATTTTTAAGAATTTTTATTATATGTTGACCAAAGTGAGAACATTGTACACAATAACAGCAACACCGTTGATATATTTAGCCCTTCCAGCAATAGTGATCTAAGCCAACTCCAAAAGACTCATGGTGGAAAATGCTATCCACATCCAGAGAATCATGGAGTCTGATGCAGATCGAAGCATACTTTTCTTTTTTTTTCTTCTTGTGGTGTTTCCCTTTTGTTCTGATTCTTCTTTCACATGACTAATGTGGAATATTTGTTTAATATGATTACACATGTATGGTCTATATCAGATTGCTTGCTGTCTTGGGGAGGGGAGAGGAGAGGGAGAAAAAAATTGGAACTCAAAGTCTGATAAAAATCAATGTTGAAAACTAAAATATTTTTTAAAAGAATTTTATCATAAAGGAAATGTCATTTTTATTCATTAATCAGAAACTTCTCTCTTCTCTATTTCAAATCTTAGAAATAAATCCCTCTGAAAACCATTGTTTTGTAGTTTCTTGTTGGCATACCTTCCTGATCCTAATACAATTCTGCTTTAAAGACAAAATACAAAAGTGATTTCTATCTTCTCTGCACAAGAGAATTGGGGGAGAGAAAAGAGAAAGGGACACCCAAGTTTCAGACCTTTCTCTTTAGAAAATGACAAATTTCTCCTAGCTAAAGCAACTGCTTTCATTCATAAGGTGTGTTTACTAACTACATACATTTGTATGCTCATCTTGCTCTCATTGGGTACTCTGCACTCTTGGAAGCATTTTTATACACACACACATACTTACCTATCTTCTTTTATTCCAATAAATGCTTTCCAAATTTAGTCAACACCATAAAATGTTTACTGCTCAACTTTAAGCATTTCCCATTCTTCTAGTATAGTATAATATCATCATTCTACATGAAACAAACTCATATTTTATTATCCTTGTGTACCCACGTTTCTGTGAGGGTCAACCCTATGAGGTCAAGGAGGCCAACTACTCCCCTCTTTGGCCCATGTCTTTGGATTGCAGGCATAGTGCTGTCCAGCTACTCCCCTCCTCTTCCCATGGGGCAAAGTGAGGGGTAAGGATGAGGGTAGAAAACCTATTCATTTGCCTCAGTTGTACAGAAAAATTCTTCTACACATGTGAAGAGTAGGAAAGCACTGGAGAGCAAAGGGAGCAACCATGGCCATTATATCAGACCACTATCAGCTATTTCTAGGTCCTAGGGAAGAAGACCCAGATCAAGATCTGTCTATTTTGGGAGGTTTTTTAAAAAGGGAATCGATAAAAATAAGAATGTCTCTCATTTAGTTCTTGAGTCCTAATAGGGCTCAAGTAGAGATCCTCCATGCTATTTTACTTGGTGATCTCATCAGTTCCCATGGTTTCAATTATTATCTCTATGTAGGTGATTCTTAGATCCTTTTATTTAGTCTTAACCGCTTTCCTGACCACAGTACATTTTGGACTGGTTGTTCTATAGACATCCTCCAAGAGACATGTGCAAAACTGAATCATCTTTTCCCGTCTTTCCTGATTTCTCTGTATACTCTGACACAGTTGAGCACCTTCTTCTTCTTGGCACTTTCTTCTCTCCAGGTTTTCACAGCACTGCTGATTCAGATGAGGCTTTTGGTATTAGGCCAAATCTTCTGCCTCAGTCTCCTGATGGTCCCCTTCTGATTATGGCCTCAGCTGATCTCTATCTCTATCCCCTCAATCAGGGATTGGTTCTTTCTTCTGTGATGTTGAAGATGACAGTGATTTCAAGACTCCTGCTCAACCATCTCAATGCTAGTCTCCAGGCACTCTTTCCTTGTGCAGTAACCTATGAGTGCCGGTTGTTTTGACAAGCCTAGCCTGGAAGCTGGCTTCAGGAACCAGATTACTTGCATTCACACTGTCAAGACCACTGTTCAGAATTTTGGCTGTTTTCAGATCTATATGCTGGAGCTCAGACTGGCTTCTCAGTTACAGATCCTCTCCCCACTTTTTCATTCACCTTCCATACTTACCAAGCTTGAGCTGACTACTCTCTGGGTAGAGGTGTGGGGAAGGTCATTTTTTAAAAGGAAGGCGATATTATGGTACTAAACTCCCCATAGCAATAGTTCTGAAAGGTGACTCTTTTAAAAAAAAAGTGACCTTTTCTATTCAGGTCATTATTCATTTTGAGTTTATTGTGTTGTGTGGTGTAAGGTATAGGCCTAAACTTAATTCTTACCAAAACACTTCCCAGTTTTCCTAGCAGCTGTCAAAAAGGGAGTCCATATTTCATGTCATTTTCTCACGAGATCCTTTGAGATTCTAAACCTATTGTTCTTCTGGATAAAATTTTTCCCCCAATCCTAGATCTACTAGGCAATCTGATCAACATAGGATCAAATCTATACATTCAGGTAGTATTTATGTTATAATGGAATTGCTCCACCCGGTCTCTAATTCTCCCTTTACTTCTATAAAGTGCTATGTAGTTATATTTTTATAACTCTTACATGTGGCCTGACAGATTAACTCATAGTTTATGCATTTTATAGTTACTTTGGATGGATTCTTATTGTTTCCTGGTTTTTGCTAATCCTCTTTAGAAATAACTTTTTTGGATTTGGCTGTTTTTATGAAGCTATTAAGTCTATTTCTTCCGTGGTTACCTAGCATTCTCTAAGTATATCATCATGTCATTTTCAAAAAGAGATCAGTTTCCCCTTTGATGTTTATTTTTACTTTTAGTGGGGGGTTTTGGGTCTTATTTTAGCTATTTCCAGAATTATGTCAAGTAATAAGTGACATCAGTTACTGCTGACTGCTCTGAGGGTTTTTGTGCTGATCCAATTTTGCCTCTTGATGTTCTTGTTCTTCTTTTTCTGGAGAAATTGATTTTTTTTTTACTCCATATTCATTCATTATACTAGGCCCATGAAATAATGGGCCCCTTCCTTGACCATTTCTTTCCTTTTTCCCCTTCATTCTTTGGTGCATTTGTTGTTATTTTGATGGAATGAAGAGAACTGGACTTAGGCACGACCACTCACTCAACCATCTTGTCAGAGCTACCACCACTATTACAGCTTTTCATCATTGTTTCCTTTATTAGTTTCTAGCCAGGGATAAGGAACCTGTGGCCTTGAGGCCACTCAGGGTCTTCTAGGTCCTTGGATGTGACCTTTTGACCAAGTCCAAGTTTTACAGAACAGATCCTTTTGTTCTGTGAATTTTGGATTCAGTCAAAGGGCTGCACTTGAGGACCTAGATGTGCCACATGTGTGTATAGGGTTGTTTTTCTTTTTGGAGGGGGAAAGGCAGGGCAATTAGGGTTAAGTGACTTGCCCAGGTTCACATAGCTAGTGTTAAGTGTCTGAGGCTCAATTTGAACTAAGGTCCTCCTGACTGCAGGGCTGGTGCTCCATTCACTGCGCCACCTAGCCGCCCCTAGAGGACCATATGTGGCCTCAAAGCCATAGGTTCCCCATTCCTGATCTAAAGGAATGAGGGGAATGGGCTGTGTGGGGCTTAGATGTGAATGGGACATTAGGCCTCAAGTTATTTTATTTCTGTCTCTCTTGCATGTAGGTATTCACTTCCTCACTCTCTAACACTTTCATTTTTTTCCATGCTCCTGTAAAATCATTGTTCCAGAATAGTCTTTAACCCTCCATTTGACCCACTTTAGCTCTTAAACAAGACATAGAATTGCAGATAACTATAACCCCAGAAGCTTCCTCCTTTACTCTTCCCCTCCCCACTGACACAAAGTAATGTGGGTAGAATGTAGCAGAACCAAGATGCAAAATTAAGCACTGACTCCAAATCCAGTGTTTCCTATCAAAATAGAAACAACCAAATTTGTTCACTTAATCCAGGGAGACATAGTGTTAATTGTCTAAATTTCTGAAGGGGGCAGGTCATGTGGGGGAAAAAATTAAGACTTGTTTTGTTTAGATCCAATGTGGATAGAACTAGGAACAATGGTTCAAAGAAGCAAAGTTTACTTCCATCACAGGATCATGGATTTTTGAGAAGGCCCTTTAGATTCCATCTATTCCAAAAACCTTCATTTTGCAGTTGAGGAAACTGAGGTCCAAAGGAATTATAAACATCATATTAAATCATAAACATCTATTAAGGGCTTTCTTTGTGCCAGGTATGGTACCAAGTGGCAAAAAGAGGTAAAAGACAGTCCCTATCCTGAAAGAGCTCTCAATTTAATGGAGGAGACAACAAGCAAACAGTTACGCACAAACAAGCTAGATAGAGGAAAACAGGAAATAACTGAAAGAAGAAAGCCAGCCCAACAAGAGGGGCTGGGAAAGCTTCTTGGTACAGACAGTGAGATCTTAAGCCAGGCCTTGCAGGAAGCCAGGGAAGTCGGGAAGGGGAGATGAGCACTCCCGGCACAGGGGACAGCCTGGACAAATGCTTAGAGCCCAGATAGGGAGTGCCATGGTTGGGGAAGCTGACGGAGGCCAGTGTCACCAAGAATGAAGAGCGTGTGCAAGAGGAAGGTAAAGAGTGAAAAGACTGAAAAGGTGGGCAAAACGCAGGGACTCAGGTCACAGACAGCTTAGGAAGCCAAACTGAGGATTCTGTATGTGACCCTGAAGGCAATAAGGAGCCACTGGAATTTATTAGGTAAGGGAGTGATGTGGTCAGACTTTCACTTGAGGACAATCACCTTAGTGGCTGAATGGAAGATGGCCTGGAGCAGACTTGTGGCAGGCAGCCTAATTAACAGGCTACTGAAATAGCCCAAGTACGAAGTGAAAAGGGCACAGACCAGGGCAGTGGAGACAATGACTCCAAGATCCATTCCAATTTTGAAATACTCTAAGTCTAAGAAAAGCCATTCTCCCAGCTGGTAAGATCAGCAATGAATAAATAGAGTAGGCATGGTTTCCCTCTTTTTGGACTTTCTTCAGGCAAAAAAGAATCTGTCATTAATCAAACAACTGTACTGATACCTCAGGGCATTAATTTGGCCCTTAATGTCAGCTAGCACAGCACTCCGCACATGGAAAGTGATCAGCAAATATTTTTTGATTAGGATTTCTGCTCATCCTCCTACACTTAAGTCTGAGCATGAGTCTCCACCTATTTTTAAATGGCAATGATACATAATTTAATCAATGTTTCTACATGAGACTAATGATTTTAAATTTTCATAACGTAAATTCCAGAGAACATTCTAATATATCAGAAGAAACAAAAATCTAAGTTCCAACTAATCTTAAATTTTGACCAAAATACTCAAAAGCTCTCATAAGGAATTTATTTGTTCATGATAATAGCCAGACTTGATTTTCCTATAACATGTTCCTCTCCACCCCCAACGCTCCCAGCCCCGCCCTCTCTCCCAACGAGCTAACAGTTAGCTGTTTGGATGAATAGATAACAAAAATTTTAAGGAAGATGAGGTCAAGGAATATAAAAATAATACAAGGGAGAAAAGAGGGTCGAGGAATCCATAATAAACTTTTAAATCCCACACTTCAGAGGCTTCTGGAAGTGACATTTTATAAACATAATTTTAGCACGGTAATTAAGAGAGATTTTTATCCCATAATTAACAGTTATAAAATAACATCAATACTTATAAGATGGATTCAGCTTTTTTTCACTTAAATATAACTTGGGGATAAAATTACCTTGAGTACTTTATAACTCCTACTAAAATGGCACACTGACAAATTAAAATGCATACAAAGGAGAAAAACACAGTAGTAAAAAAGTGAAGTTTCTTTCACATTGTGGGACCTAGACTTGAAACAATTGATTCAACCAGGGACACTCTTAGCTCCAATCCATGCACGATAACTTGCAGCTGTTGGATAAATTAGAAAAAAAAAATCATAAGAAAAATATGATAAAATTATATCTCTAAGTCTAACTTTATCCTATAATAGAGAAAAGATGTACTGAAATAAAGATATTTGTCTTAAATGTGAAGCTTCCATCAAACTCTGCTGAAGATACAGAAAACTTTGTTTCTGCTTTTTTTCAAGACCTTATCATCATGTACTTTTCTGTACCACCTTATAATATTGCATAAGTCATACAGTAAAGCTTGTTAATTCTTTTTCAAGAACTTCAAACAAATGAAATATTACTTTAATTCAAAGTGTACACGGATGTTTTGGCTCAATCATTTTACTTTTTTTTTTTGGAGGGGGGGAGGCTGAGCAATGGGGGTTAAGTGACTTGCCCAAGGTCACATGGCCAGTAAGTGTTACGTGTCTGAGGCTGGATTTGAACTCAGGTCCTCCTGACTCCAGGGCCGATGCTCTATTCACTGCACCACCTAGCCACCCCATGGTTCAATCATTGTAAAAATTTTGTGTTAGGTCCTGAAAATAAATATCAGTTTTTAGTTTTTATAGTTTTTGCTTATTTTTCATAGGATTATAGGATTTAGCATCAGACCTTGGATGCCAGTGCTCCCATTTCACAGATGTGGAAACTGTGGCTCAGTTCAACAAAGTGACTTACTCAAGTTTGTCATTAAGAAGTATACCTGGAATTTGAAACTAGAACCGTGAGCTCCAAAGCTAGTGTTCTTCCTACTACACCAGCAGTAGAAATACTACTCTTTCTTTCTGCTCTCTCAAACTAAGCTATAGCCATTGGCAAATGTAGACACTGATCTTCCTGTAAATTGTTTACTAAACCATAGAGCCTAGGAGAGATCACCAACCAAAACACAAGTCAGGGAAAGAACCATTTTTCTAAAATGGTGCAAAAAGTATCTAACCAAGTTCAATGCATTGGTGTTATGATAAGATAACCTAGAATCATAACCTGAAACTGAAAAATTTTGAATAATCTTCCTTTTTCCCTGTTCGACTTTCTAATGGAAATTTTTTTAACAGTGAAATAATGGAAAGCAGACTAAATATGAGAAGGATCAAGGGAGAAGGAAGGAAGGGAGGGATGGAATGAGAAATACTAAGAGAAAGAAAAAGGAAGAAGAAAAGAGGGAAGAGGATAAAAAACAAAGGACTAGGTTATTCCACAAATAAGATCATATACTACTGCCTTAGAGATCATCCAGTCCCTGTGTATAAACACAACACATAGCCTTTTCCCTTACACCCCCCACACTCCCCCAAACTTCTCTACTTCTGCCCAAATGGACTCCCATCCTCTCAGTCTCCCAGCTTCTGAACTACAGTTACCCCTTTTTCCTCTCTCATCACCCACACTGAATTGTTAATTTGCTGATTCTCCCTCCAAAATCTTTCTCACATGTCTCCTCTCTTGTCAAAAGGTCTTATCACCTCTCACCAGAACTACCTGCTTCCGCTCTCTATCTTCTCTAATCTATTCTTCTTCACACAGCTGCCAAAGAAAATCCTAATAAGACACAGGTCTGACCAAGTCATTCCCCTGCTCAAAAACTTTCACTGGGATCCCTCCAACACCTCTGCCTCTAGAATAAAGTACTGACCTCAACTTATCATTGAGAGTAGGCTACTACACTAAACTCAATGTCCTTGCCAAATCAGACTACCAGGAATGTGGCTAGGTGGCTCAGTGAACAGAGCACCAGCCCTGGAGTCAGGAGGACCTGAGTTCAAATTCGGGCCTCAGACACTTAACAAGCCATGTGGCCTTGGGCAAGTCACTTAACCCCAATTGCCCTGCCTTCCCCCCTCCAAAAAAAAGCAAAAAAAAAAAAAAATCTGACTACCAGCTAGCTATTTCCCAAATCTGGCCCTCCATCCTACCCCACCATGCATTCATTATAGGTGCAGTTAAGAGCACTGGGCCTGGAGACAGGAAGACTTGTGTTCAAATCTAGTCTCATTTATTAGCTGGGTGACATCAGGCAAATCAGGTCATCTGTTTGCCTCAGTTTCCTCAACTATAAAAGGGAAAAAATAATACCACTTGCCTCCTGCTTGTTGTGAGGATCAAATGAGATAAAATCTGTAAAGTGCTTAGCACAGTAACTGGCACAGGGTAGAGGGTAGGGGCTGCACAAATGCTAGCTATTTATTTACCCAGGCCATTTCCAAAGCCTGGAATTAATGCTTTCCCTCCATACTTGAAAACCCTCATCTTCCTTCATGCTTCAGCTCTAGTGCCACTGCCCCTCCTCTTCAAACTACCTGGCCTTTACCTATCTTTGTACACGTGCACTCTAAACTACCCACAGAAGGTAAGCTCGTTGAAAACAAGGACTATTTTGTATCTTTATATCCACACAGACACAATGCTTTATATACAACGTAATGTCTGTTGAAACAGTCTCTCTCCATTTCACAGATGAGGAAGCTACAGTCAGGCAGGCTGGGTAATTTGTCCAAGGCCACACTAGAAGCATGAAGTGGAGGCAGAGTCTGATTCACACGTCCTCAGGACCGTCTGTCCCTGTGTCTCTCCCTTCCTCTGGCTGGAGAGAGTGAGGGGTTCCAGACCTTTTCTTTGAGGAGGGAGCTCCGGAAATTCACCTTATCCTTTCCTACCCCTGACCTCCTGGATTTCACAATTTCCAGGAACTCTTCATTCTTTAAGATAAAGCCGATTCTGAAACTCACCCCCACAGATCATATCCCACTCAGCTGTGCAAGGCTTCATCATGCCCTCATCCCTTTTCAGCTTCTTTTTCTGTGTTGTTTTCTCCTATAAGACTGAGAGCTCCTTGAGGGTGAGGGCTCTCTTTTCCCTTTCTTTGAATCCCCAGTTATTTAGCACAATAACTAGAACACAGTAGGAGCTTAATAAATGTTCATTGACCATTAGTGACTAATGACTCCAAATCCAGCACTCTTTCATTACATCACAATGCCTCTCATAATCTGACCCCAATGACAGAGATTTGGCTATAGAATAGCCCTAACTTCTGAAATAGCAGCAGTTCTAACGTTAAGACAAAAGTTACACACATTCAATCCTATATCTGTATGGTTTTTAAAACAAAACTATAAACTCCAAAGATTTATGAACTACAAAATCAACGAACCTAAAATCTTCAAGTTATAGTGACATAATTATTTTTTCCCCTATCATATGGCAGCACAACGTAGGGGAAAAAATGTCAACCTTTCTACTCTTAAATAGAGCTTCATAACAAACTAAACTGAAACAATCCATACCTCGATTATGAAAGTGGGCTTATACATCAAAACAGAAAACTTAGTAGGGAATATCATCATTTTTTGAAGAATATTTGTTCCATACACACAGAGATAAAAATTTGTCAATGAAAATGATTACCTTCTTTAAAACACTTTCCATTACAGATTGCTTATCAAGAGTTATAGGCTCTTCTGTTTCAGGCACAGCTTCATTTTCAGCAGAACCTAGAACGTAACTGTCATAGAGCATAGTTACAATGCACATAAAGTTAAAATGTGGACAAAATGGTGAATATTAATATTAAAGCTGAAAGCATAATGCTCTCTCTCTTAATACTCTATTACCACTGTAGAAAAACCAGGGACTAGTTTTGTCATTACAAGCATCCTAGACACTGAACCAGAAAATATTCTTCTTTTGGTTAATATAACTCTATTCAGGTTGGTTTATGTTTTAATTTTCTTAGAATCTGAAGAACATATGACTGGAAATAAATAAAACCAATCAATTAAAACAATTAATTCAAAGTATCTGGGTCAAAGTAAAAGACTTTTAAAAAGCGATTTTTAAAAGTTTCTGAAGAAAGTCAATTTCAATTTCAAGGGTACCTTGTGCTACAGAAAACAGCTTCTTAAAAAGGAACATAAGTTGAACTTTAGTAGAATATTATTTTATTTTGTCTGAAAATTGCAATCTCAAAGACATCTCAGATCACAAAGACATTCAAATCTTTGCATTGTAATGCAATCTCAATTTTCAGTTCTAAATGTTGTTTTCCAGTCTATCAAATGATGACTTATAAATTAAAACTTCCACATTGTGGGAATGATAGTATAAGAAAACTTATTAAAAGAAAAATTCATGTCCTTTTCAGTAATGCAAATAATAAAGCCCTAATTTCTGATTTGTAAGGTGAGATTGACTATTTGTTAGGAGTCTGTCAGCCCAGGCAATAACTGACTCAACAACTGATACCAGAGTATCTTCCAACTCTTTAAATGGGGAGGGAGAGGAGCTGGTAGAAAATGGCATCCCGATTGACTTTAATAGACTGGGCTCTTCTCAGCAATGCAAGGCTATAAGACAACTCCAAAAGACTCATGATGGAAAGGGATCTCCACATCCAGAGAAAGAACTACAGAGTCTGAATGCAGATGGAAGCAAACTACTTGCTCTCTCTCTTTTGTGTTTTGTTTTGTTTCTTCTTTCTCATCATTCATTCCATTGGTTATGGTATCTTCTTGATAACTAGACTAATGTTTAATGTATTTGTAGAACCTATATCGGACTGTATGCCGCCATAGACGACAAGGAGGGAGGAGAGAGAAAGGGGGAAAAAAATCTGGAACTCAAAAGCTTGTGGAACTGAATGTTATAAACTAAAATAAAAAAATAAATAAATGATAAATAAATGTATTATTAAAAAAAAAGAAGGAAGAAGAAGAAAATAGCACCCCTCCCCTCTTTAGTTCCCACCAAGATAACAGGCCTCAGGAAGTGGTCTACAACACGCTAAGGACTGAAGGCAAGCGTTCCATTAGGACTAGGGCAGGAAGAAGCATGGGAAAGCACCTTACCTTATTTTTTTGCAGAGGTGAGGGGCTACGAGTGGCTGAATTGAGTTTTTTTCCCTCTTTTTTATTTATCATAAGGGATTTTTCTCTAGGAGATGGAATGGGAAGGAAACTATTGAGAAGGGCAGGTATTATAAAATAAGGATTAACAGAATTCATTTTTAAATAATGAATAAGAATCCCTTGATTCAAAACAGTGGTCCGCAATAAGTCTTAATGGAGAGAGTTTTCTATCCATTAACAGGACAAAATTGCCTTGCTTCAAAACTGACCCTTTTCATACAAAAGGGGCACCACAGCAACTGACCTTCAGCAGGGGTTAATTCATAAAAGGGATACGGCACTACTTTAGAAGGAAAAATCAAGGAGTCAGACTGGATCCTAGCAAGAAAGAATATTAAGGTCATGTTCTGGTCTAAACTATCAGGCTTTCTGGAGACTTTTGATTTCATTCTTCTTCCTTGAATTGAGGAGAGCTTTTTTGGATGTTCTGCCCCTCTTTTCTTTTTGCAACTCAAGAAATATTCCTTGGCTCTTCTATGCTTCTCAAGTAACTCTGAGACAGACTTTGCTGGGTCTAGGACAGGTTATCAGTGGTTAATCTACTGCCATACTCTCCTTCAAGAATATCTGTGTGTCTTATGCTATTTAGGATCTTCACTACAAATTCTATTTTGATTATACGGGAGTCATTTTTTATTACTGATTAGGCTCTATGCATTTCTGGTGGAACTATCATAGCCTTGTATAGTCCCAGCCTGCCTTATCTGGTGGTCTGCAGTTACATTCTCTGGACATTTTGTGCTAGGTTCCTTAAGGATCAGAGGAGTGCCTAAAGCCTAAAACTGCATCCTTTCAGAGGACCCTAAATGGTCTTGTCAAGGGCATGATCTGTTCTCTGTCCTCCTGGCTTTCCATTTTTCTAAATGTGATTTGGGTCTAGGCAACACAACTACAAATTTTCCCTTAAGTGGAACTCTAGGAGGCAGCT
This sequence comes from Pseudochirops corinnae, assembly GCA_028646515.1. Classification (NCBI taxonomy): domain Eukaryota; kingdom Metazoa; phylum Chordata; class Mammalia; order Diprotodontia; family Pseudocheiridae; genus Pseudochirops; species Pseudochirops corinnae. Next base: position 53,440,857 of record CM053591.1, on the reverse strand, counting down.
GCTGGCCCCAATTCCTACCAATTGGCAGGAAGGTTCAACAGGTTCAGAGCAACATATTTCTGTTTACTTTTATTCTCCCTTCTCTGGAGTCAGTGATAGTGCTTGTTCTTTTCCTGAAGCCTGACTCTGAGAGATCCTCTCTGGATTAGTGACACACAGTGCTGCAGAACCAAATTTCACCTAAGGTCTGAGTCCAAGGTTCCCCCACAGGGTTACTGACAGGGCAGCATCTCCTGTACTCCAGTTCTGGACTGAGATCTCAATCCCATCTCTGGTGTTGGAGCTGTGGACCTGTTCTGTTCCTGGGGTCCAGATCCCAAGATCCTAAGCCACCTCTGTTTTCAGTTCGTGCCCTCGTCACTTGCCTCTGGATCAAATCTGTGGTCTTGTAGTAGAAAGATGACCCGCTGCAGTTTCCCCAAGATTTCCAATCACAATCCCATATGGTGCTTGTCTGCAATCTTTGCTGGAGTAATTATCAGGGGAGCTGAGCTATAGCGCTTCCTCCTACTCTGCTATCTTGGCTGGTCGCCCATATTTTTTTCCGAAATATCGGAGTATCCTATACTGCTTAGGATCATTGTGACAAATTCCATTTTAATTACATTGGTAGTCTCTGTTCATATTGGTTCTCCATGTGCTTGACTGAGTTTGTATGTTCCAAAATGAGCTAAAAAAGTCTCCTTTTTTGGTCATGTGCCAGATCATTTCCATCAAGTCTTCTCTCTTTCACTCTCTCAACAAAAATTGAGTTTTTATTTCTTGAGGTTCAGCTTCCAAGTATTCTACGGGCCAAAAAAAAACCTAAAAACTTCTGAGTACCAGCTTAAGAGATTTGGGACACAAGACTTGAACACTCAAACTTGAGAATTAATGGCTATGTCAGTATTCACACGATTCTTTTGATAGCAAGTTTATACTAGTAATTATGCTTTGTTCATGCTAAGATTTCAATAAACTTGCCCTCTCCAAGTCTAGCTCATAAGGCTGTGGGCCTGAAATGTGTTGTATGGCAAGCAGAAAGACAACCAGGGATTTAGATGTATGCCTCCAATAATGCACAAAGTTAAAAACCAAACTGACAACACATCTAAGTATATAAAAGTATGCAAATTACAATATTCTCAAAAGAAAGCCTACATATCTCTAACTAACGTCATTAACATTTATTCAATTTGGTTAATTGTCCCTTTTGACAAATCATGTATAGCTTCAATAGTTTGTCAGGGAAAAAAGATTACAGTCAACTTAAATAATAAACTACTTTTGGCTTTGCAACAGGAATCAAACTACAGACAGTTCTCACTTAACTTTCCCCAGGTAGGCTTTGTATGGTTTCCTCCCTCAATATCCGCAGATCTGCAGGCCCCATAACCAGTGGCAAGTTGGAGGACCCTCAGTGAGGCTGCACCAGAAGCTGCCCCTGCCACCAGTTGTGGGAGCACTCATAAGGAAAATTTTCATAAAGTGAGAACTGTACGTAAATACTTACAAATTTATTTTACATCCTTTTATTTTCTAAGGATCAATCTTAAGAGTAACATGTAATAAAATAGACTTACCCATCAACTGATGAAACATCGAAGCAAAATAAGTCTCGCTTATAATCAAGATGTCTGGGTGTACATCTGTATATTTGGCCAATGTTCAGTGAACATCCATTACAACTCAAAGTCTCAATCATGCTAAAGAAAAATCATTTCTTTAAGAAAGACTGTACTTGTTTATGATCTTTAAAAAGATTTCAACTGTTATAAAACCATAAAATATTCTTCAAAACCAAAGTTCTTCAAACAAGCTACACTGATCATAACAATCAATCAAACATCAACAAGTTTTCTTAAGTAACACATGTACACATTAAGCAAGTACAAATAAATACTTTTGGAACACTGTGTGTGTGTCTGTGTCTGTGTACATACATACATATATCATCTGTATATTATACACAATATATCACAAACATAAACATATAGTAAATAAATAATTCCAGGGAAGGGTCACCAGCAACTAAGAGTGTCAGGAAAGGCTCATGTAAAAAACAGCCCTTTTGTTGAGCTTGAGGGAATCTAAGGATTTTAATTAGTTGCCCCACCTTACAGCAAAGCTATTTGTACATAGTAGGCACCTAAATGTTTGAATGATCCTGTGCTCTCCTCACTCTAATCAAATTTGTTATTACACACACACAAGTCTCCTAGTTCTCTATTTTGTGCCTATGTACATTTCATTCTTCTCACCCCGTCTTTGTTATTCCATGACTCACTACTACCCTCCACCAATACTGAACATCCTCTGTGGTAAGCCTTCTTTAACTAACTTGACCTAGCTTTGATGCCCCATTTAATCCATATTCCGTCAGCATTTATAAAGTCATACAGTAAAATCTCAGTACAGTAACATCATTTTGGATCCTACTAACTGGAGAATTCATCAAAAGGTGGTGAGAGAGTCTCTCCAAGGTAGAGCAACAACCAATGGGAGCTGAGGGAGCCAGTTTACAAAGGAAGGGATAAATGGATCCATTCAGTTTTTTCATAGCATCCCTGCTGGAATACTAATAGTTTGCCTCTCTCATCAGTCAGAAAGAATAGCAGAGATATCAGCTACACTTCAACACTCTTTAACGTGGCTTCTGCCATTAAGAAAACTAGAGTATCAGCCAATGTTTGCTAACCCAACCCTAAACCCCAAATTTTTAAAAAGTTGCCACTGCTGTCAAAGCCATAAAATACAGTTAAGCTTTAGACATAACTGCTAAGGTCTTCAAGTAAAGGTTGTCATCATTTCTCTCACCTGAATGATAATAACAGCCTCCCTGCTTCCAGTCTGTCTGCTTCTCCAATCCACCCTTCCTTTGTACCATGTCACACCCCCAAGCAAAAGCCTTCAATGGATCCCTATTGCCTATAGAATAAAATACAACCTCCTAAATTTGGTGTTTAAAGTCCTCTAAAATCTGGTTTAAACCCATATATCCAACTTTATCTCAAGCTACACCCACTGTTTGCTTCAGCCATACTTCTGTGAAACTGCAAAACCCCCACTTCTATGAATCTGCACTCCTCATGCCTAGAATTCGCCCCCTCATCTCAGCCTCTCAGAATCCTTAGCTCCTTTCAAGACTTAGTTTCTAGTTTCTAGTTTCAAGACTAGAGCTTCTGGCTAAGATGGCAATATAAAAGATCAAAGAGAAGCACAGCTCTCCCACACAGACTACAGCAAATATATTTAAAAGGGCACCAGAAAGATCAGTAATCAGAAACACCAAAGAAAAACAGCAGTCGTTCTTCCAAACAGTCTAGGACTGCATAAGACATCAAGAAGCCTATCATGGTTGAGAAAAGAGTCCCAAAAGGGAGCAAGCTAAGGTAAAAGGTCTGAGGTCTGCTGGCATTCAGTAGTTCTGTGAGCACTGAGACAGGACGCATCAGAAAGACCTGAGAAAAGCTCAATCACACAGGGCTAGCAGCGTGTGAGTGCTCTGGGTAGGGGCCTGAAAACCAGTCTAATTTCATAGAGCCTGAAATGTGTGTAAGGGCACTAAACAACAGGAAGCAGTCAGTGCTCAAGGCCTGAAGTCAGCGAGATCTAAACGACAAAGGGCACAAAAACAAACAGGATTTGTCTCTACAACCATTAAATACAGTGTGAAGTAGAAAATGTCTCTAGCACAAAGTTCCGATTTAGAAAGTGAAGCTGGGATTGGGGGGTGGGGAGTGGGTGGATGTGGGAGAATAGAAGAAAACAGAGAACACAATGAAAAAATGTTGTTCAAGAGACAACAAAAAGGTTAACCTAAAAGAAAAGATTAACTGCATTAAAAAATAGAAATAGAAATAAATGATTTAGTCACAAGGCCTACAAAAGTGGTCATAAAAAATTAAACAAAAGATAAAATATTAAACTAGAGTTCTTAAGGAAAAAACTGGAAGAATAAATAGGTTAAAATACAAAATTGAAAATCTTACTCAAGAAGTAAACTCCCTAAAAAACAGAACGGAGCACACAAAACCAAATAATTCAACCAGTAAACAAGAAATAAAAACAAAATCAAAAAACTAAAAAAACAAGAGCACGTGAGGGAGAAATAATAGATCATCAAATTCCTTGAAAACCATAGCAAACAAAAAACCTGGATACCATCTTTCAAGAAGTCATTTAAGAGGGGCAGCTAGATGGCGCAGTGAATAGAGCATCAACTCTGGAGTCAGGAGGACCTGAGACCCGGCCTCGGACACTTAACACTTACTAGCTGTGTGACCTTGGGCAAGTCACTTAACCCCAACTGCCCTGCCTTCAGCCCTCCAAAAAAAAGAAACACACACAAAAAGAAATCATATAAGAAAACTGTCCACATCTATCAGAAAAAGAAGCCAATGTTCTTTTATATAAGAATCCACCCTAAGAAAAACCCAAATTGTAAACATCAGAATCCAGAGCTTCTAGTCAAAGAAAAAAATAGTGGAAGCAGCCAGGAAGGAAAAGTTCAAATATAAAGAAGCCATATTCAAGATAACAATACTAGCTAACATTTCTATAGGGTTTCAAGGTTTGCAAAGCACCTTAGAAACATTACTTCATCCAGTGCTGTTATCTGTATTTCATAGTTGAGAAATCTGAGGGTAATAAGAGCTTAAGTGACTTGCCTAGGGTCACACGACTAGTACACAGTAAGCTCCTTGGGGGCAGGGACAGTCTTTTGCCTCTTTTTGTATCCCTAGGGCTCAGCACAGGGTGTTACAATAGCCAACAACAGCAGCCAAGATTTGCGTAGCACTTACAATGATCTCACTTGATGCTCATGCGAGGACCCTCTCAGGAGAGGCAGGTACTACTATTATCTCCATTTTACAGATAAGGAAACTGAAGTAAGGAGAAGTTAAGTGATCTACCTAGTGTCATACAACTTATTAACTACTGAGGCTGGATATGAACTCAGGTCTTCCTGACTTCAGGTCCTGAACTCTATCCCATGCAGCATCCTGCTCAAACTACTATAAAGGAGAGAAAATCTTGGAATATAAAACCCAAAAGGCATAACGTAAAGGCTTATCACCAGGAATAAGTTACTCTGCAAAAATGAGCATACTCCTATTGGAGGGAAAGTAGAACTTTTAAGAGAAGAGAGGACTTTCCTGCACTCTCAATCAAAAGGCTACAGCTGGGCAGAATCTTTGAAAATGCAAAGACAAGACCCAGAAAGATAAATAAATTCAAACAACTGAAAGTGGCTAAAGGAGGAAATATGTACATGCTAATGTTGGAAAAAAGTGATAAATGTTCCCTTGAACCCTCACTGACTTTACAGGTCACGGAAAGAACTAAGACAGGACCTCGGCAAGTTTTGGTTGTCCCATATATGTCAAAAAAAGGTAAGAAAAGGGAGGAAAAAAGGAATAAACTGGGGAATAAATGAGGACAGAAGGAGATAAATATACTATTTCTCATATCTGGGTGCCCCAAAAGAATATATGAACATAATAGCTGGGATTGGGAGGTGGGCATCTAAGGAAATTCACTGTTATTTGAAATGGAGAAAAGTGATGATTCATGAGTATTTATTTTATTTCCTGCAACTTTGTGGAAGTTATTGTTCCAAATAATTTTTTAGTTAAATCTTTAGGGTTCTCTATGTAAGCTATCATTTCATCTGCAAAACTATTAATTTTGCTTCTTCTTTGTCTATGCATAGTCCCTCAATTTCTTTTTGCTTTACTATACATAGCTAGCACTATATCAAATAACAGTGGTGATAATGGACATAAATCCTTGCAGCATTTCTGTATATTACTAACAAAACCCAACAGGAAGAAATGAAAGGAGAAATCCATTCAAAATGATTAAAGAATGTATAGAATAATCAGGAGTCTACCTACTATGACACACAGAGGAACTTTGGGAATACAACTAAAAAATACTTTATGGAAATACACACCAAAAGGATAATTGGAAGAATATTAACTATTCATGTGTAGACTAAACCAATATAATAAAAATAATAATACCAAAATTTAATAACAATAATAAAATAAATATAATAAAATAAAATAATAAAAATTAATAAAAATGATAATAAAAATACCAATCAAACTACAAAAGGAATACTTTATAGAGCTAAAAAGACAAAAACAACATTCTTCTGAAGGAACAAAAAGATCAAGAATCTAAAAGGAAGTAAAAGGGAAAAAAAGGGAAAGAAGGGGACCTAGCAGCACCAGATCTCAAACCATACGACAGAGCAACAATTATCAGGCTGATTTGTTACTGGTAAAAAAAATAGAGTGGTCAATCTGTGGAAGAGTTTAGGTGTAACACACATTTCTATAGCAACAAGGAACTAGAAATTAAGGGGAGTATTCATCAACAGGGAAATAGTTGAACAAGTTTTTGTATATGAATATTACTATTGTGCTATAAGAAAGGAAAAAATAAGGGGAGGAAAGAAGAATTATGAGGATTTCAAGGGATATTATAGTAATGCCAAAAAAAGAAAGAAAATTAATGAAACATTTAAAATATACACAGAAAAGAGCAAAGTTAAGAAGAGAACATACAAGGAAGCCAGTGTTGATACTATCACAATAAATACTTTTAAAAAGCCAAGCTATATTTCATAGAAATTCAGTTTCATATACATTTCCTTTTCTGTTCTTTGCATGTGAAAATATGCATGTGTATGAAGTTCATAACAAAGAAATTTTGTTTTTAAAATTAATTCAGGTATAATCTCCCCCATGAAACTTTTCCTCATCCTGGAAGTTGTCAATGTTCTCTCACTCTCGTCAAATTACCTTGTATGTGTGTAATTATTATATTGTTCCAGCAGAATATTAAGTTCTTTTAGAGCAGAAATTTTTTTCATTTTTTTTTGAATGCCTGGTACCTATCATAGCCTGCATATGTTTAAAAAATTTTGTTGAATTAAGTATTATACATGAATAATTATTTAACTTTCATCTTACCATCCATATTCATTTTTTCTAGTGGATAGCTTCTGTTCCTTATCCACATAAACATTAGGTGAGACTGCTAGAATAAGAAAAAAGTAACTGGTGGTTATTGATGTTTTCAGAATTTTTAGATCTAGGCAAGATATAATAGTTCATCTAATCCAATGTCTTCATTTCAAAAATAAGAAACTTGTTCAAATATTAAATTTACAAGGATTGTTATTAGTATAATAACACCAATCATAGCACAATCATTTTCTTAGATAACACCAGAAAGCAGATTACTATAAATGTCTGTAACGTGGTATACTTGGGTTAGAAGTACACGGCCCCCAGTTGGTTTCATAATTTAGTCTTCTGTCTTCTTTATCAAGACTTCACACAGTATTTTTCAAAACATTTTTTCCATAAATTTCAAAAAGCTGACGTTTTGCATTTAAAAATACTCTGGGGGCCATTTATGTCAGTTACAACTAGATCTACTTCATAGTGTTGGCACACATCTAAGAAAATATTATACCAGCAACCTAACAGCACAGCTCAGAGTTAATGCTAAAGTAGTACTTTAGCTAGTACTAAAATTGAGTTTGGATCTCACATAGCACTTAGTCTAAACTGACTATAATCTACTGTATCATATGGCATCAGTGTGGCTATCTTATCTTTATTAGTCTATAAACTCATAGGAGGTAAGCACCAGGTCTGTTCTAAACTTGAGTCTTACCCAACACAGTGCTCTGCACAAAACAGGCACTTAATGGTTTTGAGGGGTTTGGGGATTTTTTTGATGCTTCTGAAATAAGTGCCTAAATAGGGTCTTTTGAAATAAATTATTCACCAAAAGTAATTTTAAAGTAATTGTACTGTCAGAGTAAAATACTACTAATATAACTACTAGCAGCTCTCAAATTAGCTCAAAAATTTACAGTTTGTAAACAAAAAATGCCATATACAAATGGTCCAGCAGGGATCCTCTCAACTGGGAGAACGCAAGAGAATGACACCACAGCATAATGCATTGAAAAGTGCACTGGTCAGAGACCTAAGCTATTCAGTAGCTAACCACTTGTGGGAACAAATATACTCCGAGGTTTTTTCTTCATCTTTTTAACTGAAGACAGCACATAAACTACTGGAAGGCACCTCATATATCTAGTCCATGAGATTCTTAATCTTCGGTCTATGAACTTTTTAGGAATATTTTGATAACTTTGTTTCAATATAATTGATTTCCTTTATAATCCTACATACTTAATTTTAGGCATTTAAAAACCTTATACTGAAGAGTTCATAGGTTTTGTGACTGCAAAGAGTGTCCAGGACACAAAAATGGGTCAAGCGACCCTGATTTCATCCAACCATCTAATCTGAGAGAAGTAACTTGCTAAAGGTTGGATCATCAGGTTTACAAATGACCCTCACAATAACCCTAACAGGTAGCTATTAGTCCTCGTTTTAAGGGGGATGGAAATAAGGCTGATGAGGGATCACCTGACTTGTCCAGGTGGTCCACACAGGTAAGTGTCTGAGGCTGATTTTCCCATACTCAAACAGAGGATAAGATAACCCTTACAAAAACTACCTCACAGGACTGTCGTGAGAAATAGGTTCCTAGGCAGACCTGGAAGAGACTTCATAGATTACCTAGATTTCTAGCCGAACCCTATAATTTACAGAAAATTGAGGTCCAGAGGGAAGTGACCACCAAAAGTCACACTGCCATTATCCCCACCGCCATAAGCATCCCTAGCTTTTACATGTGTTATCTGATAACAACCTAACACCTATATTTTGCTAAGTGCTTCACAATTATTCTCATTTGATCCTCACAACAACCCTAAGAGTTATAATTATCCCCATTTTATGGATATGATCATTGAAACAGAGAAGAGACGTAAAGGATGGGGGTGGGGAGTCCCCAGCTATTGCACGTGCATAACTCCTGATTGCTCACCTTCTCAGGGAGGAGGGAGAGGAGGAAGGGAGGGATAGAGTTTGGAACTCAAAACTTTTCTTAAAAAATGTTTAAAAAAAACAGTTTTAACATGCAATTTGGGAAAAAAGAAAATATTTTTAAGAGTCTTGAGCATCTCCCTTCACTCCTTGCCCCTCCCGCTTTCACCCCCACCCCCACCCCCACCCCCACCCCGTCCTTTCCCCCAGCTCCCTCTCCCTCGCTCCTCCCTTTTCCCTCCCCCTTTCCCCTCCCCCCTCGCCCTCACCGTTCAGGAAGAAGCAGTTGCCGTCTAAGTCGTTGCCCTCCCAGCTCATCGTGTCCCCCAGGGGCCGCTGGCAGCGAGAGCACAGGAACACGCACGGCATCTCCCGCTGCCGCGCTTCCAGGTCACTGTGAGTTCCGGGGCCATTGATGATCTTCGACTGCTTTTGCACAGAACGCAGGACGTCTTCTTCCGTGACATCTCGGCCCTTTAGCTTCTGAATCTGTACACACCTTTGGAAGGTAGTCTCCAAGGAATCCGATTCCGCCATGATTTCAAACTGCCCGCCCGCGCGCGGGCAAGAAAGGGGCGGGGCGCTGAAGAGACGGGAGCGCATGCGTACCCGGAGGAAAGTGCAGCCGGGAGGGGTGAAAGGAAGAGCTCGGGGGCGGGGCCGGACGGGGAAGAGCATAAGCTGCCTAGGGCTCGTTTCCGTTTCAAACCCCTGCTGTTGGGGGGGGGGGGGAGAGGGAGGGAAATTGAAGAGAATTCCTCGCGATATCACTGCGCATGCTTCAGATGTCGGTACCTAGGCTCCGAGCTTGGTGTTGCGCTCTCCGACTTAAGAAGGAAGAAGAGGGCAAGTCTAGTCTCCTGCACCGGAATACTGATGTCCCGATTCTAAATTAGCTCCTCAGGCTTCCTCCCCTCCTCGGTAATGGGTGGCTTCTTCCCGGAATTGTCACTACAAATATTAAAAATCACAGAATATGCTCTGGAATATACGTTTAGCATTGCACCTAGCATATCGAAAGCACTTAATTAATGTTGATTGATGATTGATTGATTGAAAGAACTTCAGTCAACAGGCATTTGTTAAGCACCTGCTCTGTGTTAGACCCTGTGTTAAGCTCTAGGGATATATAGGAAGGCAAACAAACGGCCTCTGCTCTGGAGAAGCTCCCAGTCTAAAGCATGCCACATGCAAACAGCCCCGGGGAAACAAGAGAACACGTACGTTGGGGTAATTTCATAGGGAAAGCCCTAGGATTCAGGAGAACGGGGAAAGGCTTCTTGTAAAAGGCAGAAGTTTAGCTGGGATTGAAAGAAGCCAACAAAGCAAAAGAGGAAGAAAATTCTAGGCGTGGGCCACGAGTGAAAATGCAGGAGTTGGGAGGAATGCTTCGTTGGAGGAACAGTGAGGCAGCCTGCGTGTCTGGGTCACAGGGTATGTTGTGGGGGTGTAAGGTGTAAAAAGATTGCAATGGTAGGAGGGGGTCAGGTTATGAAGACCCGTGAGGCCCAAACAGTGAATCCTAGAAGTTATAGGGAGCCACTGGAGTTGAGGAATTTCACTTTGGCCAGTGAGTTGACAGACTAGAAGAAGAGACTTGAGACAGGGAGACCAATCTCTATGAAGAGGTTACCCATAAAGAGGGTTAGGGGTGCTCTGGAGACCCCAAAATACCAATGCTGAAAGAATTCAACTCAAGTCTTCCCAGCCAAAGAAAAGTAAAGTTTATTGAAAGTTTGCCATATTGGGTAGACTCTTAAGGAGCCTAGGTACCTGTAAGGCTTGCATTGGGCAAGCAGGACAGAGTAAGTCTGTGCTAGGTCATTCTGTGGCGCTCTCACACCACATGGAGGGAAGATAGGGTCTCATGTACAGAGGAATCTAAGGGTGGTCCAGAGGAGAAGTTTGGGGAGGGTCTTCAGGAGGAGTCAAGA
>CM053591.1:53419291-53429917 GCA_028646515.1 Pseudochirops corinnae | reverse complement strand
GGGGAGGGTCTTCAGGAGGAGTTAATGAGGTCAGTGCAAGGGTGGATTGATATTTTGATAGGCTCAAGGGTGGGAAGCAGATGGACAATGGAGGGCCAGGCTAGTAACAGAGGTTTCGGCCCAGCCACAATGAAAAACTTATGGCCTCTGCAAATGCCTCATCAAGTGGGAAGATTTAATCAAACTTCAAGGGGTTTCCCAGAGCCTGTACCTCAAAGATTCAAGGAAAGCTCAAGGGGACTCCCAGAGCCTGCACCTCATCAGTATCATAGGCTGCAGAGAAGTCAAGAAGAAGGAGTACTGAGAAAGGGCCATTAGAACTGGCAATTAAGTAACTTTGGAGAGAGTGGTCTTAGTTGAGTTCAAGTGAGGCAAGGAAGCCAGAGTATAGGCAAGTCTCTGCTTGAGTTTCCTTATCTGTCAGATATGTTAGTACTATCACCCTGTGGAGACCAAATGAGATAAAATATATAGATTGCTCTTTGCGATCATTAAAGCTTAACATAAATGCTCATTATTATTAAGTCACAGTTATTTACTTGATGAACTAGGACCAAAACCCAAGTTTCCTGAATTCCTGTGCAATTAGATTTTATTGTCAATAAATAAGCACTTATGAAATACCTTCTGTGGTCCAGGACTGTATTAGGCACGGGAAATAAATAATAAGATGATCCCTATCCTCAAGGAGCTGACAATTTGTCTTTTCTACATTTAGTTACACAATGTATCATTGTTCATATAGATCTTTCCATGCTTCTATGTCTTCATCACACAACATCATTTCTTACAGCGCAATAGTATTCCATTACATTTATGTACCATAATTTGTTTAGCCATTCCCCAACTGAAGGGCATCTATTTTGTTTCCAATCCTTAGCTATCACAAAAAGTACTGCTCTAAATATTTTGGAACACGTGGACTTTTTTTTATTAATGGCTTCCTTGGTGTATAAGTTCAGTAATGGGAGCCTCTGGTTCTAAGGATAAGGACATTTTTGTCACATCACTAGCGTAATCCTAATTGCTTTCCAAAATAGTTGTACTGATGGGGTACAGGCTCTGGGAAACCCCTTGAACTATGAATCTTCCCACTTGATGAGGCATTTGCCTGAAGTCATAAGCCTTTCATTATTGCTAGGCCCAAATCCAATACTCTCAACCTAGCCTAGCCCTCCATTGTCCAGCTACTTCCCACCCTTGATCCTATCAAAATATCTATACTCAAATCTGTTACCCTTAAAGTAGCCTAGCCCTCCATTGTCTGTCATCTCCAGGTAGCCTTCAGGTATTTCCCACCTTTATGCCCATTCCTGGAATCTGACCTCCTCTTAGACGCTTTCTCAAGACCCTCTCCAAACCCTCCTCTAGACCACCCTAGATCCCACTCCTTTCTGTATATAAGATCCATCTTGTCTCCATGAAGGGCTCAGATTCAATCTAGAGGAGACTCAGTTTTGCCATTTGTCACCACAAGCGTCTCAAATACTTAGGCTCCTTAAGAGGCTATCCATTATGGCAAATCTTTAATAAACTTTGTTTTATTTTGGCTGAGAGAAAACTTGAGTCAAATTCACTTGGCAGGACCCAGAATGTCAGTATTTTTGGGTCTCGAGCACCCCTAAGCCCCCAAACCTTAACAGTACCACTTTATACCTCCACCAACTGGGACATAAGGGTATAGGGGTATTCAAGGAAGCCTAGTACCTCTGGTGTGAAGGTTGCTGAGCCTTTTTTAGGACTTTGGTGTGCCCATTTCACCCAACTCTCAACTGTGGCTCCAAGAATCTGTAGCATGCACAGTGGTCACACCTGTGTAGGACAAAGTGTGGTCTCTCGTTTGCTAAAGTATATAGAGCCTTTGGCCTCATTGCCATAAGGAAAATAAATAAATAAGAGAACTGGCTCTAAGCTGTGAATATCTCCTTTTCCATTTGGCCAATTCTACTTTTTAAGGAGTTGTTTTCATGAGTTCATTTTGTACATCTTTTTATATTTTTGTTCTTCTATTACCAAGCTACTGTCTCTTTTCTTCATGATTCTCTTGCATAACTTTCATTTCTTTTCTCAATTTTCTTCTACCTCTCTAATTTGATTTTTAAAATCCTTTCTGAACTCTTTTTGAGTTCTTTTTAGGCCCAAGACCAATTCATATTTCTCTTTGAGGATTCACATGTAGGTGTTTGACAATGTCCTCTTCTGAATTTGTGTTTTGATCTTCCCTGTCATCATATTAGCTTCCTATAGTTTGGGATTTTTTTTGGTTCATTTTTCAGACATTTCATGACTTTTAAAGTGAAGCTCTATTCCTGAGGTACAGGGAACACTTCCCAAAGCTTCTTGTACTAGGGGCCAGAGGCTTGGCCACTGGCTTACTGAATCAGAGTGTCTGATTGGTGACCTGATTATTGTGCCAGGGCCTCCAAGTCTGGGAACTCACCTACTGTGCTGGGGGCTGGAAGCCTCACAGCTGGCTTGCTGTTCTAGAACCTGAGGAACCTCGCTTGCTGATCTGTGCTGGGGCTAGGGGCCTCCCACAGGCTTGCCTGGATACTAGTACTGGACTGGGCTCCCCTTTTACTGGACTAAGACAATCCTTTCCTGCAGTCCTTCTAAGTTATTTTGGGTTGGAAAATTGTTTCACTCCATCCTTTTGTGAGTTCTGCCACTCCAGAATTCATGTTGAGGTGCAATTTAAAGTTGTTTCAAGGTAAATTTTGGAGAACTCAAGCAAGTTCCTGCTTTTTCTCTACCATCTTGACACCACCTCCCCATAGTGTTCTCAATAGGTCATCATCAACTAATGCTGAAACTACTGACCATGTATACCTCAGATTGAAGTCAATCCCTTTCTAGCCAAAATTCCAACTAAATAAGAGGTTTTGAATGCCATTAGGCTCCTCTTATGTGGCAAAGTGCCTGGTACTGATCCTATTCCAGGCGAGATTTATAAAGCATGGAGCCCACTTCTCATACAAAGACTGACTGAAATCATCCAGGTTATATAGCAAGAGGAGGTTATCACCCGATGTCCATTGTCCATCTCTATAAAGGAAATAGATTGTCCTGTGGCAATCATGCTTGGGGGGGGGGGTCCTCTCTCTTAGTTATTGCTGGCAAGATTCTTGCCAGAGTCCTCCTTAATAGGCTAATCCTTCACCTGGAAAATAGTCATCTACCTGAGAGACAGTGTGGCTAGGAATGATTGATATGGTATTTGCTACCCTACGACTCCAGTAGAAATGTCAGAAGCAGAACAGAGGTCTGTACACAATGTTTATCAATCTGACCAAGGCCTTTGATACTGTCAGTCATGAGGGCTTATGGACGATTATGGCAAAATTTGGTTGCCTGGAGAAGTACACCAGTTCAAGACAGTGCACTTACACAGGTTCTGGATAATGGACAATGCTCTCACACTTTCCCAGTTACCAATGGAGTAAAACAGGGCTGCTTGCTCCCATGCTTTTTAGCAGGATGCTTTCAGTGATACTGTCAGATGCCTTCAATAAAAACAAAAATGGCATCAAGATCAGCTACCACACTGACAGTAAATTAAACTTGAAAAGACTACAGGCCAAAGCTAAAACGGAGGGAGAGTTGGTGTGTGACTTTTTGTTCACAAATGATTCTGCACTCAGTACAGCCTCTGAGGCTGAGATGCAACAGAGTATGGAGCAATTGATTCTCTGCCACCTGTGCTAATTTTGGTCTGACAATTAACATCAAGAAAACAGAAGTTCTTCACCAGCCAGCACCACACCATCCATACATGGAGCCAAGGAAAGATTTTGAATGCTGTGGATAAGTTAACTTACCTTGGCAGTGACCTTTCCAGTGCTGATCACATAGATGATGAGGTTGATGCATGAATTGCCAGAGCTAGCTCAGTGTTTGGCAGGCTCCAGAGGAAAGTGTGAGAGAGAAGAAATATTAGACTACCTACCAAACTGAAAGTCTACAGAACCATTGTGCTGACCTCATTGTTATGTACCTGTGAAAGCTGGGCAATCTACAATGCCAAGCCAGGAAATGGAATCGCTTCCATTTGAATTGTCTTTGGAAACATTCTGAAGATCATCTGGCAAGATAAGGTACTGGACACAGAGGTCTTTTCTGGAGCTAAATTGCCAACCATTCAAACCCTACTGCTATGGGCTGGCCATGTTGTTCAAATGCAAAACATACATGGGAGACACTTAAACAGGACCGCCTAGCATGTGTGCCTGCATCAAAGAAGGCATAGGGCTCTATGAGCAAAGCCTGAATTGCAGTAGCTCAAAAGAAACATGAGATGTGCAAATTTAGAGACATCTCCACTCCAAATGTTTTATATTGACTATTTGTCTCTGACTAGTGATAGAGCTTTCTGAGCTTATATTGGTTTGATCAGTCAAAGTTGGACACAATGTCCTTTGACCCCAACATAGTGATGTCAGTTTAGTACTCTTTGAGCATGAAGGACAACCAAGAACTATTAGTGTACCTATGTTTCCATAATCCCTCCAACATTGATTGTTACCAATTTTGGTCATTTTTGTCAATTTATAGGGTATGAGGTGAAACCTCAGGGTTGTTTTTATTTTAATTTCTCTTATTATTAGTGATTTGGAACATTTTTCATGTAATTATGAATACTGTGCTGTTCTTCTTTTTACAAATGTTTGTTCATATCCCTTGACTATTTATCTATTGGGGAACGGCTGCTAGTGTTATATATATTTAATATTTACATATCTTGGTTACTAAACACTTATCAGAAAATTTTGATACAAAGATTTTTTTTTCCCATTCAATTACTTCCTTTCTTTTCCTAAATGTATTAATATTATCTGTGCAGAAACTTTTCTGTTTCAAGTAATCAAATTATCTATTTTATCTTTTGTAATTGCCTTGATCTCTTGTTTAGTTGAGAATATGTTTTAGGTATAAAAGAGTGAGAGAAATTAAAATTATATTATATTAATGACTAATTATTAATTTGTGACCCACCCTTTTCTTTTTATTTCTGTTAAGGCTTAACTTCTGAAAAGGTCAGTCAGTTTCTGAAGGGTATGGCTGAGTAATGAGATTGCTCCTAGCCCCCAAGACACATGTTGGTTAACTAGATTGGAGGGACATCACCCAGCTGGGAAACTAATTACTATTTAGAATATAAACAGAATCCGGTATGAGTGAGTCTTTGCCTGGGGGAGGAACCTCCTGTCCTTGACCCCCTCAGTTAGATTTTAGGGAAACCCAGCTTACAAAGGAGAAAACTAGCCAGAGAGACCAGGATGGAAATGGCCCTGCCCAATGGCTGCTAAGTCTCATGATCAAACCATGTTTTCAGCAGGAGGAGCTGAAGACTTACTTAAAGACTTAAAGACTTATTAAATGCCCACCAATCATTGTTGAGTTTCACTTCTCAGGGAAGCTCCCTTTCAGAAAGAATTTAAGGTAATTTAGAACTTTTCTTTGCATCTTAGGTTATGGAGAAAAACTGCTGACCATCAATTTATTGATTGCCAGCTAGCCTGATTAATAAATTGATTATTAATTACCCAGAAAATTTGGCTCATGGGGTTTTTATTTGTCACAAAAGTATTATACTTTGTCAAAGGTCTTTCCTGTATCTATTGAGACAATCATGTGGTTCTAGATGTTTTGGTTTTTAATATGAGGAATTATGTTGATTGTTTTCCAAATGTTGAACCATACTTGCATCTCTGGTATAAATTCCACTAATCATAATGAATGATTTCTTGGCTAAATCATTATAGTCTCTTTGATAAGATTTTATTTAAAATTTTTGAGTCAATGTTCATTAATGACATTAGCCTTCAGTTTTCTTTTTGTGTTTTATTTTTCCATGGTTCAGATATTAGAAATATATTTGCATCATACAAGGATTCTAGTAGGGTGGGGGGTTTTTTGTTAATTTTTTAGAATAATTTTTGAAGTATAGTTCCTGACTTTGTTTTTTAGCATTTGAGGGGCACCTAGGTGGCAGAGTATATAGAGTACCAGCCTTGGACCTGAGTTCAAATCTGGCCTAGACAATTACTAGAGATATGACCCTGGACAAGTCATTTACCCCCAATTGCCTCTCAAAAATATTTGATAGAATTCTTCCATGAATCCATTGGGTCCAGTGGTTTTTTTCCTTGGGTCATTCTATCACTGCTAAATGTGTTTACTTTGAGATCAGGTTACATAATATCTCTACTTGGTCTTCTGATAGTCTGAATATTTTATATTTTTGAAAGTATTCCTCTATTTCTTTGGTGTTCTAAGTTTGTTAGCGTATAACTGTGCATAACATGTTTTGATTATTCTCTTTTTCTCTTCTAGTTTTGCTGATTTCATTTTGCTGATTTACTATTTTGCTGATTCCATTATCTACGCTATTCTTTTTCATTAGATTAGCTGTGAGAAATAACTCCTTCAGACTTGGGAGGGGTAAAATTAAAAGCAAAGTTTATTATACAACTGTAGTGGCAGGCAGCTCATAGACTAGACACGCACTATAGAAGCAAAAGCAAGCCTTAAATATTTGTGCCCAACCGCAAAGTCCCTCCCCTACTTCCTGTTGGCTAGGCACTACAAGGGATACAACTTCCCAGCATGCCTAGTACATATTTTCTCATGATATATTCCTCCCTCTCACCACATACATTGCATGACCATTAAAATGAACATTTAGGCCTCCCAGAGTAGGAGAAGCTAATGTTCATGAGCTTGTTGTGCATGAATATTCCAAGCAAGACTTAACTTTTACCCTACTTGATTGACTTCTAACCTCAAAAGTAGGATAAAACCAGCTGGACCCTGCTTTGCCCGTTATCCTCTGTATGAGACAGAACTCCTCCTTTATGTCTTCCATTCTGCTGACTGTTATTCTCATTTTATGGAGAAAAATGTCTCCATTTTATCTCTTGCATAAGTATGACTTCTTAGATTTCATAAATTATGTTTGTATGATTTCTGTGGAAACAAAATTCAGTTATCCCTTACATTAGCTAAGGGTTTATTAATTTTATTCATCTTTTTTAAAAAAAGTTTTCAGTTTTACTTATCATTTCTATGGGGTTTTTATTTCAAGATTATCTATTTCCCTTCTAATTTTTATTATCTTTTCTTTTCTGCTTATTTTAGGTTGGTTTTTATTGTTGTTGATTTTCTAATTTTTGAATGCATATTCACATCATGAATCTTTTTCTGTTTTGCTAATATATGATTGTAAAGATGTGATTCTCCTCATGAGGACTGCTTTGGTTATATCTCAGAAATTTTGGTATAGTTTCATCATCATAATTTTCTTTTATGTAGTTATTATTTTTATGATTTGCTTTTTGAGCCATTCATTATTTAAAATTTCCTTGTTAAGTCTCCATTTATGTTTGTATTTTTTGTTTGTAGTCCTTGAACCAATTTCGGTTCTTATTTTGTTATAGTCTGTAAAGGGTGTATTGACTATTTCTGCCTTCACACATTTGTTTGCAATACCTCTGTGCCCTAGCACGTAGTCAATTTTTGTAAAAGTTCCATGTGGTACAGAGAAATATGCATATTCTTTTGCTGTCCCATTTAGAAGATACATAAGTCTGTTAACTCTAGTTTCTCCAGAAATTAGCTCAGTCCCACATTTTCCCTTTTGTTTATCTTTCTGTTAGATTTATCTAAAACTAAGAGAGGAATATTAAAGTCTTTTGTCACTGTTTTGTTACTGTCTATTTTTTTCCTGAAGCTCGGATAATATTTCCTTTATGAATTTGCATGCTAAGACATTTGGAGTATGTAGTTCATTACTGATGTTGGTTTGTTGTCTATGCTTCCTTTCAGCATACTATAGTTTCCTTGTTTATCCCTTCTTATTTTTTGAATGTTTGCTTTTCCTTAGTCTAATAGCATGATGGCAACTCTTGCTTTTTGGGGTTTACTTGATGAATGTAATTTTTTTCTATCCCCTCAGTTTTGTTTTGTGTATTTCTTTGTTTTTTACATGTGTTTCTTTTAAGTAACAGATTGTGGGGTTTTGTTTTTATCAAATCCATCTCTTTTTTTTTCATTTTATTGTATTATTTAATCCATTCACATTTAAAGTTATGGGTTAGGCTTATATTTTCCTTCATCTATCTCTGAAATTAATGGTTTTTTTAGTTATGATTTTCCCCCTTCTGATATAAACAAAGTATTATGTTCCTTCAGTTACTCTGCTTTAATCTTTTTTTTTTTTGGTGGCCCTCTTCCCAGTGGCTCTCTTCTCCTCATCCTATCCTCTCTTCTTGTTTGTTAACCCTTTCCCTTTAGGATTTTTCCTCTCCTCTGCTTTTATCTGGTTATATGTATATTCTTTCTCCCTTTTTTTTCTCTTAGTCAAGCATATTCCCCCTTCCTCTCTTCTCCTTCAGCTAGTCCTGTTCATTTGTTTTTAATTTTCATTTTTTCTACACTCCTTTCAAAAAATAATTTTTCTCATTCTCTTCATTATCTGTCTTCTCTTTCTGTTTGTTCTAGACTGACATTTTCTGATTCATGACCCCTTTAATCATCTGATCTTTCTTTTCTCTACATTTTTCATATAATCAAAGCTTCCAAGGTATCCATCCTAGGCTCTGCCACTTAGTAGGGCTTATCTCATGGACTCTTCTTTTCCATCGTGTCTCATTCTCAAAACAATGCCAGTTACTTCAGGTGTTAGAGAGAGAAGGCTGTCCCATGATAAGGCATCTCTCCCACCTCTACCTCTACCTCCTTGCCCCCCTTGACCTATACTCTGTATTTTTGATCCTTTCACACCTACATATGCCTGGCAATTTCCTCTCTGTGTCCATGTTCTCCTACTCCTCCAAGTGCCAGATGCCCCCCAGGAGTTCCAAATCCTTGCTTCATAGAACAAGTGGATTTTTCAGATACCAAATCCTCCAGTCATTATCCAGTGTAAGGTCCTCATCTCTCTTCACAGATACACACATTAATCAGTGAAACCCCTTCCACCTCCCAAGTAAGGCCTACTTCTTTTCCACCCTTTTCCAGTCTTTCTGACCTCTTCCTCACCCATCCTCATTCCCCTGGAGTTAACTCCCCTGTTCTGATTCTGAGGCCAGAAAGATTCCCTTCCCCTCATTGTTAGCCAGTCATGGGCTGCTCAGTGTCCAGTACTAAGCATGATCAGAGATGTGAATAAGAAATGACCAGGCCATGTGGGTAGTTCAAGGAAGAACCATGAACTCCATTTATTGATTCTTTGAATAAGGTTTTTAAAGATCCAAAAGACAAAGACTGAAGTATTCTTATCCTACGCATATCCTGGAACTTTATTATCAATAGAATAGTCTGCCATACCCTGGAAGTAGCTTGGATAAGGTAAGGCTTTGTAATCAAGGACCCAGGAAGTCATGGGGAAAGTCAGTTGTCTCTTATCAAAGTGTATCTACAGGACAAAGGATACAGGCTGCAATCTCAAAGACATCTGCATAGAAACTGATCCCCAAGAGTCAAGTATTTTGACTTACAATAGTATAAGGAACAAGTTCTTTTAGGTGCCTGAAGTCTGGGGGCAAAGGCTTTGATGTCAGGATATCAAACAAAAGTCCTTTTAGGTGTACCCCTGGGGTTCTTTCAGGGGAGCCAGCCTTTGCAAGCCCAGTCACCTCAAGGGGTATTAGGGTACACTATTAAGGTTTTTATCTGAGTCCTAGATCAGGCCTCCTTGGCTCCCCACACTAGCCCTTGATTTAATTCTGGTGTATCACTCACTCTTCTCTATCCTACTCCCGTCTTCCTTTTTCTGTACCCTCTCCTACTGTAATGCAGACCCACAAAAAGAAGCGTTCACCTGTAGGTAGGGGGTCTGCAGGCTCTATTCATAATGCCCCCATCCAACTCTTCACTGTTACCTCTACCAGATTCCCACCTTCGGTCCTGTCTCCTTGTGCGTATTCAGAAAGAAGTCTCTTACTGGTCTTTCTGTTGTCGTTCTGTTGTTGTTGCTGCTGTTGTCCTATTCGCTGCTCCTGCATTTCTGTTGTTTGGAGTGTTCGAGAAGCAAGTAATCTCTTCAAGTTCTGGTTTTCTCTCTAAAAATGTTTCAAATGCTTTACTCTTGAATATCCGTCTTTTGTCTTGTGCAGTTAAGCTCAGGTTTGTAGGAGAGGACATCTTGGGTTGCATCCTGAGCTCCAGTGTGTGTGGAACACACTGACACACTGTCCTATCCCTTCCACCTTCTTCTAGTGGGTTATTTATTGGAACATCTTATCCTTTGTATCTGAAGGTCTTTCTCCTGATGGCTTGCTGAATTTGTTGTTTCTGAATTGAATTGTTCAATTTAACCACTTTGTGTTTTGGAGTTAGTAGCGTTGACTGATTGTTTTTTTCTTCTGTGAATTCTTCGAATTGGTATTTCATTGTCTTTGTTTAGAATTTCTGGAAAATTCTCTTCTACTATGGTGTTAAAGGGTTTTGGGTTTTTGTTGTGAACAGTCTAACAAGCAGTCTTCCGTTAGTTAAGCCCTTATTACTAGCCCCCTTAGTTTTGCAAGCAGTCTTCTGTTTGATAAGCCCTTGTTACTGGCCCCCTTAGTTTCGCAATCTAGCATACCTTGCCGTTTATCTAAGTTTCAGGATGGGCGCACTCCCCCA
>CM053591.1:53402188-53418791 GCA_028646515.1 Pseudochirops corinnae | reverse complement strand
CTGATATGGTTCCTCATAGCCAAGCTGACTTTAGTGGGAAGTATCTTTGTGTGCGTTTTGGAGTTCTAGGATTGGTTTAGAGTCCTATTTTATGGGTATTTTGGGGTGGCTATGTGAAAGCTGCGATATGTTGCTGCTTCTACACCGCCATCTTGGCTCCGCCCCCCAATAATGACTTCTTAAAGAAGGTACCACTTAAGGAGCGCCTTGAAAGCAGTGACAGATTTGGAGAGGCAGAGCTTACAAGGGATAAGCAATGCAGGTATTGAAGATGATTTATGTAGAGGCTAGGAGATGGAATCTTTTCTATGGGGAATAGCAAGTAGACCATTTTGGCTAGAACACAAGAGGACCTGGGGCTGTGGCAGGGGGTGGGGGTGGGGTGGATATGTGATTAGCCTGGAAAGAGGTTAGAGCCAGGTTGTAAGGGACTTTAAATGCTAGGAGAAATTATTATTTTCTATTGTATTAAAAACCAATTATTAGGGTCCAGCCTCTGTAGCAAGTCAGTCTCTGAAGGATGTGACTGATGGATGAGATTGCCCTAATCCTTGAGGAACATTCTCCTGGATCTTGGGCAGGACTCCACCCAACTAGGAAACCTTACTTCTGTTTAGAGTGCAAACAGAATCTAATATAGATGAATTCTTGCCCTTTGGGAATAAGCCCCTGTTCTTGCAGCATCTCCATTGGAGTCTAGAGTGACCCAGCTCATGAAGGAGAAAACCAATCAAAGTGATCTGGATGGAGATGGATTCCCCTGTCCTGATTGCTGGAGGTGGCTGAGTCTCATGATCACGTCATGGTCTCAGAAGGAGCTGAAGACTTTTAGTCCACTTCCTTATTAAATGTCCACCAAGCAGGGTTGACTTCTCCTGTCAAGCGCATTCCCTTTCAAAGAAATACTTAAGGCATTCAGTGTCTCCATTAGTTGTCTTTAGTTACTGAGAGAAATCACTGCCATAACAATTAATAAATTGATTATTAATTACTCAGAAACTCTGTCTCTTGGGGATTTTCATTCATCACAATGCCAAACGGTATTTTATCCTAATGATGAATCACTGAATAAATCAGTAAAGCAATGATGAATCACTGAAGGTTCTTTTTAGGAGAATGACATAGACAGAATTGTTCTTTAGGAATATTAATTTGACAGTTGTGTGGAGGCTGGATTGGAGCAGGGAGAGACGATACAGGGGGATCAATTACAAAGGAAGTAGAAATACTCCATGTAAGTGGTAATAAAGGCCTGGTATATGGCTGTTCGTGTAAGGCGCCTTTCCAGGTTTTTCTGAAGTCATCCTGCTTGTCATTTCTTACAGCACCATAGTATTCTATTTCATTCATATGCCAGAGCTGTTTAGCCATTCCCCCATTGATGGGCATTCCTTCCATTTCCAATTCTCTGCCAACTGGGGTTTCTTTGTTAACAAGGTACAGCAATGACTTGCTTGTGTGGAAACAATTTAATGTTATAAATAATAGAGTAATAATATCTCTGTTCTTTTTTAAAGTAGAGAAATGTGTGAAGAAACATAGTTTCAAGGGCACCAAAGTGATACTACCTTGGTAAAAATTTAAGAGTTGAGACATAATTCCAAAAGAATTGTTGATTTGATAGGAGAAAGTTGGGGACTTTTTAAGTAAAAGGTTGAGTCACTGAGAGTCAGGAAGCTCTCATTTTAGTCAATGAAAATTATGACAGGAAGGGCAAGAGGCATCATGCAAGGTAAGCAGAGGAGGAAGAGGATCCTGAAAAGAGCTGAAGACACCTGCTTCCTTGGAGCTGTGGTGGAAACAGTCAACTGAGAGGGCTTCAAGTGAGCAATCTCCAGTTAGCTGGAGAGAGAAATGATTTCACTGATCAAAAGTTGTAGTGGTGGCTTTTCTCTACCTAGAGCTGGAGAAAGGTGGAGCGTTTTGTAAGGGTTTGTTCTCTGTTGCTTCCTCTGGTTTGAGAGCAGAGGGGTTTTTGCAACTGCTCAGTATCCTGATGAACCACCTTAACCAGTAAACCTGAACGAGAGCTAACACTTTGTAAGGGTTAATTGAAAGAGCTTATTATTCTGGGTTCAAGAGATGAGAATATCCTCTCTGAAGAATGAACAGTGAGGGTCAATAGTCAATCGGTGACCAGAGAAGCAATTTCATGTAGTGCAGATGTTCCTGAATGGACCAATTTACACTGAAACCTCAGGCTGGAGTTGGGAGGTTTTTTTCTCCCTATGTGTTTTCCCTGCCAGGTTCCTAAAAGTACAAGCCAAATCTTTACCATAGCTATGAGTACATTGATAGAAGAGTGTAATCTGGGTTTATATGTGTATTACAATGAATTTTTCTCATTTCTGTATTTGTCCTAATATAATAATACTATAATAGTCTTTATTTTTGCCTTATTGTTAGCAAATGGTTATGTTTAAGACCTAAAAATGTGATTATTATGAGTGACTGGTTGTGTGTGTAGAAAACACATTGCATGGGGGCTCAGGAGCTAGAGTGATGAATAGGAGAAGTGTATTTCCCCTCAGAAGTGTCTCAGGACCCTCAGGGAATTTAAAGCAGATAGTGATAGCTGATAGTCTGAGTCTGGGAGTGTCTCATATTGAGTCACTAGTAGCATAGACATTAAAACTCCATCAGACTGGGTCCCACTGTAACCCATTATATGACATTACATTGTGGGGCACTGGAACAGATCACATACCTCATTTAAAGTGTTTTTTAAAAAGAAGAAAATTGATCAGGTAAGTGGATTGGTATACAACAATGAAGACCCAGTTGAGATTTGCTAACATAAATGTGTAATGGACCTAATTGGCATGGTTGTATGACTGATTTCCTCTACTGGTATTCAGCAGCTAGAGATAAGGCCTGAGAAGCAAATAATTGGGGTAATCCAGTATTGGGGGAGGGGAACTGGAAATGAAGGACAAGTGATTGATAGTGTATTATCACTCAAATGAGCCATATTATAGTTAACCTGAAATTTATTAAGCTCCTACTACATGAAAAACACTGTAATAGGTGATGAGGATACAGGATGGCTATGACAGACTACTAAGAGGAAGAGAGAACACAAAGATGATAAAATAAAGTGAGATAAGTGCAAAGGACAGGTCTCAATAAAGTACTCCATAAATTTTTGGTTTTGTTTTTTGGGTTTTTTTTGCTTTTTGGAGGGCAGTTGGGGTTAAGTGACTTGCCCAAGGTCACATGGCTAGTCAGTGTTAAGTGTCTGAGGCTGCATTTGAACTCAAGTCCTCCTGACTCCAGGGCTGGTGCTCTATTCACTGTGCCAACTAGCCACCCCATACTCCACAAATTTTGAAGAGAGAAATATCACTTTCACTGAGAGGGGCTTCATGGCAAAGGTAGCTGTTGAATAAACCTTTGAAACAAGAGAATTCCTTCCAAATTCCCTCTGGGAGACAGATAAGAGGTTGGGAAAATGATAATTAATCATCTTCAGTGACCATCCCAGGATACATACATAAGTACACATATATATGCACCTCCATACTGCACATTACATATACACATACCTACAACACACACATGTGTGTGTATACATATGTATGAGAATTTTTGTTTCTAAGCATTACCTTGCTTTACCACAAAGCAGCTGTGTTCTGCTCCAGAGGACGGTGTTCAGTAATTAATGTCTCTACCAGGGGGTTAAAGACGGACTGGCATTCTGGATGGGATTTGCAATTCAGAGAGACAAGCATTCCCTCTAAACCCTGAGAATGATTTGGGTTGTCAAGCTCTTCGAGCCAGAAGGTACATTTGGGTTAACTTGGGTTATGCTGGTAAATGTTGAATAACTGGCTCTCAAAAAAAAAATAACACCCCCCAAAACAAATTAAAAAACCAATGTAGAGGTGTAATGTTAATATGATGTAAGATCTTCCCCCAGGTGGAGCCCATTAAGGGAAGCTTGCTTAGGGGAGACTGGCTTGTAAGAAGGCTTTCACACCTTTTGCTAATTCCTAATTAGGCACTGAGTCATGAGGGTTGTGATGACTTCTGGCTCTCAAAAGTGTATATGTACTCTGAGTTGGTATTTTGCTTTGGGGGCTCACTTAGGAGAAGGATCTTGTGATTCCCTGGTCAAGATTCTGAGTGGCCGTATGTTCAGAGCTCCCCAACTGCTCACATGTAAAGACTTTCTTGACCCAGGGATGTATGTAAAGTGTATAGTGATAATCATTAAATATCATATCTTTGCCCAAGTCTGAATTATTAAACAAACTACTTTTCCCTGGGTCTGCAACTTCAAAGACCAGAGGTGAGATTCCCCTTATCTTGGGACTTATTCCACACGAGAGCAAGACAGACATTCTGAGACTGTAAAATGTAAATAGACCCTGATCTGGTTGTTGTCAATTTGCATTTACAACCAAGGAACTCTGTATAGATGATAACAAATGGAAGTCATAAAGTTTTGAGACATGGTCATTCTGAATTGGGATGGTTCTAAAATGTATAAGTCTTTTGATTCTCTCTGTTCATCAACCAGGACTTTAGTCCTGCACTCCTTGTACAAGTAATGCTAGCATTAAGGGAAGAATAATGAATAAATTCTGTAATTTTTATATTACTATCTGTTTGTCTCTTTAACCAAACCTTTTTCTAGATGTTGACAATAGCAATATTGCTTTGATTCAGGCAGTCAGAGCCCTGTCTGTTGGTCTTTATTTCTCTACTTTTATTCTCTCTGAAGTTCAGTGTACTGACTTTTCTCCTGAACTAGTGAATGTAATTTTAAAAGACTGTTGACCCCTTAAACAATTCTCTTCTAATAAAGCAAATCTAAGAACCAGTACTAACAGCCATCCTGGGTATGCCAGTATGGCTGCCACTACAAGAGGGGAGACACTTTCTAGTGATTTGTAGTATTTTCTGATTTCCAAGGTATGAATGCTCCCACTAAAGATTTTACAATCAGCTCTCTCGAGCGAGTTCTAACTTGCTCCAGCACACCCTGGTAATACTCAAGAGTTATTTTTTTTCTTCTTAAAGATGCATAGTCAGCAAGAAAACAGACTGAGGAAAAAATCAGGACTGTGCCAGCTGAGCAGCACCAGCAATGGGGAAGATTGCATCCTTGGTAATGCTGGTGTAGCACTGGGGCAGACTGAACAGTAACGGTAATAACAAAGGTTTATATAGTTCTTAGCATATACCAGGCATTGTGCTTTACAATTATCCTCTTTGATCCTCACAACTCTGGGAGGTAGGTACTATTATTATCCCCCAATTTTCAGATGAGGAAACCGAGGCAATCAGGTTAAGTGATTTGCCCAGGGTCACCCAGCTGGTAAGTATCCAAGGCTGGATTTGAACTGAGTTCAAATGAGTCCTGACTTCAGACCTAGTGCCCTATCCTCTATGCAACTTAGCTGCCTACAGGTTACAATGGTGGCTTCCAGGACTGAACTAAGTTTTGAAAATCTTGAGTTCTTTGTCTCAAAATGCTTGCAAGGACCTGACATCCCACATTGATCTCTCTTCTCTGCTACGGTTCAGCTCTCCTTTCTCTCTTTCTTATTTTTTGTTCATTGTTCCTGTGCGGCTGCTTCTCACCAACCCAGCTAATTAATTCTGACCAGGGTGGAGGATGCCATCTCCCCAGTTATGACTGCCGCTCAATTCATGCAGTCCCAGCCCCTTCCTCAAGTCTGTAGAATCTCAGATTCATCACTCCTATTAGACATCAGACACATAGAGGACTTTGGGGAAGGATACTAAACAATCTTCCAAGTGGTAAGTAAAAGGAATAAAAGGCTTTTCCATTTGCCCAACAAACCCAGCAAGTTTCTAATGTGTGACATAATTACAAAATACTTAAAATCCTCACTGCTTTCAAAGAAATGAGACCTGGCATGTTTTCCCTTCTATTTCATCTATAGTGTTTGAAAAACCTGCCAAATTTTCATCAAGCTGTCCAAGATGACAGTCTAATTATTAGATCTAACTAGAGGGGCTCATGTTTTTTGTCTTCAGGCCAAAGCATCTACAATTATTTTAATTCATGCTTACCATAATGTGCCCATGAAATACACTGCAGCTAAGAGACCAGATGGAATGGGAACATAATATACACTGATTTTATTGATCTGGACATGCTAATTATAATAATTTTACAGTAATTTTTAAAATTAATTTTTTTCAATCAATGAAAACCTGTCTTCTCTAGCTTTTGCATTCTCCCATCCTGACTGAGAAAGGAAGAAAAGTAAAATCCCTGTTACATACGAGTATTGACATGCAAATCAAGCAAAACAAATTACTCCATTGCCCATGTCAGGGAATGGGGGGAGAATGGGTAGCATATTTTATCACAAATCCTCTAGAATCATGGTTTGTCACTGCATTGATCAGAATTTCTAAATCTTTCAAAGTTATTTGTCTTTACAATATTGTTATATAAATTCTTCTCTTGGTTCTGCTCATTTCACTCTGTATCAGTTCATACAAGTCTTCCCAGGTTTCTCTGAAGTTTTTCCCTTCATCATTTCTTCATCACATTTATATATCATATAATTGTTCAGCCATTTCCCAACTGATGAGCAACCCCCTAAGTTTCCAATTCTTTGACATCATAAACAGAGCTGCTATAAATATTTTTGCACCTATGGATCTTTTTCCTCTTACTCTGCTCTCTTTGGGGTATAAACTTAGAAGTGATATTGCTGAGTCAAAAGGTATGCACCGTTTAATAACTTTTTGGAAATCAGTTATAATAACCTGGGTCGATATTAAGTCTGCCATTAAGTAACCCCAAAACTAAAAAAAGTAACTCTGGACATGGTCCTAGGATGAAGTCTTAATGAACAATTGGCCTTAGGCTGGGGTAGGGAGTGGTAGAGACCAAAGGAGGGTCCTTGCATTCTGGTTACGTAAGAATTTCTGCTATAGGAAATATTTCTGCTCTAGGAAAGCCTTGTAAGTTCCTTGTATCTTCAGCTCTGTATGAAATGGTTCTGTAATAAACAGACTATCCAATACATCCCTGTCTTGCTTTAATCAGCTGGTTGCTAGGCCATGCAACTGTGCTGGTCACAGTACCCTTCCTCCTATCTTCTCAGCTGAGAACCTTGTCTCATATTGTACAGAAAAATGAAGTCATTTGATGTGAGCTTCCTCTTTTCCCTCTTCCCCATCTCATATCACTCATATGCCTTCTACCACTATCTACTCCTTCACCCTTATCTCACATGAAGAAGTGTTCTTACTCCTTTGCTTTTTTTGTATGCAACCTGTCTCACTGATACTGACTATTGCCCTATTTTCCAGCTTACCAGGACCTCCTCTTTTCTGGGAGCCCTATGGTGGAGGGGGGATAATACCAATTATCTGACTATAGATAGGCCTCTGCTGCCAATATTGCCCTTATTCTCCAAGGAACAGGTAGACAGTTTCACTTCTTCCCTGTTACAAGAATGCAAGCCACCTCCCAAAACCCTTCAAACTCTCCTTGAGAATGTGCTATTCAATGATCACTATGTACTGTAGTACCAGTAGCAATATGGAAGGCCCTATCACTTCCCGATTACAGTAAACAAAGTACTATGCTGGGCCCACCTTTGCCCCATAACAGACTCTAAGTACCCACTCACTATGCCGAGGCCTGAGAATTGCCTCCTGTGTTAACTGAGCACTCCTTATAGCAGGGGCCTTAACACTGACCCCCTGTGCAGAGAGGCCTAGTGGTGTGATCTGTTCTGGGCCCAGTGATAGGCATCTATTCCAAAACATAATACTGCCACAGGCTCTGCTTTGCCTCCCTGTGCTGGATGCAGCCACTGCTAGGGCCTAAGCTCTGTTCTTTATGCTGTAGTGGGCACTTCTGCTGCCTCTCTGTTTTGGGAATTGCACAAGGGAATCCCTTACCTAAACCCTCTCTGCAAGATTCACTGTTACCATTTATAGCTGAGGTGTCAAATTCCCCACTCCCCACCACAGGCAACCTGAACCAGATTAAAATGTAACTGGGAAATATTTAACAAAACAAATAAAAATACAATACAACATAGATAATGTTAATTTATGGTTTTCTAAGCCAGCAGGTAAGTAGGAAGGGACCCATTTCTGTTTGTGTTTGACACCTATGGTTGTAGGATGAAGAGTGTAAGCTATCTCTTCTTTTAAACTTTTAAAATTGATAAATCCCCACCTCCCCTTATCCCCAACAAATCAACTTGGGGAACATTTGGCACAATTTTTAAAAGGTCTCTGGGTTCCTGGGGAGGCTCAAGCATTGTCCTTTCAAGTACTTCTTGTGGTTTACTGCACTAAAGAGTGCCAACAAAGTTCATATAGTTCTACATGGCCTCCCAAGTGTCAAATTAAAGAGTCCCAAGCACTTCAGCTTCAGAATGTTTTAAGATGAACTCCAAATTCCATTCTTTAGTGAAGGACCAAGCCAGAGGGGTGCTGACAAATGTTTAATAACTGACTCGCCAAAAAGAAAAAAAAAACATAAGCAGGCCATACTTTTCAGTTTAATGTGCATTTTCTCTATCTCTTGCTTTAGTCTAAGCAATCAACAAAACAACAAATCAAGTCCCGATTTCTGGATTGCTCATTTCCAAGTTGTAAATGCTCACACGGAAAATTTTGCATTTGGCTCTCTTAACCAGACGGAGCTGGCTCCAGCACACCTCTAAGCCCAAGCCTTACTGGTTGGAAATGCAAATTATCATCTCCCCCAGACAAAAATTATGTAAATTAAATAACATTTTATAACATTTATCATCATTAGGACATGATTCTTAAAGACACAGCACACAGTTTTATCTGTCTCTTCTTTGCTGACTTTCTATCGATTTCTAATCTCAGAGCATCTTGAAGGCCCTCTAGAGTATTCAGTCAGCTCAACCAGAAGCATAGAGGCCAACAGGATTCATTTTCCTCCATATCCCCCTTTATTCATTTCAATGAGTTCATGCCAATGGAATACTGCCAACTATTACCACTTGTGGTGGCCTGGCCCTAATTCAGTCTGGTCTAATGCTTCAGGTTCAGAATGGAATTAAATGAAATGCTAGTAAACCATCAAGGGTTAACAAAATCAGTTTACAAAGCGAAAGTAGTGACAACGTATTCAGCAAGGTTATTGCATTGATTAGCTGGGTTCGTTGGGCAAGTTGGGCCTTTACTGTCTCTCTGTTAGCCGTGCTGGTCAATTGGTCAGAAGCCTGAGAGAAGAAACTTCTGATTCCTTGTTCTCTGGGTTTTTATACTTTAGACACAAGAAACCTATGGCAGTGGCTTAGCTGGGGACATCCTGAGCCAAAGAAAAAGTAGGCTAGCCTTTCTAGCAGATAGTGCTCCTACTACAATGATTAAATCCAATTTGATGTTAACAATGTGGTTTCAGTGCTTAGATTTTACATGTTAAGGTCCCCTTTTGAATATGTTTTATCGTGGAAGCTAGTCAAAACTGACAACATTTTTAAGAGTTTAAAGCTATCAAAAGATAAGAAGATGGAATTAAGTAAGTCAACAAATCATCCTCATTTGATGTCCTTCTCCATTACTTGAAAAAGGTGACCATCTTCATCCTGCCAGTTCTACCATTAATTTAATGATATATTATACCAGATTTTTTGGACTACTTAGCAAGAGTAACTCACTGTAAAATACCTAGAAAATGATATTTTATACTTTTCCTCAAGACTTTTTCCCAACTAATTTACAGAAATGTGATATAATATCCATTGCAACCAATTCTGTATTCTGACCTACATCATTACCCATGACATCCTCATTGCTTATTAAAGAAGAGTAGAGAGACCTGTCATTAAATAGCTAGGTCCCAAAGAAAAGATTGTTATCTTTGGCCACCCCCACCCTGGAATTCAATAACTCCTTTAAAAAGAATACTCATGCTGGTCTGTGTCTCATTCTTTGGGGATATTTTATGAAGCACTGAATACAGGCAAGCTCTTCAGGCTAACCCACAAAAAGCTACTGATATGGCATATGTACTGACTGATAACAGCTGAAAATCTAAAGCGTTTGGGGATCACTTTACCCAGCTCCAGAGTATTTAGGGTGACAGATTTACTTATGTTGTCCTCCTTGTCCCCCATTAAATTATTACTGTTGCTGTGATTTTGTGGAAGGAATGCGGAATTTGGAGGAAGGAGAAGCCTGGGTTGGGCTCCTGGTTCTACCAGTTACTGGGTATGTGACTAGGCAAGTCACTTGTCAGTCTCCTCATCTGTAAAATGGAGATAATGCTTCCATTGCCTACCCTACAAGTTTATTGTGAAGAAATCACTTTGTAAACCTTAAAGCAGTAGAGGAATGTTAATTGTAATTCTCATGATAAGAAAACAGTGGGAAAAATGTAAGTGAAGTGCAGAAGTTGAATTTAGTACATTTCACTGACAGCTAAGGAAACTAGTATACTGCAAAGGGCTAACGCATGTTTATGCTAAACTTTTAACTTTCTGTGACAAGGTTTGATATTTCATGTATGAAGATTTAAGGTCACCTTCCTTTTAGGGACCTGATGGTTCCCATGCTGCTGACAAATAGAAAGGGGTTTTGGACTGGGACCAGAGTGCATCTGACTCTTTTCCAAAGCCAGAAAGAAATTACTTTTAGATTATACATAACTATCTGTTCCTTTTCTAATCTCCCAGTCCTCAATCAGAGCAGATTGCTGTTCATCTTATTACAATAAAGTCCTCGCTGAAGTCTATTACACAATAAAAAAGCTGTTAAAAATTGGAATGTTTGCCAAAAAAGAAATAATACTATATGTGGAGATTAAAAACAGCTTAATGAATTTTTCTTCTGTCAAATTTCCTTTTTCTGGATAGAAAGGGTGGTGAGAAGGAAATAAATTCTGGATGAAATGTAAATACTTAGGAATCTTAAAGTTTATTCTGGACTATGGTAATAAGCAAATGGGACACGTTCTGAAAGGGTCTTTTCATGTACCAAAGCATCACAGCACCAATAATTAATTTTTATCTCTGAGACCTCAACATCCTGCCTCTTTCTGAGTTGACATTTCATTCATAAAGTCCCTTACTCTTAATGGAACCTTTAAGTTGGGAACTTTAGTGGGAGATACATGAAGGTAACCAAGGGTTTCCTTGCTGGATTCCATCAAATTGCTCAGTGGGCTATATACACTTAAAGGTTTATCGCAGTCAAATGAGACAGGATAGTCTTCCATATCTCACACTGGAGAATTGGAGTATACATCATAGTTACATATGTTTTTCTTATTGGGGAATGCCAAGTTAAAAACTTCAGTTAATCAGTTAAGGTTGGTAAAAAGGGGTTTTGTTAAATTCAAAACTATTTCCTACTACAAATTGACAGATACATCATAGAACGGGGTCACATTTCTGTAATTTTTTTTCAAAATTTTATTTTAGACTCAAATGCCAGAACACAAATACAGAATGGAGAAAAGAAACAAAAACAAATTATAAATTTAAATATTGGAACTTAAATACAAAGTTAGAAAGAAAAGAAAAAGCACGTCATGTGCATAAGAGAGGATTCAAAATATGTAATAATAAATTTTCATTTCAAGAAAGCCTGTATGATAAATAATTCTCGTTGTGTTGAGAATGATCCATCTTTTCTTTGCTTCCTTGTGAGTTTTCTTTTGTTCTTTGTGCACCCTCCCTCAACACCCCCTCCCCAAAAGGCCACAATAAAGTTTAGATATGTTTCTCTCTAGCTATAGATATATACATTTCTGTATGATTCTGTATGATAAATATACACATTTCTGTTATTACAAAATGTTAGAGCTAGGAAGAACCTTAGAAACCTCTAGACCAATGTCCCCCATTTTTCCAGATTAGGAAATTGAAACTCAGAGATTTCTGTCCAAGGTCACAAAATATAACAGTAACAGAGTAGTGACTAGAACCCTGGTTTCCTGATTCCCAGGTCAGCCCTATTTCTATTACACCAAATATCTCTCACTAAAACTCTGTGCCTTTGGCAACATGTAGATACCTTTATATATACCTCTTTGTCCTTCATAGCCATCACAATACTTCTTATTTTAGATAAAATGTTATATCTCAAGGTGGTGATAGTGATGTGATTGTTGTATTTACCAAGCATATGAGAAGAAAAGATCCAGCACCTATCATATTAGTCGTAAGCACATAGTATATCCTCATCATACCTCACTGACTAATACCTTAAAAACACACATTAAGCTCTGGAAATAATAAATTAAACTGAAAGTTTATTTAAATGCTCCTAAATAATGTGGCTTTGATGGCAATAATCAACATTCCATCAGCCTGCCATATTTTTTATAAAAACATAACATCCCAAGGCATTAGAATATTAAACCAAGGTACACTATCCCTTTGTATAAGAAAAACACACTAGACCATTTCCTTTCAGTGACTGCATTTACGTTCTGGCAGAGATAGTATGATTACACTGAATGTGTAGTATCCAAGGTGACCAAGCTCCCTTGTGTATATAGGTTAAGCTCAGGTTTCTAAAACTGTCACCCAATGTTCTGTGCCTATTACCTCTATTTAATGTTTGTTATGCTGGCTTAGTCCATAGGACAAATGATGAAGGTTAACAAAGGGGGAACTGGGAACGAGCTGGACAAAATGTATGCTGAACTAAGTTTATGATGAGTCTGTTTTTATCTAGCTGTTATGATTGAATAATTTGGGGTGATTTTTAGAAAGTTGTATAGGTTTTACATATTAGGTACCAAACAGCAACTTAGGGAAAATATGTATATACTGTAATGTTTTATTTTTTGGTTTTTTGCCAGAAAATACTAAATATACAACTTGAAGCAAAACACAATTGCTTCATGGTAAAACTAAGCTTAATTCTGATTAGGAAATAGGACTTTAAAAAACACTGCTAAAGCCTTTGTTTTTTAAAATTATGCATTTTAACAAGTTTGAAGAGAGAAAGCATGGCTTGGAGTTGAGAAGACCTACATTCATATCGTGTCTCTGACATATACTGACTGCTTGACCATGGGCAAGGCACTTAATCTCTCAGTGTCCCAGAAAGAGCTCTAAGGCAATAAGACACAGTCACAAACATTTATAAAGTGCTTCCCACGTGTTAAGGACTGTGCTTTGGGGATACAAAGAAAGGCAAAAACATGTCTCTGCCCTCAAGGAGGATGCATTCTAATGGAGTTGGGGAGCAAAACATATAAATCACACACAAACATACCCATATTTACATAGATAGATGATAGATAGATAGATAGAGACAGACAGACAGACAGATTAGATAGATAGATAGATAGACAGGTAGATAGATAGATAGATAGATAGATATAGACAGGTAGATAGATAGATAGATAGCTAGATAGACAGAGACAGACAGACAGACAGATAGATAGAGACAGACAGACAGACAGACAGACAGATAGATAGACAGGTAGATAGATAGATAGATAGATAGATAGATAGATAGATAGATAGAGTAGATAGATAGATAGAAAGTTGTTGATCTTCATCAGAGGGAGGAATTTCCACTCCAATAAAATCACACTCATACACAAAAGTTTGAAGTTAACTTTGATATATTTTCTTAGAAAAAATGTATCAACATTAACTAATAGTTGTGTGAGCCGGCATTATACAGCACATATTCAAAGACTTTTTTTTTAACATCAATCACAAAACATGCAAGGATATTTGGGCCAGCCCCTCCCAATTTCTATGCTTTAATAATGTTTCCTTAACAGTTTAATTGAATGCTCAGTACTCACATTTGTTAGCTTTCAACTTTCTTTCATCTACTTGAGGAAGATCCACATAATCCATATAGTATTCATAGCCATAGTAAGAGTTAGAGTTGGTATAGTTGGTTCTGTTGGCCATGTCAGTTATGCCCAGAGAGTGCTGAGAGAGAGGAGCAGGGCCCTTTTATGCAGAGCTAGCTACGCTCTCTGTCCCTGGACATTGCATAATTGATTTCTGGGTAAATAATTCCAACTATGTCTTTGGGTCTCTAAGATCTGCAGACTCAAGGACTGACTATGCAGTAGAGCAATTTAGCAAGAATAAATGACCGGGTAGAACTGATCCCTTTCAAATGGTGCAGCAAAAACAAACAGAAAAAACAAACCTTGGAGTCAGAGAACCCACGTTCAAGTAGTAGGTTTGTCTGACACTATCTGTGTGACTCTGGGCACGCCTCTTAACTTCTCTAGGTCTCAGCTGATTCCTCTGTAAAGTGAGGGATTGGAGTAGAGAGCTTCTGAAATTTCTCAGATCTAACTACAGGGTTTTTTTTTTTTTTGGCTTTTTGGAGGGGGGAAGGCTAGACAATTGGGGTTAAGAGACTTGCCCAAGGTTACATGGCTAGTAAGTGTTAAGTGTCTGAGGCATAATTTGAACTCAGGTTCTCCTAACTCCAGGGCCTGTGCTCTATTCACTGCGCCACCTAGCCGCCCCTAAAACTATGATTTTTTTTTATTTACACACACACATATACATCAATTGGTTTTAGGCAAGTAAGCCTATATATAAACTGCAAAAAAGGTGCTGATCTGCATTGGTAGAATTTCCTTACCCAGGCATTTCTTATAGCAACAAAATATGCAGTTAGGTGGTATAGTCAATAGAATGTTGGACCTGGAGTTAGGAAGATCTGAGTTCAAGTCTTGCCTCAGATACTGTTAGTTGTGCGATCCTAGATGGTAAAATGGATAGGGTGCCAGGCCTGGAGCCAGGAAGACCTGAGTTCAAGTCTGACCTCAAACACTGACACTAACTGTATGACCCTGGGCAAGTCAATTAACCTTGTTTTTCTCAGTTTCCTCATCTATAAAATGAAGGAAATGGCAAAACACTCCAGTACCTTTGCCAAGAAAACCCCAAACAGGATCAATCATGAAGTGTTAAACACAACTGAAAACTACTGAACAACAATAACAAGGCAAATCACTTAAGTTCTGTTAGCCTGAGTTTCCTCATCTGTAAAACAGGGATAATAATCTTGCTCAGTGTTCTCAGAGCTGTAAGGATAAAATGGGGTAATATTTGTAAAACTTTATATAAATGCTAGCTAATATTATTAAATCACAGATCCAGCCCCTATCCCTAGCAAAGCACCATGGTAAGTGCTGGAGTTACAAAGACAAAACGAAATAGTCCCTCCCCTGAAGAGGAATACAACAGGAAAAGAGAGAAGGACATGCATGATTACTTGAGAAGAAAGAGACAACTAATTACTGGGTAAGAGGGAATCAAGAAAGGCTTTCCATTAGAGATGCCAATCCCAGGCTTATGTTGAGGTAGGATGTATGTTGGTACCATTAAGCAATGATGACTCACTGGTGAGGAATCTACATTTGGGGACATTTGTCTAGTGCTGTCTGTCCAGAACACACATCTAGCGTTAAAATGAAAACAAAAAGTGTCTCTCTCAAGATGTGGTGCTCTCCTCCAAATTTATCTGATTCTCTAAAGAATTGCATGGTGTATTGCATTTGTCAGCGTTAAAGATGGCTGTTTATTTAGGCTGTGTTCCCAGACTATATCGTGCTCTTGAGAGACAGGAGCCTAGGATAGTTTACTGACCTCTTTGCTGATGTAATGGGTGAGGAGGATGCTTTTGAGTTTAAGCCTTGCACAACACCAGGTTGTGTACTATCTGTTCCTAAGGCTAGGAGGCGAAGGGGCTAGGACTTGGTAGAAGTTTGGATAGGATCCACATCTTTTTATTTTTCAAATATTTGGAATAAGCTCAATCAAATATAGATGGTTCTTGGAATTATCTATGGAAAATGAGCAAGAATTTAGAATGTAAAAATAGAAAGTGGCCTACTGAATATTCTGCATCTGAAGGCACTGCTTTTTGATCTCATTTCTTCACAATCCTGGTTTGGGTCTACGCAGCTGGAGTAAAGCAGAGTTTGGGACAGTATATAGACAGCCAACTTAGTTATAATGTACTCCCTTGCTCACCTCTTATGTTTGTGTTGATTATGCAGATCAAATTCTTATTCTATGAAATTCAAATAAGAAAACTTTCATAGTTATATCCAGTGAACTGAGTTTGTGGGAGAGATATCATTATTTTCTATGTAGTGCATTTTCTGGGTTACCTTCCCCTCCCCCTAACTTGCATCCATGAGTTGGTTCGGATAACTACCCCAAGTTCAGTGTATTCTATGGGTCCACACTCCTAAATCCAGAACTTACAGGTCCCAACCAGTACATTCACCGTTGACACAATCAGATTTAAGTAAAGTCATTTACAGAAATGGCATACCATGGACAATCATTAAAAAAAAATCATACCCATATAAACCTGGAGGCATCTCCCCACAAATATGTCCTGTGCTAGTGGGAAAAGTAGGCACACACAGAGAATACATTAATAGAGAAGTACACACGTAGGGAACATACATGCCCAAAGCGTGGTTGAAAGTGGGTTTTTCATGGAGAACATGACAGGAACAACAACAACTGTAAGACCCCAATTTCGAGCTTCCGTCACGACCCCTCCCCAGAATGTAGGAGACCAGTTTGATGTAAAAAACAAGAGGTTTTAATTCAGAGCCGATGCATCGGGGTCGCACTCATAACCCCAGCGGGCCAGAGGA
>CM053591.1:53382455-53401688 GCA_028646515.1 Pseudochirops corinnae | reverse complement strand
TCTGCCTTTTGCTTTTCTGCTCTGGAGGCCTTTTGGCCGGACTGCT
The DNA here is from genome assembly GCA_028646515.1 of Pseudochirops corinnae. Lineage (NCBI taxonomy): Eukaryota > Metazoa > Chordata > Mammalia > Diprotodontia > Pseudocheiridae > Pseudochirops > Pseudochirops corinnae. The sequence goes on along the minus strand of CM053591.1, from coordinate 53,401,642 downwards.
TATCTCCCCCTTTCGCAATCCCCACTCGCAGCAAGCTGCCGCTAATCCACTCACCAGAGAGGCTCCTCTGCTCCTCCCACCCAGCTGCCCCCGGGGCACAGCTGTGGCTTCAGGCCAGTCTGGTTTTTGGTTCGCAGTGCTGATATGGTTCCTCGTAGCCGAGCTGACTTTAGTGGGAAGTATCTTTGTGTTTGTTTTGGAGTCCTAGGATTGGTTTAGAGTCCTATTTTATGGGTATTTTGGGGTGGCTATGTGAGAGCTGCGATATGTTGCTGCTGCTATGCCGCCATCTTGGCTCCGCCCCCGTTTCCATGATTTTAAACACTATGTATCTCCTATTTCACTATGACATTAGTCCATGTATTCCCACACTTCTATGAATTCATGTTTCTTTCTTATTTTTTGTCATATCATATTTTTCTTTCTGCTGGCAAAACTTTTACCTCTCCACAGGGCATTGTTTTGGCTGTCCTTGGCTCAATTCCATCCGCTTTTGTACAGCATCAATTTAACACTGAAATGCTCTCTATTCCTGCCAACAGATTCAATCGTCATTGCGTTTTGGGTTAGTCTTGCGGCTTTTGTGGTACTTCTCTTCCTGATTTTGCTCTACATGTCCTGGTCTGGCTCAGTTCCAATAAGGTAAGTCAGCCTTGGTAAGTGAGCTCAGGCAGAGAAATTAACCCCAGTAAACTAGTCGCAATCATTCTGTGTGGTAGCTGGCATGCTAGTGAGAATGAAGCTGACATGGGCATGAATAAGTTTTTTCAAAAAACTATTGTGCACACAACACTCTAGTAAGTACTTTTTTTTTGGCAAGGCAATTGGGGTTAAGTGACTTACCCAGGGTCACACAGCTAATGTCAAGTGTTTGAGGCTAGATTTGAACTCAGGTCTTACTGACTCCAGGGCCCATGCTCTATCCACTGCACCACCTAGCTACCCTTCTAGTAAGTACTTTATCAGAGATTGGGGTGCTCAGTAGGCTAAGCTAGTCAAGAAACTCAAGGGCTAAAAATTTTATAATCCGATTCCTAAAACACTGCCCCCCACCATCACCAGGCCTACTTTGTAGGGCATCTATCAGCAGACACAAGTCAGAAACTTGGGCAATGGAGAAGTTATCTTCTTTTTAAATAAGATTTTTGTTAAGCAAATATGCTACCTTTTCTCTTCATCTGATACAAATAATTAGTCATTGGACAAGATACTATTTAGAACCATCATCAACATTTTGACAGGTGAAATTTTCCCCTGATTTAGTGCGTAACAGGAGTGTGTAGTGGGATAAAAGGGGAACCCAAAATCATCAAATGTCCACAGAAGGGCCTGGAAAGCTACATAAAGGACAGAATTCCTGTGGCTATGAACAAGAAGCCAGCTTTGGTTGAGCCACTGTCCAATACAGAGGTGAAGACAAGTTGTTCGTCCTGACCCTCCTTATGAGCCCAGAGCATGACTAGTAAAAGCACTTAGCAAATACTGAATATTCACAATAAAATGTCTTACACAGACTTAGAAAAATGGACGTGCCCTTAGATAAAAGAGAACAGGCTCCCACTCAGCTGCCCTCCCCCTCCCCACTTGCTTATTTTCTGAAAGGAACAATACTCTTTCGATGATAGTAATGATGGGTAAAATCAAAATACAGGAGAAAAACTAGAGGCCGCTAGTGGCGCAGTGAATAGAGCACTGGCCCTGGAGTCAGGAGGACCTGAGTTCAAATCTGTACTCCCACACTTAAAACTCACTAGCCGTGTGACCTTGAGCAAGTCACTTAAGCCCAACTGCCCTCCAAAGAAAAAAGAAAAAAACTGATTTAGGGCAGAAATCGTTTTAGAGGATACTTTGGTCCCAAAGGAATTTCCATTCCTAATTGGTTCTTCCCCTACAACTTGATACATAGATATGGAACGAGCTTTCAAACACATTAATGTGTGTTGTTGTCTTAGTCTCTTAGCATATACGACTGTTTTCCCCCTTCACATCCACTCTGAATCCACAAAGTCTACTTCAAGACCAAAGAATTTCCAGTATCCTGGAATTTTGACGGGAGATGACTGGGGGGCTGGGAAGAAAGCAAGGAATAGTACTCATCAGGTCATTCATTATTACCCTTAAGTGCTTGGGGGTTTTCCCTCAAGAAGTTTTTTCTTTCCCCTCAACTCCTCTTTCATTACTTCTAGTGCAGAAGACATGAAAAACTCCCTTGAGATAATGTGCTGCTTAGCCAATACCTTTGACCCTAATTTCCTATTCTGATCTATCCCCAGGGGTGCCCGCACACATTGCAAGTGCACATGGAATTACCTCTTCAACCTGCTCTTCTTTGTCCAAAAGGCTGGAAGCTTTCAAATCAGCCCCACAAGCACCTCACAGCCTCAAGGCCAAATCCAAGAACAAGAAGAGGGAAATGAGCAGCCACAGGGTAATAACTGCCCCCCGGATTCTGTTCTAGTCACTGCCCCTGACAATACTCCTCCTGTACAAGGAAATGCACATTACTGAGGCCTGGTGATCTGAGCTGATAGTACAATTGACCTATGTTTAAAAATAAGCATGGTATTTCCCTCCACTTGGACTGAAGACTGACAGTAGAAGGAAAGCAAGGATAATCTCATGGTATCAACAAAAAGAACAGAACAAATTAAGCAAACTGGCCAAGCATTTTTGTGGTAGCTAAGGGAAAAAAAAAGACCATTTAGGTACAGCAACAGGGTCTAACCTGGTCAAAATTGACCCTGGCGAAGGTGAGAACATGTTACTACAGTTTTACAAACAAAGAACACTGCTGATTTTATGTGGGCTCCTTGAATAGGTGAGCTGGTATCCATCTGTGCATCTCCTGTGGGAGGACGGGCCCTTAATGAAAATTAAAACAGTGAGTTCATGAGGTCTCTGTGGGCACTCACAAAGGTTATTATTTACAGAACTCTTTCTAGTCTACAACACTCCTTTCATAAATGAGGAAATGGAGGCACGAGGTGACCTGAACTGGCTTCTCCTTCCTCCCCTTGGACCTTCATGGATGTTGGACACTCTTGGTGTGTGTGTGTACTCAGCTCCTATTCATCCTTTCTGCCATCTGTCAGCAGACTTTTCCTCACAAGATGCATCTGCTTCAGCACCACTAAGTTGTCTCAGTCTCTGCCTAAGTGGAAAAAAAAAACCCACCAAAAACATTTTCCCCAAAGCCTCCCAAAAGAAGGCCTGATGGGAGTCTCTCCCCTAGAAGTAACATAATGGAGACTCTCTAATGACAGTATTAAAAACATCGTGAGGAGATAGTTTGTTCTTAATAATCCTTATCTGGGATTCCAGAATCTCCACATTTTTTATCTTAAAATTAGGCTTCATCAGTTAAAATTAAACACAAAAAAATCCTATAAAAACCAAACTTTATTAATATACAAAGCACTATGCTCTATACAAAATGAATGGCCTCAGGAAGCAACAGTGATGTTCTCACACAAGGCGACTATTGCTTCTTCTTTCTCCCGAGTCTTCCCTTCATCCCCACTGAACAACTCTGCAGCATCGCAGGCCATGCGGACGTGAGCGAGGAAAGTATTCACAGGCTTTGCTCCTGGCCAGATATCTTTAATATAAAGAGATACCAGGAACACTGCAGCAGCTGAAAGATGAGAGAGCACAGTCATCAGAACACAAAGATCAGACTGAAACGATTCAGAGTTTCAAAGGTACTTCCCCCAGCTTCAAAACACACTTATGTGCACCTGACAGCATCGTAACAAATGCTACTTGATCACACGGATGATAAAAATTGATTGTGCTCATGCCTAACTTCAGCTTTGGTATTTTCCTCAGGTTAAAACGATACTTCTTCACACACAGGATAAATGCATGTGGGTTGATAGTTTGAACCTCCTTGCTCATAACAATTAATGTGAAGAATAAGATACACTGGGACTTGTACCTCCACAACATCTCTCATATCTATCCTCCCTTTTTCATTCCCATATTCACCACATGTTCTGACAGGCTCTCACTGCTGTCCTGATGGACTCTTGAAGCAGCCCTTTCCTGCCTCCTCCCTCCTCTCCTTGCTTCAGTTCACCTTTTATCATATGGCCAGAAGAGTTTCTCTTACATCCACATCCAGTGCCTATTATTTATGACAATCAACAATTTTGACAGGGTTTCATTCCGTGACAGCAACGGTGCTGCATGCTCGTTTCTGCCAACACGAAGCTGCCTGGATTGAACTGGATTCCCAACTCTAGTTCTCTCTGGCTGAGTGCTGGATTTCAAGGCACATATGCATGATTCATTGTTTTGTTTTGCTGTTTTTATTCTGTGGTTTTTAAGGGTGGATTTTAGTAACTCCAAGGAAATGTTGAAAAGTTGTAACTCTTCAAAAGAGTAGGTTTCAGTGACTATTAAGAGATATTTCAGTTGCTGTTGGCATGGGGAAGTCAAGAGTTCCCAGAATCATTCAAACCAACAACGCTAAAAAGGATCAGTTATGCCAAAACATAAAGGAAAGTACTGTACAAAACAAAAAACCATCAAGAGCTAGCAAACTAATGCTAACACAAAACTCCAATTCTCACAAAACAAGCAAAGATCTTCAGAGGGAACTGGTAGCTGGAAGGCTGGTTAGCAATTCCTGACGATAGGCCTCCTGAGGTTGGAAGATAAGGGAGAGAAAAAATTTGCAGTTCCTTAAAAATGTACACTTACACACAGTGTGGTAAAGGTGTAGTTTCATAATGAATTTTTAAAATATACATAAAAATTTTGTGAACTCAATGCCATGTCATATAAAACAAGGGACTGCTGCCAAGAGAGTATTATATTTTACACGAAAAGCTTTTCAAATATTTAAAATGTAAACTGATTATAGAAGTCAATAAATGTAATTGCTTTACTTTGTCCCAGTTCATTTGCACACTGCTGTATCTGGCCATGTTTCTACTTAAATCAATTGCTGTGCTAGGATGAGGGTGGACAGTCTGGCATCTCCTTCTACTACTTGTGTTGTAGTGAAAAGAATACTGGATTTAGAGTCAAAAGACCCAAGTTTGAATCCCAGTTCTGCCATTTACTCTCTGATCTCGGACGCACCGCTCAGCTTCTCTGGTCTCAATTTCCTCATCTATACAAGGAGAGGGTTGGACCAGAGTGCCAAGATTCCTTCCAGCTCTAAATTCTATAACCTGTGAGCAATCCACAGAAACCACATGCCCAAAGGTAGGTACCAAACCCAAACCCAACGGCCTATTCTTAGTCCTTCTCCTTGCTCAGTTTTCTGCAGGCTCTGACACTACTGACCAGTCCTGATATGCCTCTGCTCTGGTTTCTCTGACACTACCACGCTTCATACTTCTGTCTGATCTATATTTATGGCTCTTTTCTCCTTCCTGTCCCCTAGATTCACATATTTCTCAGGGTTATCTGTATTTTAGTTCATTGCATATACATAGTATTTCCTCACTGCATTGTAAACTCTGTGATGACAGACTGCACCCGACTTGTCTCTTTCTCTCTCCTCCAACCACCCCCACCCCTCATCCCCAAGCCTCCTGCCTCCTCACTTACTACCTATGGCAAGTCATTTGTTACATTCAAAATAAAACAGAAAATTCTGTTGGGCTTTTATAAAGCCCTTCCTAACCCAGCTCCACTTCTATCTTACTTCTCACCCCTCGCCATGTACTCCACCCGCCGGTGACTCTGGCCTCCTCAAACAAGACACTCCTATCTCCTGATTCTGGACATTGTCACTGGCTGTCCTTTATGCCTGGAATTCTCTGCTTCCCTATCACCTTGTTCTGGGATTCTTCAAGTCCCAGATAAAATACCATCTTTTACAAGAAACCTTCCCCAACCCTCCTAATGCTAATGCATTTCATCATGTATATGGATCTACACGTATCTTGTTTGTACACAGCTGTCTGCATTGTTTCCTCTATTAGCTTGGGAACTCCTCGAGGACAGGCCTTTTTCTGTATCCCTAGCATTTAGCACAGCCTGGAACATAGGAGACACTTAATAAATCCTTGCTGACATGAACTCCCTGAGACTCAGTTTCGTGATTTGTAAAATAAGAGGTTTAGACCAGATGGCCTCGAAGGCCCTTTCTAGCTGTAGCTCTATACTTCAAAGGGCACCTAGTTAGTTCCTCAAACACCTAAACCTCCCAAGTCCCCAAGTTCCTCAAGTTCTATGACCTACTCTTTTATTCTAACCCAGAGACACAGAGGAATGGTCATACCATAGATTTTCTCACCATTCAAAGGTATTCCAAATTCATAATCAAAACTGGCATTGCTTTCCACTTCATTTCTCCCTATGTTATACCCCTCCTTCCCTTATTCTCATTTCCATGGTGACCTCTCAATTCCTCTACCCCTTAGTTGTCTCTCACGTCCTCAGTCCTGCCTTGATTTCATTTTTCTCTCTTCCTCCCAATCTTGACCCCCGGCTCAACAGTCCTCTAGATTAGAAGCCCTTGCCCCTCTGTCCTATTACTGCTAATAAACTGTCACATCGCAGCTCAGCATTACTCCTACCCTCCACCCACTCCAATCCTGCTCAGGTATGGATGGGTGGCACTGGAAGCCAACCAATCCTGATGACTGGGTTCACTAGAAAATTTTATCTAAACATGAAATCTCTTCTCAAGCTTCCCACGTTTTCCTTGACCCAGCACTCTCAGCTCAGGACTTTCACTCATATTTTATTGAGAAAAGAGGTTAACCCTGAGCTCCCCTTTCCTTCACTTTATCTCAAAACCTCTTGGCATCCTCCTTTCTTTATTCCTTTATTCCAGTCTTTGACAGTGAGGTTGCCCTTCTCCTCAACAAGGTCAACATCTCTACATGTGTCCTTTATTCCATCCCCCGTCTTCTCCAGTACACTGTCCCCTCAATCACCTTTTTCTCACTAATCTTTCATTTTTCCCTTCCTATCGTTCTGACCCTGCTGCCTACACACATTCCCAATTCTTCCCCATCCTTAAAAATAATTACTATACCGTGACATCCCCCCTCAAGTCATGATCTTGTATCTTTTCTTGCTTTCTCAGCCAAACTCCTGGAAAAAGCTGCCTGCACTTTACCTTCACTTGCTCTCTTCTCACTCACTTCTCAATCCTCTTCAATCTGGGTTCCATCTTCTACACTCAAGTGCAACTGTTCTCCCTAAAGTTACTGACGATTATTCACTAAATTGCCAGATGTGACGGTCTTTTCTCGGTCTTCATCTGTCTTGATCTCTCTGCAGCATTTAACACTGCTGACCAACCTGCCCCCTGGATACTCTCTCCTCTGGGTTTGGTTGTTTTTTTTACCTTCACCTGGCTTTCCTCCCACCTGTCTGATGGCTTGTCCTCAGTTTCCTTTGCTGACTTATTATCTGTATCACCCCCTTAGACAGGATATACCTTAAGGCTCAGTCTTAGGCTCTCAATATGATTTCAGTTCCCAAGAGCTTAAATATCACCTCTATACAGAGGATTCCCAGAATTATATGCCCAGCCCCGGTCTCTCTCTCGAGCTCCAGTCCCAAATCACCAATTGTCTATTGAACATTTAAAAGTGGATAATTCCCAGTCACCTAAATGCAACATGCACAAAACAGATTTCATTATCTAGTCTCCAAACCTCCCCTTTCCTGAACTTCTCTATTGCCCTATTTCAAAGGCATCCTTATTATTCCCAGCAAGTTTTTACCAAGTCAGCCTCAACCACCCCCCTTCCATATGTCTGATCAGTAACCAGATCTCACCATTTCTGCCCTTACAACATCTCGCATGTTTCCTTACTCCTTTCTCTCACGCTCCTCTCTACGCACACGGTCACCACTTCAACATGAGTCCTCATTATCTCTTAAGTAAACTCTGGCAATCGTTCCAAACTGATGTCTCTTCCTGCTCTGTGCCTCCTCTACAGAGCTGGCAAACTCATTTTCCTTAAGCACACATCTGACCATGTCACTCCCTTACTCAATCAACTTTAGTGGCTCCCTATTGCCTCTAGGACAAAGTACAAACTCCTGCTCTGATTTTAAAGCCCTTTACAACTTGGCCCCACCCTTTCTTTCCAGTTTTATTATATATTATTCCTTTCCTGTACTCTGCCCAAACTCACTTCCTTGCTATTCCTCACACATGGCACCCCAACTAGCATAGGCTAGCCTCGTGCATTCTTCTTCCCCTACCCTTACTCCACTCTGCCCCCACCTCTGTTGCATAAAATGCCTTTATCTCCTCTTAAGTTCAGGCACCACCTTCTTCTACAGGAAGCCTTTGCTGGTGCCTTTGAGTGGCATAGTGCCCTTCCTCCCTAAACTATTCTGCATTTAGGTAACACAATGAATATGGTACTGGGCCTGAAGTCATGAAGATCCAAGTTCAAATCTGGCCTGACACTAGCTGTATGACCCTGGGTAAGTTCCTTATCCTCTATTTGCCTCCTTTTCCTCAACTGTAAAACAGAGATAATAACAGCACTTACTCCCAGGGTTGTTGTGAGGATCAAGTAAGCTAATGGTAAAGCACCTCCTACAGTGGCTGGCACATAGTAGGCATTTACTAAATGCTCACTTCCTTCCCGTTTGTTTTGCACATGCTGGGTGTACACGCGTCTTCCTCAACAGAAGGTCAGCTCCTAAAGGCAGTGACTCTTGTGCTCTTGTCTTTGCACACCCAGCACTTCACAAGGTGCCTAGCATATAGCAGGGGCTTCACTAAATGCCTGTCTGCCGATTGCTTAAATGAACAAATGCATCTTACCTTGTTTCATTTTGTCTTCTTCATCTGTAGAAGAAAAGGCAATCATTTCTAGTATTTCATGAAAAGAGTTCTCTATTGGACCCTGGGACGCCATCAAGTGAAGCATAATTGTATTGAAGGGGCAGAGGATGCTCTGAGTGGGTGCTTTCAGTTCTCTGGCACTAGAAAGCTGGCAATACAGCTTAAAGATGCTATTTCTCCACATACCATCTCTGAGAAGTTCTGTGACAACCATCTGGTGGGGCAAAATGCTGCTTTTAAACCACCTGAGGACCTCTGGAACACCCTGGACATCCAGGACTGGGTCAGTCAGAGAGCTGATCCCCCATCTGGCCACCAGAACAGCAGTGGCACCCACAAGACCCGCTGTATCATTCTCAGGGCGAGGAGCTAAGTGGACCTGCCCTTGCTTTGGCTCTGTCTCTGCTACAGGGAATATGGGCTCCCAGTGGGTCAAGATGGACCTCAGGAGATCCCTGCACTTCTTCAGGCTGGAAGCCTTTAACTCTGGATCAGCTGTTTCTTCTGGATCCACCTCCATCTTCTTTTTGTTACGCTGAGTTTTAGATCGAGCTGGTGCAGGGGGTTTATTCCTATCTTTAATAATTTCTGTCACACAAAGAAAAAAAATATCTTAGGTCATATGAATGAGTCCTAAGTATTTGTTCTCACTTATCAGATATATTTATTGAGTTCTCAGTAGTTGCAAGGTACTGTGAAGGATGAGTAAGACAGAGTCTCTGCTTTAATGGAGCTTACAGAAAAACAGGCGAGAAAGAATATTTAAGTTCAATGAAGGAGGTACACAATGCTTTGGGAATTCAGAAAGGATATTACATACAGTAAGGAGATGGGTGAGGTGGTATCTGAGATGGGACACAGCAGAATGGGTAGGATTTGAAAGGAAAAGTTTGGAGGACAGGGGTGGGGCAAATTAGAGCTTTTTAGGACAAGGACCAAAACAAGCCAAGGGAGAGTGGCAAAAAAACTCAGGCTGATGTAACAAATAGTACAGAGTTATCTATCACACATATAAAGAATAATTATAGGAACGTGTAAAAAAAGTAGCTACACTGATGGAATGGTAGTCTTGCAATACTCTAAAAACAACCTAGGTCTGTATAACCTGTTTCCCCTCCTGCTCTGGGGCCAATAAAACAAACTGGTATAGGAGGACAGGAGATTTAAAGTTAGAGGACCTGGATTTGAATTTTAATCTGTCACTTCCTAGTTATGTGATCTCAGGCAAATCACTTCCCTCTGGGCATCAGTCTCCTGAGCCAAACAAGAAGTCTGGATTATATTAACTCTAAGGTTCTATCTCACTTTAAATGAATGATCCTAAATGAAAAGGCATGGGAAGTATATATGTAAGACTTTATGTATAATCTGTTCCTTCTGGTCCAAAATGTATATGGTATTTAATACTAGGTTCAAATTATTTTTTAAATTCAAAAAATTAAAGAATTTATGTAAAATTAAAACAAAAAGATAAAAGTATAGGAAAGAATCCTCCTAACCACAGAGTTTTTCCTCTGTACTAGCCCTTGAACAAGAGAGTTCAGTCCAGGGGGTTTTTTAGGTAGCAAATGACACAGAGAAAAAGCTGAAAGGGAAGAGCAAAAGCATGTCACTTGAGGCAAAGTTCTGTAACTGGAGCCCTTTCCTGCTGCCTGATCTCTAGGACGTGGAAGAAATACATGATGAGTGTTTGGTTAGAAAAGACTGTAGTGGAATTAGACTCTCTAGTATGGATGAAATGACACCGTTACATAAACAGACATAAACTTCAAAACTTACTCATTAATTCCTTGACTTGGAATTTTTCAATCATTGCTTTCAGGTCTTCTTGGAGCTTCACATCTCCCATGATTATGCTCCACTTATGCAAGAGCATGAGGACTTCCTTGGTAGAAAACACATGTTCATTCACAGTCAGTCGGTCCATTTCCTTGAAGGCTTCTAGAACAGTTTCTCGGTACCTCAGCACAGAGCTTAAAGTACTAAAAAAGTGAGTGATCTGGACAGAATCCAAGGTGGGCCTACACAAGAATCAAAAAACGATGGAAACTTACTCAAGAGATTTTCTTCTCTAGGTTTCGTATCCTAGCAGTACAAAACAGACACAAGCCGTGCCAAGGAGTCTTGAAAGTAACTGACAGAAAAAACTTTGCAGGCCAAGATTCTTGCAGCTTACATGGATTTCTACTCAAATAACACTGGTTATCTTTCACCTACATGAGCTACCATAGACTCCTAAAGATGGGAAATACTGAACAACAGATATTAATTTAATTTTGAAATAAAAACCAGTAACAATGGCCCCCACCATTGTACTCTATTGCCCTTTCTGGAAAGCCACCAAAGTTTTCAATGTAGCTCTACCAGTGGTTCTCAACCTTCCTAATGCTGTGACCCTTTAATACAGTTCCTCATGTTGTGGTGACCCCCAACCATAAAATTATTTTCGTTGCTACTTCACAACTGGAATTTTGCTATCTGATACAGGATGTATTTTCATTGTTACAAATTGAGCATAACCCACAGGTTGAGAACTGCTGCATCTAAACTTTTAAGTTATTATCAAACATGGCAGAAAACTGATGAGGTTCTGTTACAGATAAACATAGCTTTCTGAACTCTACATGCAACCTCAAATATCCATGTAACACAAAAACTTTTGTTTTTAAAAGCAAAAAAAAATTACCCAAATATTTATAGACCTAAGTCAGTTCCCTTGGCCAATGGTGCTTTTTCTAATCTTTACCTACCCTAAATAAGATAGCTACTTAGTAACTTAAATTATGAATACCCTGTTCCTAATTTTTTCAAGAAATCTGTCATGCAATCAACTTGCTATTATGATTTGTGTTACTTAGTTAAGTCACAAATTCTAGGCCTTAAGTTCTTTTGTCAACAAAAACAGTGACTAAATAATAATTAATGTTTTTCATCTTATCTTGTGAGTGTCTAGTGAGGATGAACTATTTGAAACAAAACAAAAGCATAAGTACTACTTCAGACTAAAAATACAGATGGATTTGAGGCTTTACACAAAGCCATACATGACTAATCCCTAAGTGGTTATTAAGGGATGAGAACAAAGTTTATGATATATCCTTAAATTTATCTGACTGGAATTCTGGCAGACAACTCTACCCATTTACAAAATATTTCTTGGTATCCCAGGCATAGACAGACAGCACCCCGAGCTGGATGGGTCATTGGTCTGACCTAAAACATTTTAAAAAGTACTTTAAGTTCTCACAGACCTGGTGTCTACTACATAAGGGAAGAAAATGAAGGCAGGAAGACTTAAGTTTTCCTGAGGTCGCAGGCTGAGTCGACACATTTGTTAGTAGGACAGCCCCAAACACACAGTATGGAGACACTTACCGAAGATATTTCACCAACACAACCAAAACATGAAGGAATTCATTGACAAACTGTAGAGGAAGCAGCTTTGGTGACTGTGAAGCCACAGGCTCACAGGAATGGTCATCCTGTATCTCCACTCTTTTGTTCCCCAAGTTGGATACCCATAGAGTATGCAATAAGGATATAATGTTGGATAGGATCTGGTTTTCCAAAAACCTACAACCAAAGATACACACCTCTCAACACTTTCAAAATTGCTGCCTTCCAACTAAATCAATCAACTAAAATAAAGGACTACTGAACTAGGCTTCAAAAGAAACCCAGCTATGCTATTTTCTAGTACAGGTAAGTGAAACAGTATATTTTATTCTTTCCATAAATCTAAAAGAGCTCCCAGGATGATCTATAAAGTAACATACTAGACTTAGGACTGTAGATTTAGAACTGGACATCATTTCTTTCTTAAAAAATGATATGAAAAATACTTTTAAAAACTCTTGAGCTCTAGGTAAAGGTTCTGCTACTGCCAAATACATGAAGAGTTTGTTTCTAATTTCTCATAAAATATTTTTTATGAGATTGTGTCTCAATTAAAAGCCAAAAATGAAGAAAGTACCATTTAAGAGCAAACATAACAAATCAACTCTAGACCATTTAATATTAGTATTTTGTATTTAGAAATACAAAAGCCACGTAACAAATAAGCACAGAAAACAAATTCATACATTGGTCCCCCCAACAGTACAGGTCTTTAGGTTTATCCAATACTAGAGCTACTAGATTCATTTGCTTTCAGTATGATACGTATTCAATCTGTTGCACTGATGGGCCTGTTTATTCATTTATTTAGTTGTGTATTGTTCTTTTAAAAACACCAAGAATATGATTTTAAATTAATTTTTAAATTAACCTTATAAAATACATATACTGATATAGTAAAATGTTTCTTATCAAAGAATCGAAACTGAAAAATTTGGAAAATATTAATCAATGTTATGCTGGAAATGTTTCATTATATGTATATGAAGCTGAAAACACAATCAATATGGTACATAAGTTATAAAAGACAGTTTCTGTTTTATTAAAGTGATATGTCCTGAATAAATACTCACTTTTCAGTTTCAGTATATTCGAAAGATAAACGTAACACCTTCCTGACAAGTTACCTATATCCCTAAAGCAGCCCCTTACGTCTTTGCAATTTATTATACCACATGGTGTTTATTATAAAAATAGCAATAATACCACCTTGTATTTGTATAGCAGAGTTTTCAAAAGACTTTCACAGACATTTCTGAAATGTGCACCATCAACATATCTGCATGATGTTTGAACATCCCTGTTTTTCCCTTCTGAACAGGCAGCACGGTATAGTGGAAAATATTAAGTTAGAAGACTTCTGTTCAAATAGCAGCTTTGCCAGTTACCTCTGGACCTCAGATTCCTCACTATAAGACGGTGGGACTAGATGGATGTGGAGCCCTAAATCTAAAATCCTGTAATTTTTCTACTTCTCAAATATTCAGGAACCCAGCAGCACAAAAGACTCTTTCTGCTGTCCATATCGCATAGCAGAAAAGAAAGATTTCCAGAGTACGACCCAGAGTCAATGCTTGGATATGTAATTTTTTAAACTATTCTCACTTTCCAGCAATCAGAAACCTAGAGCTGGGAGGCACCTTAAAGGTGACCTCGTTTATCCTTTTGTTTCTGGATTAAGACCCAGAGAAGGTAAATGGATTGAAAGCTACATCCTTTGACTCTAAATCCAATACTTTCCTAGTGTAGGACTGGTAGATAATGCTGTTTTCTAGTCAGGAAAAAATGATATTGCTGACCAGGGAGTATTTCATAAAATCTAAAGGAGGTTATTTAATATCTTGAAAGGTTTGCTACACTGTTCATCCATCTCTCCCAGTTCTTGTACTCCCAGAATTGTTCTCTTTTTTGTAATGTCAAGCAAACTCAGCGTACATTAAAGATGACATACTCTTCTGTGTAGACCACTTGGGCATTTGTCACTGTCAATTTCAGTCTATTACTCATTGCTGCCAAACCATAAATGAATATTTATTAATCTCCTCCCTAAAAGATAAAAGTGAAGTGTTCAGTCTGCTACAAGAGAGTAAATGATCAGCTGACAGAATGCCCACATTGATGAGGTCACCGATCTACTGAAATAAAATAAGCTCACTGGATACAAAAATAAGCCTTAGAGACCATCTAGTCCAAACTTCTTATTTTACAGATGAGCTGATTCTCTCAAAAATGCTGATAATTTATGTGGCTTAATTTTATACCCTGTAACTTTGCGAAAGTTATTGTTTCAATCAAATTTTTAAATGATTCTCTAGGCTTCTCTAAAAATCACATCATTTACAAAAATCGATAGTTTTGTTTGTTCTTTGCCTTTGCTTCTTTCCTCAATTTCTTCTTCTTTTTATCTTACTGCTATCATTGGACCTCCTAGGACAAGAATGACAATGAACAATTTTGCTTCACCCCTGATCTTATTGGAAAAGACTCTGGTTTGTTTACATCACACGTCATGCTGGCTACCTACCTACCTACCTACCTATCGACAGACAGACAGAGATCTATGTATAAATGTTTGTGTGCATATGTGCATATACATGCATACATACACATGTGCATACACACAACGTATATAAAATGTTGCATTAACATGCATTAGGGAGGTTGGTCTATAATTGTCTTCCTGCTTTGTGTCTCTCTCTGATATAGTTATCAGAACTCATAGGAAGAATCTGGGAGGATCTCTCGTGCTATTTTTTGCTAAGTTCGTGTAACACTGGACTTAAGAGGCTGCTGGGTGCTGCTGTGGATGAGAACTGGCTCTGGAGTCCGGAAGACCTGAGCTCAAATTCAGCCTCAGATATTTACTCAGTTATTTAACTTCTATTTGCCTGAGTTTACTCAACAGCAAAATGGGAGTAATAATAACAACAACAACTACCACATCTTGGGACTGTTGTGAGGATCAAACAGGGGCTCTGCAAACCCCAGAGCAGCACACACATGCTAGCGCTATGATCAGTTTTGTGCTTGTTCATTCTTGAGGAGTCAAGTGATTGCACAAAAGACCCACTCTTCATCTGGGGCTTCTCCCAGGACTGGACCCGAGTGAGAGAGCTGGGGCCTCTTGCCTCAGGGGTTGAGCCCTAGGTGGTTGTGGACTGAAGTCATGCAGTGGCGGGAGAGCACCATTCCCTCCTATTCTGCCGTCCTGGTTGTTCTCCATTTAGTATTGATTTAAAGACAGTTTCTGTGTTATCTCCTCACTGGGGGCTCCCCACCAGCCATTTTTATTCTGAATAACTGTCAGTAGATAATGCTGTCCAGGTATCATGTTTGAAGGTCAGTCTTGAAGGTAAATTTGAATGTAATTTCTTGAAAAGGTCATATGTGTTTCTTTCTTATTGTAATTTAGGAATGACCGTGTTATTCCAAACCCAAACTTAATACTTTTTGGTAACATAAAAGCTGACATCCAAGAACTATTATCTTGAAACTTTAAATTGGTGAATCATCTTCCAGAATAGGACTAATCCACTACACAAATAAAGGAAACTAAAGGATCTCTTATGGAGCTGGCTGATGACTCAAGGCTGACACTTGAGTCATTGGCACAAATGGGAAACCCAAAGAACATTTTAAAAATTAGAAAAACAGCATTTCAGTAATATTAAGTGGTGTCATGGATTCAATGGAACTTGGTGTTTCAATGACTTCATTCATTCATTTATCTATTCATTTATTTATTTTTGCGTGAATGGATGGTTTACCACTAGGGAGAGATACCGTATAAGGGATTTCCACGGAGAAATGGGTTGGACTTAGTTTCTGAGGTCACTCCAACTCTGTGAATCTGTGAAAATTCTACTCAAAGCTAATGAAAGTAGATGAGCCATAAATATCTTCTCCAAATATGAACAAACACACAGAAAAGAGAACAGGTACTCACTTTTTCCCAAGGATATGCAAAATCCAAGTTAAAAGGCTATGTTCCTGCACAATTTCAAAGGCAGCTTTTGTTATATGGGCAGCATTCTGGAGGATTTCTAGAATCCAGTTCTGAAAACAAAAAAAACAAAAAGATAAAAGTTGCTCCTCAATAGAAAAAAAAAGCTTGATTTAAATGATAAACTTTTTAAAAGTGTGTTATAGGTATTAGATGTTTATAGAAAACAAAATATCTGTAATGAAGGAATATCATACTGTACCACATAAATTTTAACTTTAATCACTGGGTCTCAGTTCTAAATCACCACTTACGTTGACACACTCTAGTCCAATCCAATCTGACAATCATTCATAACATGCCTACTATGTACAAGGCACTGTGTGGGCACCAAAGATACAAAGACAAAATGAAAAACAGTCCACCATCAGGAATTAGCACACGAAGAATTCAAAACCCAACAAAATCAAGTACCTGATTAATACAGAGCTCAGCTTTATGTTTCTAGATCTGCTACCAAGTTAACTAGGGGGGTCCATTTTCCTTCTCTATGTGTTGGTTTCTTAACCCGTACATACACAGTATTTGTGAGTTTTAGAATCCTTACATGTATGTGAGCTCAGAAGCACTTATATAAAAAAAAAATCTAAGTGAACTAAGTTTGTATATTCTATTCCCTCTGACTTCTGTTAACAATGCTCCTTTAGTCTCCACTCACTCTTACTTATCTAAACCTAATATCACTTTAGAAACCGAAACAAAGGTCATGGGACCATATTTCAAAATGTTTACAAACTTATGCCAGAAGTGAACAAACACTAGAGAGTACAAGAATTCTGTCATATTTATTTCTTCCGACTGTCTGCTGCCGTTTAGAGTACACATAAATCTACATGGAATTCCAGAGGGGAAAGATGAATGTATACATTCTTTTGATGTTCATGTTAGTATGTCCAAGTCAGTTTGTCATTTGGAGATACGCAAACTCTGTTTTCTAGAGTCTCACTTGGTAACACAAAACTTCCACATGCTAAATCAGAGCTACGTGGCTTGAGGGTTCCTGAAGCAAGAGGCTTAATTATCTACTTAGATGGCATAATTTATGTTTTCACTGCTTAGTCTCAAAAAGCATAAGATGACTAACTATGTCTTCCCTCTTGGGAGAAATAAAAGGACCTTATTGACAGAAGGGTGACAGCACAGAGGGACGGCAGTACAAAATGTTTTTGAGAATGCAGTTTTAGAAGTGGGCAGAAGGCAAATACTGAGCACAAACTGCACTACGTCTCCTAAAAAACTCGACCGTAATAAAGAAGGCACTGTAAGTATCTTATTTTCCCTGCACTAAAAACCAAGTGAAAGGTCACAGCAGTGAACCCAGGAAGTATTCACATCAAGGTTGGGATCAGAGTCCCAGTCGGAGCTTTCAGATGACGAACACGAGAACGTACACACACTTTTCTCTCTGAAATAAGCTTTTGGAAACACACCTTACCTGCACTGTTTCATCGCACAATGGGCTGTTGAAGAAAGACAGGACGACATGGAAAATCCTCTGAGAGGCGTACAAATCATAGCAGCGTGTGTCTCGAAGTCCTTGCCTCAGAAGGTCAAATATCCACTCCTGTTCTATTCTATACTATAATCCAAGCAAAAAAGGAGCGCGTTATCTACAGTAACACTTTGAATTCGATTTTTTAAATGCCTCAGCTTTTTGGATGCCTTTTGTTTTTAAATCACTGGCATTTTGTCCCTTCTCCAAAACACCAGAATTGAATCCTCCCTTGTAAAAAGCAAGTCAGTAAAGCAAAGACAAGTGGAAGTGACATCTGACAATGGAGATGACCTTCTGCCTGTCTTGGTGGTCCCCAGGCTCTCTGCTGAGAAGAGATGGCTTACGCCACATTATCTGTTTCCTGGGATGATTCAAATCCTGGCTATTTAGTTATTCGTAGGTCTTCTTCCTCTTAGTTATCTTTTAATTTACAATGTGGGGGAGGGAGGGGGGCGGAGCCAAGATGGCAGCATAGAAGCAGGAAAACTCCGCAGCTCCCACCATAAACACTTCAAATACCTATAAAATATGGCTCTAAACAAATTTTAGGGCTCCAGAACTCAGAAAAGAAGAGAGAAACAAAGCCCCCACTGAAGGCAGCTCGGCAGGTGGGACAGGAAGGACTCATTGCAGCGTGCGGGGAGCCAAAACCAGCCTGACCTGAAACTGCGTCTTGGCCCCGGGGCGGTCAGGACAAGCTGTAGCTGGAGCCTTAAGGAGAGGGAGATCAGCGGTAGCTGTGGTGATTTCCAGAATTATCAACTCATAAGAAATAAGGACTGAGTGAAAGGTTAGTGGAACTCAGCTAAATCTGGAGGAGAAAAGTGGGTCCAGCTGGCCGTCTGCCTCCAGGGCAAAGAAGCAGCAGAAGCGGCAGCCCTGAAGCTGCCTCCATGTGGCTGTTTCAGAGCCCACAGCCTGCAGATTGCAGGGGGGCCAAGCAATCATTCAGGGGCTAAGTGCTTTTGTCTTAAGCTGCCTGAATCGGGATCATGGTCTTGGATGGTGGTCCTGAGGTATGTGACCAGTGAGCCAAAGCTGGTGGAGGCTGCAGCAGCCCCCTAATAGTTCCAGCAGCTGTGAAAGCCCCAGTGATTTGAGACAAAGCCCTCCCCTCTGGAAGCGGAGTTCTGCAGAGGTAAAAAGTCAAGTAATTGACTGGCAACATGAGCAGGCAAAGGAAGCAAAGTAAGAACAGCAATCCAACTTTAGAGCCCTTTTTTGGGGACAAAAAGGATCAAAGCATGGAACAGGAGGAAGACAACACAGTCAGAACTCCCACACCAAAAGCTTCCCAAAAAAAATGTAGACTGATTACAAGCCATAGAGCAGCTTAAGAAGGATTTTGAAAACCAAGTAAGAGAATTGGAGGAAAAATTGGGAAGAGAAATGAGAATCATGCAAGAAAATCATGAAAAGAGAGTCAACAACCTGACTGACAAAAACAACACCTTAAAAAATAGATTGACTCAAATGGTAAAAGAGGCCCAAAAAGCCAATGAGGAGAAGAATGC
>CM053591.1:53327042-53382355 GCA_028646515.1 Pseudochirops corinnae | reverse complement strand
AAAAAGTTCTAGGTTCCAATCTCCCCTTCTGACACATCCTGGCTGTGTGAGCCCAGGCCAAGTCACTTGATGCCTTGGTGTCCACCAGGACTCTGCAGATGAGTGCCAATTTGTGTATATTGTTCATCTGGTCAAAGAATACTATGTACAAGAAGTGACCAATACTATAACACAGACCTCAATAATTGCACTGACTTCTGATCTGAGGTATTTATTTTCTTTCAGGGAGAATTAGTGTGGCACAGTGGATAGAGAATCAACCACAAAGTCAGGACGACTTAGTCACTTGGCATCTTGACCACACTGGGCAATTTTCTAATCCCATAAATTGTAGAGTAATTGCTGATAAGCTTTGGTAAAGGAAATTTTCTCCCTGGGAGTTTCCCCATACCAGTGAAACCAAAGGTTCATTCCTTATCTTTAAACCCAAAGTAGGTGGGATTTTTGAGCCCAGTGCTAGGGGCTAGGATTACAACGACAAAACAAAATATAGTCCAGCCCTTCTCCATCTCATTTTAGATTCTTCTCCTTCAGGTCAGAACAAACCTGACTGTTTTAATTCAAACCCTGACTAGTTTAAGCCAAAAGGCAAAATGGCAGCTACTATTCAAGCCTAGTTCATATTTAAATTCAGGAACTTTCATCATACGCCTGCTAAAAAATCTAAGCTTCAGAACAGTTTTAAAAAATCGGGCCTTCAGAACTGAAGAAAGAATTTCCGAGGCTTTTTGGTCCTACTTTAAAACTAAAAAGAGAAACAAAATTCTAGTATCAAAGTACTTGTAGATTTGAACATCGCTTAACTCTTACTTTCAACATTTCAACGCTGAAGTGCAGACACATTTCGTATCTCCACTGTCGCTGTTCAGTTGTGTGTGACTCTTTGTGACCCCATGGATGACACACACCACCCACAAGGTTTTCTCGGCAAAGATCCTGGACGGGTTGCCATCTCCTTCTCCAGTGACTTGACAAGGGTCACCCAACTGGAGTCTGACGCTAGACCTCCAGGCCCAGCACTCTGTCCACCGAGCCATCTAGCTGCTCTACATGCCCATGGTGGGAGCTTCCACATTATTTGCTGACCTGACTCACCTCTAAGTCAGAGCTGTAGAAGAAGTTATAGAATCCTGGCACTTTGTTCAAGTGTAAGTCCTGATGCGACAAAAGGAATTTGTTTATCTTCATGTACATATGCTCCTCTGGAAACAGATTCAAGCGGTTATTTAAAATGTCAAGTCCCAACAGCCATACATGACAAGTTTTTCTTGTTTTCCGCCAGGATTAGGAAGTGGACTTTTTTGTATAACATAATATGGTTAATGACATTTCAAAGAATTAAATTGCAAAAGAACACACTTAATGATAAATAATAGTACCTAATGTGATCCTCCTCTGATACAGATATTTTAGGGCATAAAGGTGACTCTGTAGCCTTCAAATTTTCATCGTGCTTTTTATAGCTGACAAAGCACTTTTAATACATTATCTCCTTTTCTCCCAAGTTCAGAAATGTTGCACAAAGATTTCTAGTTAATAAAATGCCAGACATAAGACATTTTAACTTTACGTTCTCAACAGACTCAACCATGATCTCAAACCTGATCTCTTCACTGTTACAGGCAGAAAGGTTCTTGGCTAAGGGAATCTAAGTGCCTTACCAGAAACATAATTTTATCTTTCGTTGCACCAATCTCTTGCCATAAGCATAAATGCAGACAGGACATAATAATGCTGCATTTATAATGCTTTAAGCTTTCCAAATAACAGTAATAATACCTCACACTTAATAGTGCTTTAAAGCCTGGCAAGTACTTTACACATAGTATTTCATTTCAGTTTCACCATAATGCAGTGAAGTGGATGATATAATTATCTCGATTTTATAGATGAAGAAACCAAAACTCAGAGGGGTCAAGTGATTTGTCCAGGATCACGGAACACATAAATATCTAAGGTAGAATTTGAACCCAAATCTTCCGGATTTGAGAGCTCGTTGCCTCTAGTTTCCATTGCCTCCCCCACCCCCAGCTCCCTTTAGATCACAGCTACTACACTCCTCCCTCTCTCACCTCTCCACCTATTCAGAAGCAGACCTGCCCCCAGAGCAGGAAGCCTTCTCCTTATAATCACCCTCCCACCTTCAAGCACCCCCCCACCTCCATCTGACTGCTCCTTGAGTGGAGGGGCTCTCTTGTTTGCGCACACGTATATTCCAAGCTCCTGATGCAGTTATAAGCGTCTAATAAACCGTTCGTGCTCTCTCTGTCTATCCCTACTTCCAGAAGTTCCAAGACAGGTTCAAGTCTCTGAATTAATAATGCCTGAAGTAAATTAGGTAGTGTACTTAATCCGCCTCACACCCCACTCCCCAACAGGAGAGGGAAAGTCCTTTTGTTCATCAAACCAAAAAAAGAAGCGTCCTTTTTGTTTACCAGGACCAGACTAAAAGAGGTAGAACTTTCAGGAATGCAGGTCTTCCCCCACCCCCCACCTCCATTAGCATTTCAACATTAATTGCTTCTGTTGGTGAATAATTCAGACTTCTAAGTGAAAATTATGCACTTTTGTAGTATCTTGCTACAGAATTTCTTCACTTTTTATTTCAAGATTATAATTATTATGAATTTGAAATTGCTCGAGGCAGAGGGATTTTCTGATTAGCAAAAGGAATTCAGTCAGACTCCCTAAAAATTGAATCCTTATAAACTTAAAAATTATGCTTCATTGTTTTAGCTAAAACAGAGTGAAGAATGTTTTTCCCCCCGACAAGCAGACAGTTAAAAGAAGCAATGGATAGAACATGGATTTGAAATTAACAAGACCTAAATTCAAATTCTGTCTCAAACGGTTACTAGCTGGGTGAGGTTAAACTATATAACCTTTCTCAGCCTTAGTTCCTTCATCTGTAAAATGGGGTAGTAAGAGCATTTACCTCAGCGTTGTCAAGAGGATCAAGAGATAACCTACGAAAACCTTAAAGCTCTATCTTAAGTGCTAGCTGTTATCATGGGCCGAGAGGTTTTCACTTAGAGTTCATTTTGCAACAATAAAAAATTTTACAATATACTCTCCTCTACTGTCCACAAAAAGGTAAAATTCTACCACATATTTTTTTCCTTCTAGAACTTCCTCTGCTGGGATGCATGTTCTCCTGGAAAGAATACTGGAAAATCAAAAAGCTTGATTACATAGTCTTGGCTCTGTGACTAATAGCCTTGTGACCTTGCATAAGTAACCCTCTCCCCTTCCTGGGCCAGTTTCCTCACCTATAAAGGGAGAACTGACTTAAATGATCTCTCAGGTCCAGTTCTAAAATATCACAAACATCTATTATCTCCCCACAGCATGGGTGGATAGCCTGCGGCCTCAAGGCCACACATGGTCCTCTATGTCCTCAACTGTGGCCCTCTGACTAAATCCAAGCTTCACTTTTAGAGTCGCTCTCACATGTGGCCTTGATGCTAGAGACTCACCATCCCCAGCCCACAGGTTCTCAGAGGAGAAAAATGGTCCAAACACCCCCCTCCCACAATCAAAGCGTGATGTCACCTGCTATCAGTGATCACAAGGGGAGGGAAGTAATGCAATATCCATCATGCCCATGGAATCTATTCTGTTTCTTAAAGCCCTACTGTTTTTCAGGCCGGGCACTCAGGACCCTTGCTAAGCAACTCTAAGATGACAAATCTTAATTCACATAGTCACGAGCCATTCTGATCAGACTTCATTTTTAATTTCTACTCCAAACACAAGTGAATCAATAATACCTGGTTTCAGAATCTGCAAGGCAGTTTTGGCAATAAAGAGAGTCAAGGTGTAAGTGAATCTGAGGTTCTGTTTTCTGATTCCATTTTGCACCATGTCCAAGAGATAGAGTAGCTTGAAGGAAAAAGATATATATAAAGAGAAATAAGTATCACGGGGAATGGTATCAAGTTGTGTACTACAATCAAGAATGCAAACTCTTCTCTAAGGCAGAATAATTAGACAAAAACTGCCAATCCTGTGGCTGTGGGAATAATATGAGAAATACTGTTGGTGATGGCACAGCCTTTTCTTCACTACAGAACCAGTCAATCAACTCCACCACAAGTCAAATAAATGTCCAAAGACAGTTCTGTGCCCCAAAAACCCAACGGCTGCCATTTCATAATAGATAAGAGCTATTTCAGAGCTTTGGTTTCCTCCATTCTACATTCTCCCACCTTCTCCCTTTCTTAATTTCCCCCATCCTTTTCATTTCTCCCTTTAGATCTCCTTCCTACCTCTTCCCCCCTTTTCCCCTGTCAAGTCTTCCCTTAACATAATTATATGAGAGCACAAAACAACACTGTAACCTCATATGCTCAATTACTGTTGGAGGCCAGTGTCCAGCTGGATGTCGCAACTGTCAAGTTGGTGGGAGGAGGGAAGAGGAGAACAATTGACCCTTAAAGCTTAGACCAAAAATACCTTTCCAAACTAAACAGGGATTTGTGGCTCAAAGTCAGCTTTCCAAACCATTCTACAAAGGAGAGCTTTTGCTCCCTTTCTATAAAACTTCATTTATCCATAAATGTTTTTTGGTGACGATTCTGTGAAGAAACAATTCTCTAAAGACTACTTCTATCAGCACAGCTGATTGTACCTGTGGCTGTTCTCGAAATCGAGCCCCTTCCAAATGGGAGTAATAGGAAGCCAGGACATAATAAGCTGCTGCTCGCATTTGAGGATCATAACTGCTAAGTGCAGAAACTGTGAGGCCCAGGGCATTTGAATCAACAAATTTGTGACAATCCATGACAAATTCTATAGGAAACAAACAATAAAAACAACGTTAGTGAAGCAATATGGTATAACAGAAATCTGGTTTCAGAGTCAGTTCTGCCCCTAACATATCCTGGCTGTGTGATCCTGGGCAAGTCCTTCGACTTCTCAGTATCCCAGGCAACTCAATTCTGTAACACTCTAAATCTAAGAAAAGTTGTCAATTTTCATTGACAGATTGAGTATCCTTGCAGAGAATCCCCTAAAACATAAAATCTTAAGTCCAGACCAAAAAGCAGGGCTACAATATCTACTACTGAAACTTGTTAAAGTTTTCTATCAAAAATGTAAATACTCTAGTAAGAACAAAGTCCTCGCAGGGAATGGGGGGTGGCGGCTAGGTGGCACAGTGAATAGAGCACTGGCCCTGGAGTCAGGAGGACCTGAGTCCAAATCTGGCATCAGACACTTGACACATTTACTAGCCATGTGACCTTGGGCAAGTCACTTAACCCCAATTGCTCCAATGAAAAAAAAGCAAAAAAAAAAGTTCCTTGAGGGCAAGATCATTCTGTCTGTAACCCCAGTGACTAACAAGTGTCTGACACGGAGTATATACTTAATATTCTTCAATGAAATTGAACTGAATTTAGGAAATAGAAAAATTTTGCTCAATAAAATCTCAGAATCAGAACCACCAAACCATTTTTATACAAGCTGTTGCCTTACCCATGACTCCCCCAACCTGGTCCTAGTGAAGCTGATTTTTTGAACACAATGACTACACATTGAACACATTGAACATATGACTACACATATACCTCTAATGAATTCGTCTTATTATATTCATCCCAATGCTCGAGCCTATTTTATCATTCCGTGTGTTAGTTACCCCTCCCAGCTTTGTGTCATCAAATCTGATTAGCACTCTGCTTGTGCCTTTATCCATCACTGATAAAAATGCAACAAGTAGAAACCCTAGGAATTTTACTGTAGTTCTCCTGGCAAGCTGAGACGGAACCACTAACAACTCTCAAGAGTCTGGTCATTTGGCCAGTTTTAAATCTATTTCAATGTATTATCACCTAGTCCACAGCTATCTTTTCCATAAGAATAGTATGTGAGATTTTCTCAAAAAATTTGCTAGAAACTAGGCAAACTATATCCACTAGTTTAATAATCCTTCAAAAAACAAAATAAAGTTAGTCTGTCATGACTTGCTCTGTCTCTTTGTAATCCTTTCTTTTTTAGGAGTTCACTAACAATTTCTTTAATAATAAATTCTAGAATTTTCCTATGAATCACTCAAGCTCCCAGTCCTATAATTTATATTTTCTATTCTCTTTCCTTTTATGAAAACCAAGATATCTGCCCTTCTCCAGTCTTGTGGCACCACTCTCATTCTCACAGTCTTTCATCTCACTGACATCGGTTCAGCAACAATCCATCTCAGGTCTTTCAGTAACTGAGGATATAGTTTGTCTACGTTAAGTGACCTGTATTCATAAATTGCAGTTAGGTGCTCTTTTATTATCTCCTTTACTGATCCTGAGTATTTATTTGTTAGCCAAGTCTTTTGATTATTCTTACAAATGTTGAGGAAGTTAGTTGTATGTGTAAAAGAGTTCTTCTCTGGACTAGGAGCCTGATATAAGATTAGTAGAAGAGAAAAGAAGGA
This sequence comes from Pseudochirops corinnae, assembly GCA_028646515.1. Taxonomy (NCBI): domain Eukaryota; kingdom Metazoa; phylum Chordata; class Mammalia; order Diprotodontia; family Pseudocheiridae; genus Pseudochirops; species Pseudochirops corinnae. The sequence continues at coordinate 53,375,928 of CM053591.1, read as the reverse complement.
AAAGCTGAACTGAAAAGACCTTTTACAAAGTTCAAGGAAAGGATTAGCAATGCTTTTTTTAAAACAAATATTACATCTTAAAAACAGTAATGTGACTATGTCATTATGGATACATTTTAGATAAACACACACAGGAGGAAGCAGTGTGCCGGTATAGTACCACCAGAAGAGCAAGAAACTGCATAGCAGGAGATAGGGGTTCAAATCCACATTTTGCCATTTACTAATTAAATTAAGTAACCCTGGGCAAGTAAATCATACTGCCAAAGCGCTAAAAGACATCATCACATAAAACTCTTTTAGTCTTTGCTTCCTCATGTGTAAACTTGGATACTACTACTTGTATTATACAAGCACTGCCCTTTCAAATTCACTTTACAAAGTGCTGGACATGACACAAGTAGGATTATAACAATATTATGAATGAAGAAGCTAAGGAACACATATGCTAAGTGACTCCAAAATCTGGACTCTCAAACTAGAGTTCTAAACCACTTCTCTAATGAAGTAGCCCTCAAGCAATGAAAGCTCTAAGTGTGACCAGTGAGAGGCTCTTATTTTCTGATCTGAATTAACTTCCTTCTACTTTTGGAGAACCAACAAAGGAGATAAGCTACATATTCCCAAGGAGCCTAGCAATGAGCTCTCTGAAGTCAGCCAGGTTGGTCCTCAGAGAATAGTGTAAAGACCTAACAATGGATTATATGTAAGAGTTCATTTCCAAGGGGATAAAAAAGATTTCTTTAACTAGCTGGAATTATTTTTAGTAATCACTGATACATTCTTATTAACACAGGTACATTTTCCATGTGATCTAGAGGAAACTCTGATTCCTTGCTTTATGACCACCCTGGCACTTCCTAAAAATCTCACTTTATTAACATTCCTGCCCCTGGGAAACAACTGTCCTTGTGGTGTTCAAACAGCAAAATCCTTGCCAAAGAAGCAGCTGTTTTTAAAAAAAGTTAAGCACAATCAATGACATCACATTTGTTTAAAGAACCTTGCAAAGTACAACTGAAGACTTCTGCTGACAGGCTTATCAGCCTGAAGGCTGGATTTAAATGACTCTGACAAGGTCTTTTCTCAGTGAACTATCAAAGACTTATAGTCACAATCATCAGAGACAAATAGCGTAGGGAATGGTAAGATTCCAGGAATATGCTATTTGATCTCTTTGTCACCCTTTTAATAAGACCACAGAAGCAGTGAAATCTGCTACTGAGACCACTTTAATGAGGGAAGGTATGGAAATGTCAGGTTGGAGTCTACTTGAGCCTATCAGCATCATGTCACTTCGATTTGTGAAAAATAACCTAAAAATTTCAGTACAGTTCTGTGGAAATAAGAATCCATCATGGAAAAAACATCCCTCATTGTCACTATTAAACAACCTTGGCTGAACTGTTTCTGGGCCAAGGTTCCAGAAAGAAAGGACAAGAGCACAGCCATCCATCTTCAACAAACTGAGTTTTCTCTGAAGACAAGTACCTACACATACAGGGCCACAAGAACCAGAACTACAAGGAACTGAGCAAAATCCTCACCGGGAGAAGCCAAACAAGTCTCCCTGGAGGGTGCTCCCAAAATCAAATCCCAGAAATGAGAGAAAAGGAATCAACATTCTGCTACAGAGCTACTTACTCATCAGGACAAAGGCAAAAGCAAATCAAACATACTTTTAGTTTAAAAAAATCAGACTCAGTTCTTGATAACCTTTGACTTCTACAATACTGTTTTGTGACTTTGCCACCAAAAATCTAAATGTTTTAAATCCCCAAATAAAATGTTAAAAATGTAAGTCCAGGGCTGGCTAGGTGGCACAGTGAATGGTGTACCGGTCCCAGAGCCAGGAGGACCTGAGTTCAAATCTGGCTTCAGACACTTAATATTTACTAGTTGTAACATCTTGGGCAAGTCACTTAACCCCAATTGCCCTGCCTTCCCCCCTCCAAAGAAAAAAAAAGGAAAAGTGTAAGTCCATCACTGGTGTTGGCATCATTCTCAACCCCCAAATCCTCTTGCTACTTCAGATTCCAGCCCAGAATCAGGCTTCCACGCTACTTCCCGGCCATCTCTCGGCCCAGGAAGAGGCTCTTCCTTATGCATTGTCTTCCTCAATTAGAATGAAAGCTCCTTGAAGGCAGGGGCTGTCTTGCTTATTTGTATTTCTATCTCTAGCACTTAGCAAAATACTTGGCCCAGAGTAGGTACTTAATAAATGCCTTTGTGCTCTCTCCCAAGCTCCACACTATCTCTCTCTCTCTCTCATTAATTATTTTTAAAAGGGATTGCTATTTAACATCAAGAATAGGGTGCTAGAGTAGAAAGAGAATGAGACAGAACAGAAATATTAAGAGGCAGAGCTGGGATTGGATTTTGGGTTCTCTGGTAACAAGGACGCTGTGGAAGAGCTTTCTGCTCAGGCATGTGCCAGACTATGTGGTTGTGAATGTTCCTTCCAATAAGAATATTCTCTGATTCACGAATCTAATGCAGTAAACTGGATTAGGCAAAAAATAGCAGATAGCAGAAAATGGCTTGTAAAGAGTAAGCATTCTTTACCTGGTCTGGTAAGTTCACTGAAGAGGTGAAGTAGAAAACAGGGGTCATAAAGTTCATCGAAGTCTACTTTGCTTTTGTCTTTAAATACATCCTCTGCATCCTAAAGTAGAAAAAGACAAAACTAATATAAAAATCTTAAGCTGAAGTGCCATCTCATCCCAGAAAACTCAATGACTTCATAATTTTAGAAACTCATGGTCACCATTTCTGGGGCTAAAACAGGTAAGAAGACTTTAAAAGCATAAAAATGCTACCATTATTTTGAAAAAATAATATTAATATAGTATATATTTCATGAATGTTTCATAGGTTGCCAGTTGTCCACACTGGGTACATAGGTAAGTGGATAATTGATGGAGGTCATCCATTAGTATACATATGTTTTGGACCAGGGTTGTACTAATAAATGTTGAATAAGCAGCTCTACCAAAAAAAAATGTACTCATAACATACTTATAAGTTTAATCTGTATTATTAACATTTTCTCAGTTATTTTCTTAAATCCAGATAAGCATCAAAATAACAAATTAAGCCCTGATTTGTAGTATTTGTACATTTCCAAGGTAAATGCTCACACAGAAAATTTAACAATGAGCTCTTGTGGGCCAGTCTGAACTGGCTTCAGGACAACCCTGTTTTGACCCAGCTCCGTAAATGGAAGGACGTCTAGACTTAAACAGAACTGGGAGAACAGACTGGAATGCCCATGAGAAATTACAGAGTTCCTTTAATTATGACACAAAGCTCTCCCTGAAATGAGGGACCATATTTTTAATATCAATATTTTACTGGTGGTATTCTATGGCTGCAAGTCAAGGAATATAACAATCTCTAATTAAAATTTAGTATGACTCAAAAGGCAATAGAGAGGTTCCTGGTCAATGTGAGTAGGAAATGTATAACAAAAAAGAACTATCAAAGAGAACTGGAGTGAAGGATAGAATCAAAGAAATGCAGACGACAAAAAAAGTGGACTGGTCACATAGTGAGTGAGGATAACCAGTGAACAACTCATGTACTCCACTGACGTACTCCTGGATGTCATTCAGTTATCACAGGACAGGGAGGCAACAGTGGGTTAGAAAATCACATCAATGAGACCACAGATGTGTATGAGTATTCTAACATGACAAAAAAGAGTTTGAGGTTAGAACACAGAGCCAAATCAAATAAAATCAGATTTAATGAGGATAAAAGAAGGTGAAGACTTTACACTTAGGTTCAACAAAACAACTTCACAAATAGAGGATGGTGGAGACAGGGTTAGACTGAAAATGATTCTGAACTTCAGTATGAGTTAGCACAGAAAACTTCTGCAAGGAATACATTGATCTTTTACAGCAATAAAAGGAATAAAACCACTAGAAAATTTGTACCACTACTGACATGATCAAAAGAAGGTAACTCCCCTATCAGAAAGAGGCAGTAACAGTCCCTGAGAACTATACCTCCTTTAGCAGAAGTCTACGATTCTGCGGGAAGTGAAGAATGGTCTTCATCATCTTCTCTCGATTCAGGAGACACAAGATTTCTCCCACGCTCGGTTGCTGCCATAGTGACTTTCCCAGGCTCTTACACGTCTTGTGATGTTCCACAGCAGCATGGCCCCACAGCAGCATTCTAAAATTGGGTTATGGAACAGTTGATTTCACTGTAGGATCCTCCAGCAAAAGTAAAAATGGCTGATCCTACCTATTGACTAGAGGAAAAGGAAAAAGTCTAGATTTTTTTTCAAAAGTTTTCCTTTTCTTAGCAGCTACTCATAATTATCCTTTCAGAACCTTCAGAGACAAACAAAAAATCCAAATCTTTTGTTCTCTACTTATTATTTTAGCAGGATGTATTCCTATGTTCAAATGTTTATACTGACTTTCTGGAATCAGCTAACTTATAATGAAACTATGATTAACAATTCACCTGAAAGCAAAGTAATATCTGCCAAAGAACTCTGGTTTTTTAGCCCATACTCTCCCACTGAAACAAATGTGACAACAAAACTCTGTAAATTCAATCCTAAGAGCACTCAGTCTTGCTGTCAGTCTCTTTACCTTATAAAAAGGGAACTTATCAAGTTCCAGTAAATCAATAGTAAGAAGGATTGCATTAAACTTTTGAAACAAAAATTTTGTTTTTCTTTAAGTATGTTTTCCTTTAACAACTATTATAAGACGAGAACAATTATGGAAGGCATTACATATATATACATATATATACACACACACACACACACACACACACACACACACACACACACACACACACACACACACATTCTCATAGACACTATCCCAATGATTACTTGGCAGTACCCGGTCAATAATGAATATGTTCAATCATACAAATCCTAGTACACAATGTGATAATGCTTTTTTTTTCCTTTTATTTCAGGTTTGTTCCTTTCAAAACAAATCCTCTTCCCTTGTTACTAACAGCGCAATGTCATTTTACATTTATTTGTTGTGATAGGAACAGTGCCAGGATCTGTGATTTCAGGGGTATAGGGGACTCTTCTAATGAGGAAATGCCCTCTACCAGTGTAGGTCAGTATCTTCTTTGCAACTTGAAATCTTAGAGAATGGCCTACAGCACTGAGAGGTTAAGTGATTTGCTCAGGATCACATGGTAAATATACGTCAGAAATGGGACTTGAACCCAGGTCTAGGAAGGCTCCGGGGCCAGCTCTCTATCCACTATGCCACCCTTCTCTTTACTCTTGTTTGTTGCTGCTACTGTTGTTTCAGTAGTGTCAAATACTTGGTGACCCCTTTTGGGTTTTTCTTGGCAAAGATACTGGAGTGATTTTTCCATTTTGTTCTCCAGTTCATTTTACAGCTGAGGAACTGAAACAAACAGGGTTAAGTGACTTGTTCAGAGCTACACATGCAGTTAAGTGTCTAAGGCAGAATTTGAACTCAGGAAGATCATCTTGCTGATTCCAGGCCCAGCATTCCATTCACTGCGTCATCTAGCTGCCCTTATCCTTGTTTAAGGTTCTTTAATCTTTATCTTGTCATCCAGTGTTCTGACCTACATAGGACAATTAAAATAGCTCTTTCTAAAATTCAATAGAGACAATTTCTAATTTGTTCTTCTTTCTCCAATAAAATATCGAGTTCACCATTTCAGTATGGTAAAAGTAGAACTGAAATATTATCCATCCCAAAATAATGCAAGAGAGACTGACTCATGAGGAGGGATTTTTTTTTTTTAGCAGATCCTTAGAATGGATATAAGTTTGCACACTGAAAATGTTTTTTTTTTTTTTGAGGGGGAAAGGCAAGGGAATTGGGGTTAACTGACTTGCCCAAGTTCATACAGCTAGTAAGTGTGTCAGGTGTCTGTGACTGTGGCCTCCTGACTCCAGGCTGGTGCTCCATCCACTGCGCCACCTAGCTGCCTCTACTGAAAATATTTTAAAACAAACTTCATGGAGAATTTTGAAATTACTTGTTAGTGTTCAAGTAACAATCATCCCTCCCCATACTTCCTTATCTACCAGCTCCTTCCCTGCTGCCTACAAATATGCATTGGTCTTCTTGATCCTTAAAAAGTCTTCATTTAGGGGCAGCGAGGTGGCCCTGGAGTCAGGAGGAACTGAGTTCAAATCCGGCTTCAGACATTTAACATTTACTAGCCATGTGAGTAATGTGACCTTGGGCAAGTTACTTGACCCCAACTGCCCTGCCTTCCTCCCTCCAGAAAAACAAACAAACCAAAAAAAAGTCTTCATTTGACTCTATTATTCCCTTGGGCTATTATCCTATATACTTTCCTATTCCTAGAAAAAGTCATCTATACTTGTTGCCTCATTTCCCATTTCCCTAATCACTTTTCAGTCTGACTTCCAAACTCACCACTCAAACGAAACGGCTATCTTTTAAATGCTAAGGCCAATGCCTGTTCTCAGTGCTCATCCAAAAACTCACCTGAAGTTTATGAGGCTCAGATTATTCTTTTCATACAATCTGAGAAGCAGCAGGATCTTCTGATCTAAAAAGTGAATGAAGTTCTATTTACAATGTGGCACGTATCATTGGAGAACATGGCATTTATACGTGGAAAAAAAGCATAAAATGCTATACTTTTATACGCTTACCTAGGACACTGAGAGTTGCACCATAGCCTCCTAGTAGCACTGCAAAGTGGCTGCTTTCACAGACAGAAGGGCAAAGTTTTACGATAGTTGATATGAGGTCCACTAACACTTCTAGGGAAAAAAATAGGCTGAAATTTAGCATTAAAAGTGATGACAAGGCAATTAAATAGAGTGCTGGGCTTAAAAGCCAGGAGGACCCATGTTCAAATTTCGCTTCAGACATTTAAATGTGTGATCTTGGAAACTTTCTTGATCTGTTTCCCTCATCAGTAAAATGTGGTGGCAGAGGGGTAGTTGGATTTGACAGCCTCTCCCTTCAGTTCTAAATTTATGGACTTAGAATGGCATATATTTGGGGGAGGGATAAGAGAGAAAAAGAAAAAAAAATCTGAAAAAAATATTTAATGCTTTTTCAATTTCTTTCCTATTACAGTTTTGCTCTAATGCCCTTAATGTAACCATTTTGCTAGCAATGTTATAGCAAATATTTCCTTTCAAACTGACAGATCTTTTAGGAAAGAAGTCTGATATTACTTTTCTCCCAATTTCAATTCTATCATTCAAGTAATAATAACTAACATTTCCATATCACTTTTAAGATTTTCAAAGCACTTTACATATTATCTCATCTGATCTTCAAGACAACTCTGGAAGGTAGATACTATTATTATTCTAATTTTACAGATGAGGACACTGAGGTTAAGAAAGGTTAAGTGTGGGATAGCTAGGTGGCACAGTGAACAGAGCACTGGCCCTGGAGTCAGGAGGACCTGAGTTCAAATGTAACCTCAGACACTGAGCACTTACTAGCCGTGTAGCCTTGGCCAAGTCACTTAACCCCCAACTGCCCTCAATTTCCCCCTCCAAAAACCAAAAAAAAGAAGGGGGAGGTTTAAGTGATTTGCCTAGGGTCACCCTGAAAGAAAGTGTTTGAGGCAGAATTTAGACTCAGATATTGCTGATTCCAAGTCCATTATTCTAATCACTACACCACCTAACTTCATAAATTAAAAAAAGTTTTTGCCCTTACCTCACTTTAGCCAGGGAAATTCAAGTAAAGTTTAGCAAGAAGGGAGAATGTCAGAGATTTAGTTATTTGGACTTCTGCATGGGGATCAGACTCTGTTAGTTAGCATTGCAGTAAGAAAGAATTATACTAATTAAAAATTAGAGGTTGCTTGCCTAGAAATTATTTGTTGAGAAGTCGAAAAGGTTGCCATAAATAAAACTCTGATCAGGGAACAGAGTACAGGGAACAAGCGTGGTCTCAGAAACAAAGAAGACCCAGGTTTAAGTCCTGCTGCCGACACCTATTGACTAGATGACCTTGGGCCAAGCACTTAACTTCTCGCTAAGACAGTAAGTTACAGATGAGTTGCAATTCTGAATTGGTAAAGTTGCAACATACTACCAGTATGGACCAAAAAACCCAATCATTTCTAAGTCAAAGAAAACAAGTGTAAGTTTGGATTCAATCGGAACATAACATTCTGATACTATTTTAGAAATCACTCTAAAAATAAACTCTAAAAACTTATCACAGATCAGTATGGGCCGGAAGCTAGTTTGATGAAATCAGAGGACAAACATACAATAAAATACACATATAAACACACAAGGAGACCTTTTACTTGGATGTTTGTGTCATCTTCTTTTGATTGCAATATGGTTGGCAAAAACATAGAGTGCTGTGTGATCATCACGTACATTAGTGGCAGCTGGACTAACTTTTTGCAAAGGGAATTTTCAGGCTTATATAAGAGCTGTACACAAGCATGTAGAGTCTTTAAAAATGTGTAATCCTGATAGCGGAACCTAAAAAGGCAAGAATTCATTTTCTTAAAAGGCTGTACTAAATGCAAATACTATTAAACAAAGAGTAGCTTTTTATATTGCATTTCATTCCTTAAACTTCTAACCAGTGACTCGTAGTTCACTCTAGAGAACAAGCATCTGGTAGGCTTAATGCTTTCATTGCTGGAACTTCTGCCATGGAACTGCCATGCTGATTACGTGGTCGCCTCACGACCTATGAGGCTCAGTTCCTGCCACGCTACTTAGACCTTCTCAGCTACCCTCCCCTCTGTCTCTCTACCTTTTTCTACTTCTGGAACCATAATGTAATCAACTCTGTCATTACTCCTACAAAGGACACGACAATTTATTTCACCAAGTCTCCACACTGCTAGATACACTCTCTTCCTTCTACAATAGAAGCTTCTTGGAGGCAGGGATTATCTTCAATTTTGAGTTTTGCATCTCAAGGACTTAGCACAGTTCCTGGCAGATGGTAAACGCTTAACATATACATATTAATGCATTCACAGAAAGTTTGAGAAGTAGAGGGATATCTATCTTCTTAACATGCTGAACAATCACATTGAGTTTTCTAAAGTTTGAACATTCACTAGAAAGAAACACTGCTTTCTCAGTCAACAGCTGTTTTTCCTCCCATTCTATTCTTAACATCACCTTTGGGCCTTCCTCATTTTCAACTACTCAAATCTCCAAATTATTTTGTAAACTTTTTTATTACTAAGACTTCAAATTACATTGAAAAAGCTTGGTAGGCAAAAGCTGTTGCTTCCATGCTGTGTCCTCAATAAGGAAACTGTTTTTAAGTTACTCTTGAATTTCAGAACAACAATTTAGCAACAGGAAATTTTTTCCAGATACTGAATGACCTCCAAATCACATAAGGGAATACATGGCAAAGTGCTCAGGTGGTAGTGGAGAAGCAAAAGTGCTTTCTAATCTAATAACACTTAAATTAAGTGGAATAAGAACTACTAATATGATAGGTAATCAAAAAGGGTTAATAATGATATTTAATGAATAAATATTAATAAACAATCATTAATTGATGGTTATAATTAATAGTCATTATTACTATTATTAATGATAACTTCTTCATTTTGTGAAGACCTTTATATTACTAAACGCATAAAAAGAATGACCTATTTTTTGCATTATATTCTCCCTCTAATTATCAACTGGGTTAAAATGAGTTGGGTTTTTTTAGTCAGTAAATTTCACAATTGAAGAAAATCTTTTCAGTAAAATAAAATCAGCTTACTTAAGTCCTGTCTTCACAAACTTGTGCCAATCAACAGGATCAACTTCACTGACTGAGTGCTGTGTGGAAAGTAAACAAAGAGAAACAATAAACATGAAGGTAGAGAATAAGGCACAACCTCTAATTGTATGCAGAGTTTTATGTGTTTCACTCTTCAGGAAACACTCTTGCAGCTAGGTAGCAGAATGAAGTCAGGAAGACCTCAATCTGATTCCTGTCTCAGGCACTTCACTAATTATAGGACCTCTGGCTACCTGGTCACTGCCCCCAGACCCATTCCCATGGAAACAGATGTGTTCTTGTACTCAACCACAACCACATCATCCATCTAACCCAAGACAGGACCACGATACCTATTACCTTGACCAGAGAGGGCCACAACAGCTAGCCACTTGGAGGGCAGCATGACCAGAATGTTTAACCACTGAACCATAGATGGAGACCCCCTCCTCCATTACCTAATCCCTTAACAAACTCTTCCTACCTTTTTAATATTAATCATATTCCTCTGTTCTATGTAAATTTTGATTATGTAAATGCATCTTTACCCTATAAAAATCCATCTTGCTTTCTCTGAAGTTGCTGGTTCCTCTTGGAACTTAGCCTGCTTCATGAGAGCGTCAATCTCAATAAATGCCTATACTTGGTTTAGAGGTGGTCCGACTCTGAATTCTTGGAGATGGTTCCACCACAACAGTATTTTTGGCATCCCTGGGTTTAAACCGCAACAGAATGACAACCAAGAATCACCTGACCAGCAAAACTAAGTATAATACTTCAGGGGAAAAAAAATGGACATTCAATGAAATAGAGAACTTTCAAGAATTCCTGATGAAAAAACCAGAGCTGAGCAGAAAATTTAATATTCAAACACAAGACACAAGAAAAGAACAAAAAGGTAAACAGGAAAGAGAAATCATTAAGGGATTTAATAAGGTTAAACAGTTTAAATTCCTCCATGGGAAAATGATACTCATAACTCCCAAAAACTTTCTCATTATTAGGGCAGTTGGAAGGAGTATACATAGAGAGAAAGCATGGGTAAGAGTAGAATATGATGACATGATTACTTAAAAAAAATGAAATTAAGAGGTAAGAGAGAAGAATACACTGGGAGAAAGGGAAAGGGAGAGGTAAAATGGGTAAATTTTGACAAAAAAAAGAGGTATGAAAGCACTTTTACAGTGGAAGAGAAAATGGGGGAAATGAGGAAGGGCATGTGAACCTTACAGTCATCATAACTGGTTCAAAAAGAGAATAATATACACATTCAGCTGGGTATAAAAATCTATCTTACCATACAGGAAAGTAAGAGGGGAAAGGAATAAGGGAAAAGGGGAGAAGGGAAGGTATTGATGGAAGGGAGGGCAGACTGGGGAAGTTAAAAGTTGGAAGCAAAACACTTTTGAGAATGGACAAGATGAAAGAAGAGAGGATAGAATAAAGAGGGGGGAAATAGGATGGAGGGAAATACATAATAATTATAATTGTGAAAAAAAATTTAAAGAAATTTCTCTGATAAAGACCTCAATTCTGAAATACATAGAGAAATGAATCAAATTTATAGAAATAAGAACCATTCCTCAATCAATAAATGGTCAAAGGACATGAACAGGCAGTTTTCAGAAGACATAAAGCTATCTATATCTAGAACAGTGGTTCTCAACCTTCCTAATGCCATGACCCTTTAATACTCGTATGTGGGTTTATCTGCATGTGGGCAGACTCTCCTGGAGACAGACAGAGGAGCAGTGTCTCAGTTCCTAAGACCATGGGAAATATGTGTTTTCCGATGACCTTAGGCGACCCCTGTGAAAGGGTCGTTCAACCCCCAAAGGGGTCACGACCCACAGGTTGAGAACCGCTGATCTAGAAGAAAAAATCATTACTGATTAGAGAAATGAAAATTAAAACAATTCTGAGGTGCCACCTCATATCTATCAGAAATGACAAATTTTTTTTAAAAAATGCTATCACCTAAACAAAGGAGCATAACACAAATGATTTTTAATAAAAGACAAATGAAGACCACATAGGCAGGCATGGCAAACATTTTCACACAATACCCTATCACAGGGCACTACAGACTTCCGTGATCATCAGGATGTTAGGTTAGGACATCCATGGGGAAGCTAATGACACAGAGTCCAGATGAACGAAGACTAAGGACAGAAAAACGGAGAGACGATCAGAGGTTATTTCCACGATGCTCCTCTTAACCACTCCAATTTCCACTATGATAAGTACATTAGAAGGCTACATGCCGTGACAGCACACTCTAGGGAGAAAACCAGCAGCAGGAGCAGCTGGACCGACATAATTCCCTCTGAGTGCTGCTCACATGAAGAACAACGAACGCTGTCACTTAATGGAGTATTTTTTTCATGAGACAGAAACCAAAGAGTATTCCAAGTGAACAAGTTTCTGAAGGAAGGAAGCACCATTTTTCTCTATAGTTAATGATCAGATTAAATTTAATGTCTTTAAACATCTGTGTGATCTGAATATTTCTCTTCCTTATTCTTTCCTCTTTAATTTTTGCATTTCCATAGTTCTCATTTTCAAAAGCAAGCAATTCTAAGTACTTAAGCCCTAAAACATACAAAATTATTCTTCTTAAAGCCACTTTACACTTAATCTGATCTATCTCTTGGGGTTTTTTTACCTAATTTGTGTTTTCCTAAGAAATTCTTGAAATTTCTTTTGAATGACTTATTTATTTTTTAAGAATTTATTTATTTTTAGTTTTCAACATTCATTTCCACAAGATTTTGAGTTTGAATGGTTTATTTTTTTAAATTACATTTAACACACACAAAAAAGTCCACCAACAATCATTTCTATATATTTCTATCACAATGTATTTTTTAAAAAGTTTACAACAGATCATAAAAATGGGAAAAGGACTCACACGTACAAAAATATCTATAGCAGCTTTTTATGGTGGCAAAGAACTGGAAATTGAGGGGATGTCCATCAACTGGGGAATGGCTTAACAAGTTTTGGTATATGAATGTAATGGAATACTATTGTGCTTTAAGAAATGACAAACCAACAGATTGCAGAAAATCCTGGAAAGACTTATATGAAGTGATGCTGACTGAAGTGAGCAGAACCAAAAGAACACTGTACACAGTAACAGCCACAGTGTGCAAGGACTGATTTTGATAGGCTTAGCCCTTCTCAACAATGCAAGGACCTAAAATAATTCCAAAGGACTCATGATAGAAAATGCCATCCACATTCAGAGAAAGAACTATGGAGTCAGAATGCAGAGGGAAACAGACTATTTTCTGTTTTGTTTTTCTTTCTCATGGTTTCTCCCATTCATTATAATTCTTTTATGCAACATGACTATTGTGAAAATATGTCTAATAGGAATGTACGTGTAGAGCCTATATCAGATTGCATGTTGTCTTGGGGAGGGAAGGAGGAGGGAGGAGGAAAAAATTTTAAACTTATGGAAATGAATGTTGAAAACTAAAAATAAATAACTAATTTTTAAAAATGTTTGCAACAGAGATTCTACTTGTCTATATTTTCTTCCAAACTTCCTTCTGTTTTTCTCTGCAAAAAAAAAATTTTAATGCTTCAATAACCTTTGTGGAGAGCAAAAATAATGTTAGATTCCTGCCACCCCTCGGTCCCAATCTCTTTGGGAGTTCACTGATAGGTCAGTGTATATAAATGGATATTCCTCAGCAGATACTACATAAAAATACTAAATTGATGACTTAATTCTAGGAATAGTAATTAGAAGGAAAGATTACTGGTTGGAGAAACAGTAACAGGGATAATATACTACATATGGCATCTCCTAATTAAAGTTTGGGCTGAAATTTCATTTTTGGCAAAATTCCTAAATTATTTAAGATTTTACAAGTCAGTTTTTTTTAGCATAATTTTATTCTTAAGTGCTCTGTCACAATACACAGAATTATCTCAGTAACATAATATGAAATAAAAGAATTACATGTCAATGCTATGGTCTTCTGTGTCTGGAACAAGCACAACGAAAAACCAACAGAAATCATATGATTACTATGATGCAGAAAAAGGTTTTGATGCAGAAAAAGTTTTTGAAAAAATTCAATACCCCTTCCTATTAAAAACACTAGAGAGCATAAGAATAAATGGAACCTTCCCTGGATGCCCATCAATATTGTACTAGAAATGTTAGTTATAGCAATAAGAGGAAAAAAAGAAATTGAAGGAATTAAAATGGGCAAAGAGGCAACAAAATTATCACTCTTTGCAGATGATATGATGGCATACTTAGAGAATCCTAGAGAATCAACTAAAAACTAGTTGGAATAATTTACAATTTTAGGAAAGTTGCTGGATATAAAATAAACCCATGTAAATCATCAGCATTTCTCTGTATTACCAACAAAGCATAGCAGCAAGAGATAGAAAAATTCCATTTGAAATAACCGTAGACAATATAAAATACTTGGGAGTCTTCCTGCCAAGACAAATCCAGGAATAATATGAACATAATTACAAAACATTTCTCACACAAATAAAGTCAGATCTAAACAACTGGAAGAATATCAATTACTCATAGGAAAGCTGAGTCAATATACTAAAAAAACAATTCTTCCTAAATTAATTTACTTATTCAGTGCCATACCAATCAAACAAACAAAAATAAATTTTATAGAGCTAGAAAAAATAATAATAAAATTCATCTGAAAGAACAAAAGATCAAGACTATCAAGGAAATTAATGAAAAAAAAATGTGAAGAAAGGTGGCTAGTCACACCAGATCTCAAACAGTATTATAAAGTGGTAATCACCACAACAATTTGGTACTGGCTAAAAAAATGAATGAGAGATCAGTGGAATAGATTAGGTACATAAGACACTGTAGGAATGACCATAGTAATCTAGTATTTGATAAATCCACAGACCCAAACTTTTGAGAGAACTTACTATTTGACAAAAACTACTGGGAAAACTGGAAAACAAAATGGCACCAACTAAGTTACACCAACATCTCAAACCACATACAAAGATAAGATCAAAATAGGTACACAATTTAGACAAAAAGGGAGATACCATAAAAGCAAATTAAGAGAGCAAGGAATGTACCTATCAGATCTAAGGAGAAGGGAAAATTTTATGACCAAACAAGAGATAGAGAGCATTATATAATGTGGTATGGATAATTTTGATTACATTAAATTAAAAAGGGTTTGCACAAAGTCAATGCAACCAAGATTTAAAGAATGAGATCAGAAAACTAGGAAACAATTTTTATAGCAAGTATCTTTGATAAAGATATCAATTCTCAAATATGTAGATAACTGAGGCAAATTTATAGAATACAAGTCATTCCCCAATTGATAAATAGTCAAAGGATATGAACAGGTAGTTTTCAGATAAAGAAATCAAAGCTACCTACAGTCATATAAAAATGCTCTAAATCATTACTGATTACAGAAATGCAGCTTAACACAACCTTGAGGCACCACCTCACACTAATCAGACTGGCTAATATGACAGAAAAGGAAAATAATAAATGTGGGAGATGTAAGAAAACTGGAACACTAATACACTGTTGGTAAAGCTGTGAACGAATCCAATCATTCTGTAGAGCAATTTGGAACTATGCCCAAAAGACTATCAAACTGCACACCTTTCAATCGAGCAATAGCACTATGAGGTCTGTATCCCAAAGAGATTTTTAAAAAAGGGAAAAGGGCCTATTTTTACTAAAATATTTCTACAAGCTCTTTTTTGTGATGACAAAGAATTGGAAATTGAGGGGATGCCCATCAATCAGGGAATGGCTGAACAAGCTGTGGTATACCAATGTGATGGATACTTTTGTGCTATGAGAAATGACATAGGCAGAATCCTTTCAGAAAAACCTGGGAAGACATACACGAACTGATGCAAAGTGAAGTGAACAAAACCAAGAGAACATTATACACAGTAAGAGCAATACTGTAAGATGATCAACTATGAATGACTTAGCTATTTTCAGTAATACAATAATTCAAGACAATTCTGAAGAAGTCATGATGAAAAATGTTATCCACCTCCAGAGAAAGGACTGATGGAATCTGAATACAGATCAAAACATACCACTTTTCAGTTTATTTTTTAAGTCTGTGTCTTCTTTAACAACATAACTAATACAAAAACATGTTTTGCACAATTGTACATGTATAACCTACATCAAACTGCTTACCATCTCAGGGGCTTGGGGGTGGCGGAAGCTAGACAGAAAAAAATGAAAGTTAAAAATTGCCTCTACATATAATTGGGAAAAAATAAATTTTCTTTAAAAGAAAAAAAAAACCAAGCAACAATGACCACATATGTGCCCAAATGACTGAAGGGAGATGTTGGACTAACATTTCCCTTTCCATACCATGACACATTTCAAAGACTGTCCGTACTTGCTGACAGCAGTGTTTTTTTGGGACACTGCATGTTAGACTCCTGCCACTGACCGTCATTGTTTTTTTCCTACTAGGTCATAAAAATGTCAGATTGTTTAAAGTGGTAATTTAGGATAACTATAAAATACTGCTTCTACCTGTGTAAATAAAAGGAACTCACCAATAACTCATTAAGTCGTGACAACATAGACTTCTCTGAATCCTGGGTTTTTTCTTCTTTGTTAGTACTACTGTATGAGGCTGTTAGCCATTTTATACATGACCCCAACAAAGTCTTTTTCCAAACATCCAGCTCTTCCGCAGATTTTTCCAGTACTAATGATATGGAATCTGATATAATCCAGCTGCAACAGATGTGAAAAATGTCAAGGACTACAAACCTATAGGATTTCACCCTTATAATTTACAAAAGTTTAAAACTGGTTACAGAAGACACCAGCACACCCACAATAACTACATAATGTGCTAAAGATATCCAGAGATAAGATATTCTTTTTCACTCTTATGTTAAAAACAAGAATATCACACAAACGACAGGATTTGAGTAAGCAAAAGATACAGATTGCAGTATCACCGCATTCTTGAAGTCAAGTAAAAAAACTTTGGCCAGGTCACAATATCTGTGCAATGCAAACCCACCATGAGCCCTGTTTCTTCTCTTCTGGTAATATTTTTCATGGAAAAAAAATGAACTTTAGGTATAATAATTATAAGTAATTATTATGGAAGAAGGCAGTATGGCATACTAGAGTTAAGAATTAGAGGCCTATTTTTAAGAACCAACTCCATCATTTACTAACGTTTCTGGGTCTCAGTTTCCTATTCTGTAAAATATAAAATTCTGTAAAATACCTGTACCATTGTAATGGTAACAGTAATTTGAAGATCTTCCCTGCCCCTTAATAGACCAAAGGGAATTTAAAGATCTTCCCTGCCCCTTAACAGACCAAATGTAATCATATGGAGCCTGTGGTGGGAGGAGTTTGCTAAATGGGTAGAGCAGAGTTGAGAGGAAGCTGGGAGTTAGAGCAATTAGAAAGGAGGGAGGAGAGGATGCTGGCAAGGAGAAAGTTAGGTATGGTGTTGCTATCTGCAGTGTTATTGTATATAGATTTCTTTGTTGTTATAATGAATTCAGTTTTCTGGTGCTGGAATTTGGCTTTCTGGTGTTGGGATTTGGTTTTCTGATGTCTGAATCAATGTTTTGTTTCTGTCTTCTACATGGAGAGTCTGTTATTTTGCATTTCAGAACTATGCTAGCACATTCACAGTTGCAGTCAGTGGTGTGAACCATCTATCTTACAGGACTGCTATGAGTATCTCAAGGATCCCTCTCATCTTTTAGGATCCAACTGAAACCACTTCTCCACAAAGCTTAACCTGAACATGCTAACTTGAAAATAAATCCTGTATCAATGGTTGGTTCAACTTAGGTTAGCTGACCACTGCACCATCAACTAATAAGTATTTAAGTGTTGACAATGACACAAAGACAAAAGTGAAAGGCCCTGTCTTCAAAGACGATTTAGTAAGGAGAGACACATATATAGGGATACCTTGTTTCAACTGTTGATCATATAGAGACTGTGGAGGCTTTTGCTACGTCTTTAAGAGTCAGGTAAAGGCCCAGATGCTATTACCGTGGCTTTAAGAGCTTAGGTGGACAAATGGGAGAAAGTAATTGAGAAATGGGTTAAAGAGAAGTATCTCCCACTGTGGAGTCAGAAAGAGGTGTAATTATCCGTGAACAAGGAGCATCCACAGATGACTGGTGCCGTGTGTCTCTGAAGATCTACAGCTGTGGCGAGAGACGGCTAAAGGGGCGAGCCTGAGAAAAGCTGGCCAAGACACCGGGAAGAAAGACAATGTGAGATCTTTTCTGAGGGAAAGGGTTTCAATTTTGCTGATAAACTTAAAGGGACTTTTTTCATACCTTGAAAGATGCCAAAAAGAATAAGACAAATGAAAAGAAGTCAACTAACAGTTCAGGAGTTTGAAATGACTTTGGCAATGACACTGGTCATCACCAACATACAATAAACATACACACACACATACAGATACGTATAGCATACTAAATACATAATTTATGAAATGTAACGTGTATGTTAATAAATTATATACAGAGTAATTTTAATGTTTATTTAAATACATATAAGTATGAGTAATTACTAAAGGGGAAGGTTTATTTGGCTCACTGAATATCTAATATTTAAAGAACTGGAGCGGGGCGATACTTCTATGTGTCAAGCTCTCTGTTCAGCACTGGGGATACAAATACAAAAGTGACCAAGTCCCCGCTGTTATGAAGCTTACATTCGAATGGGGGAGATACACAATGCAATGGAGGCCAGGGAAGGGAGTGAATGGTCTAACTGCTGGGGGCAGTGAATTAGGGAAGAATAAAAAGACTGTCTTGTTCCAATGAGGGATCATTTCTTCCTGAAATGTTGAATTGATGCTTACCTTTTCATATTATGTCTTACATGTCCAACTAGATTTTAAGTTCCTTGACAGCAGGAATCATGGTATATATTTTATTATAATTCTCTAACTGGCTAAAAAGATTTCTTTCACATAAAAATGCTCAATAAGCATCTACATTTTTCTTGGGGTGTGTGTGTGTGTGTGTGTGTGTGTGTGTGTGTGTGTGTGTGTGTGTGTGTGTGTGTGAATTCTCAATAAACTACCTGGGTATAGGCATGTAACTACAGGCAGCAAGTCAACATTAAAGCATTTGGGAATGAAGATACTAATGTGAGTCCTCTCCATGGAAGTAACTCAGGTCCACGGGGGCCAAGATACTCCAAATTTCTCCCTAGCCCAGATAACATGGACACATGTAGCCTTAAAATGAAAGAATATCCCCCAAATTCATTTTCAACTGTTCAACTCTTTCTCCCATTCCCTCCCTAAACTCCTCACTTTTGGGGGCTCCCTTTAGTTTTTACATACTAAAAGATCTTTCTGATGGGCCATCACTGATCTGTTCATATTACCTCTTAGATTTCTCTGGCCTTTGAAGAATGCTGGGCAGCTGGTCAATGAGGAATTTAAGCTCCTTTGCTCTTGAATATGGAACCAATTTAGAAAGGACTTCTTCTTGCATCACAAGACTCTGGGGATCATCTCCTAGAAGACTATTTCGAAGTTCTCTCCACAGGGCCTTTCTCAACACATTCATGACACCTCTAGACACTGGGGCAGAGATAAACATGAAAAAAAAAGAAAGTCAACTACAGCTTGCTAACCCAAGCCCCCCAACCTCAGCATGCCCTTTTAGAACAAAAAGGTGTACTTCCGGGCTTACTAACAGTAAAAATCTTATACATGCTACAAAGACTATCGTGAGTGATCTCCAAGTATCCTTCTAGCCCAAAATAATTTGATTTGCTCCTGAAAAGTATGGGGTGACAGAGGAGTATAAAATAAACATAGATATCATCCTTCTTTTTCTTTAAAAAGAAAAACATCATAAACAGTCAACTGACAGGCACTGACTAAGTACTTATTAGCTGACCTGATGCTATACAGAAAGCAGGGTGACTCACACTACTCACCAAAAAGTTACAGAATATCAAAGAGAGATTAAATTCTACCACAAAACACAATTTGCCTACTTACTCATTCTTAGAACCAAGTAGAAGACAAGAGAGTTAGGGGAAGGGGCCTGGGGAGGACAAAAGGTTAGTCTATGGCACAGATATAATTTCCACTTAACAATAAGAGTCATGCATAGAGTTTATGCTAAAGCATAACTTGTCCTATTAACTGGAAATTGCCATAAAAGCTGGGATGGCTGGAGAACAGAGGCATGGATCTTCCATAATGCTACCACAAAGGGTGTAGGCCTTTAAGAAACATAGTACCTCTGGCACTGCCTCTCTCTCCCCTTGTTGTCACACTCATAGATGGGGCAACCATGAACATGTATATAACTCAAAAAGGCACAAGGGCCTCCTGTAACATCATATTATGGGATCATATCATAGAAAGACAAGAGTTCTGTCTCTAAAGTAGGAATTTTAAAAAGCTTTCTTTGGCAGTCTGGTGAGGCCTATGGATCCCTCCTCAGGCTAATGTTTTTAAATAATAAAAGGAAATGCCAAATTTTAGTTAGAATATAGTGAAAATAAAAATGTAATCTTTTCCCACCAGAGTTCACAGGTTTCTCCCACCTAATCCATCCACAGGGAGTCAAGGGACTCCAGGGTTAATAACTCCTACCTTAAAGAGTTTGTTTAGAATGAGGCCCATACTCAGCTATAATCTAGTAGTTCAAAGATCTAGGATTTTAAAAATAAAACAAATTATTTCCCAACCAATCTTGGAATGTGGTTTACCTTTGGATGGACGTGTAAAGTCTCCCTCCACACAAGACTGCAAATAGGTATGGATGAGTGGAAGAAAGAGGCTGATGTTTTCTGGAAGGTAGGGCCCCAGGCCCTGCAAGCACCATAGCTCAAAGTGTAGCAGGTGGGTACTACTTTGCTGAATCAACAAAGCTACAATGGAAAGCGAAGTTTCTGTCTTGCGAGTCAGACAGTAGGTCAATAAATCTAACTCAACCACATGGACCAGAACTGGATCTTTCTGTAAAGCTCGGAAGAACACAGTCTCCAGTTCTTCAATGCCCAGTGCAGGCAATAGGGCACTCATTCCCTTCACATATTCCAGGGACAACAGTAATTCTCCTTGCTGGGGCTGTTCCTGGTAGCATCTAGTAATCAGCTGTTTGAGGATCTCCCCTAGAAAGCTCAGATGTTTTCCTTTTTGGGGAGATTTCTTAGAACCTTGACCCAAAAGGGACAGTTTGGGAAGGGCCAAGAGGGCAAGTATAACGTCCCTAAGTTGGGCTTCATCCATAAAGGGATGTAGTTGGTACAAAGCTTCCAGCTGAGCCGAGGGTTTCCCATATGCAGTGGGAGGGCCTGCCTTCAGGGTCTGTAGTTCTTTCAAGACACTTTTATTAATGGCTTCCAAATACTTGGAAAGGATATTGAGGCGATGCATATCCTGCAGAATTGGGGCACCCACTTTAAGCAGTGAGAGTACCCCAGCATTCAAGTGAGTTGCTAGAAGCTTTACAAGGATTGGATTGAGGGCATGTGAGGGAAGAGTCTGCTGCTCCAAAGCCAAGTACCAGTTCTCCAAGGTGGGGTGGCTGAAGATCACTATCAATACATCTTCAAGGGTCTGAAATACAGCATGTATGACAACATACACAAATCTGATCAGTTATTTAAATAGTTCTTATCACTTCTCTGTCCTATTCAAAAACCTACAATGGTCCCCTACTGCCTCCCAAATAAAGTCCAACTTTCTTAGCCAAGCCCTCGAAGCAATTCTCAATGAGCTCTTACAGCCTTCATGCACTACTTCCCCTGATATATTGTATACGCTTCATTCCACAAGTTTTTCTATCTTTGTTCACATCAAAGGGAACTATGCCTAAATGCTTTGCCAACTCTTGACTTCTGAAACCCTACTCATTCTTTTCTTCTATGAAGACATTTTACTCCTGAACAACAGGAGCTGTAAGCAATATTTGAAGACAGTGACCAGACTTTATTTACCTAGCACAGTGCATTAGTGTACTTAATAAATGTTTGTGCTAAATGCTACTAAATGAATACAAAGTTTTAAAGTCACAAACAGTAAGATTTAGGAGAAGCCTATGTCTCTTTCACAATGCACAAGTTCACTATAGTGAACACAACAGAAATAGCACTGGCTCTGGCAGCAGAGGACCTGGGCTACAGTCCCACATCTATAAACTGAAGGGTTTGGTCCAGATGGCCTCTGGGGTCACTTCTAGTTCTAGTCCCACTACAGTCACTCTCAATGATTGGAATGGAGATGTAAAACATCTCATCCAAAACAATGGATAAAATGAAATAATTTTATTTTTTATTTTATTTTCAGGATATCTACTCTTTTACCTATACCAGCTCAGGACAGTTAATACAGAAATAAGTTTGTATTTCCTGAACTCAGTTAACTGAGAGCATGAAGTGGCAAGCAGTCTCAAGTGGGCTATGTCAGTGGGAAGTCAGACTGGGCTTAAAAATTTGTCACGGAAACTGAAAAGCTTTTGTACAAATAAAATCAAAGAAAGCTAGGACAGGGAGGGGAACATTGCAGACTGGGGGAAAGACTACATTAAATATCTCTGACAACAGTCTAGAACAGCGGTTGTCAATCTGTGGGTTATGTTCAATTTGTAACAATGAAAATACATCCCGCATATCAGATATTTACATTACGATTCATAACAGTAGCAAAATTACAGTTATGAAGTAGCAATGAAAATAATTTTATGGTTGGGGGTCACCACAACAAGAGGAACTGTTTTAAAGGATCGTGGCATTAGGAAGGTTGAGAACCACTGGTCTAGAATTAAGCAGCAGAGAGAACTCTTCCTTCTACATTTCACTTGATGATCTGAGGCTACCTCTTGAATGCCAGTTCTGTAACCCCAGCTGACTACTGGACTTTTCACACTGGACGCACCATAGGTATAGCAATCTCAACATGTCCGAAACAGAACTCGTTACTTTCCACCGTGATCCCATCCCTTCTCCAAACTTCTCTGTTTCTGTAAAGAGCATGGACAACTCTTTCAGTTGTCCATGTCTCTACTACCCTCAATTCCTCACCCCAATTAGTTGCCAATATGCATCCTATGTATGTCTACATCTCTGACATCGATCTCCTCCTTCTCCTTCACTACTTACATAGCCACCAACTTAGTTCAGCCCGACACCTCTTTATCAGATTACTGCAATAGCATCCTAACTGGACTCCCTGCCTCAAGTCCACTCTACTCTATCCTCCCCATAGCAGCCAAAGCTATTTTCCTTAAGCACAGGTCTGAACAATGTAACTCAATAAATTCCAGTTAATTTCACTAACTCCACGTTGTCTCTAAGATTAAAAAAACAAACTTTTTTTCTTTTAAAGCTTTCTTCAATATGGGCCAGCTGACCTTTCCAGCTTCTTGCGCCGCTACTTCCTATCCCTATAGGAAGTATACAGTCCAGCTAAGCTGGCCTTCTCTCTTTGTTCTTTCTACCCATCTGAAGGCTCTTTGTCAGTCCCCTTCACTGGATCTTCCTCCAGATCATGTCCTCTAGCTGCAGGGTTCCCACAGGGTTCTGTTTGAGGGTCCTCTTCTCTTCTCCCTCTATACTACTCTACTTGGTGATCTCATCAGCTGCCATGAATTTAATTATCATCTCTATGATGAAGGTTTTCAAATTTTCATGTACCTCATGCACATGGCTGAGTAAAGACTACTTAGTCAGAAACAAAAAATGTGATGATACTGTTTAAGCAGCCTTGCTAAAAGCTATTCCTATCAAATGGAGAGACACTGAGCTTTACAGAGAGAAGCAACTTTCTTTCCTTCCTCATTTCCAAGGAAAGAGAGAAATTAAAATACCTAAAAAAAATTTCAATTTAGAAACAAGAGATTACAGATTAGAATTTTTCTACACCTTGTATGTAGGTAGCAAATGTTATTGTAACAAATACTTTCACAATGCCAATTAAGTGATCTGCAGAAGGCCCAGTTCTTATTAAATAGTGAAATGAGATCCAATTGGGCTTACTTCTTAAATCCAATAAAACTGTAAATCTAAAGTTGGAGTCAGTGTAGGACCAATTAAACAAGCTACTCTACATGAATAACAAAGGGAAGGATAGCTCTATTTGTCTTCTCAGAGCAGCATATTTACAATGCAAACACCTCTCCAACTACATGTCCTTTCTTTAATTCAGGCAGCTACAATTACAAAAAAAAAAACCCAAAACATTTCCTATTTAATTTTCTAAAGATGTTCATTTCATCTGTCATAAGAGAAAAAGTTTTCATGTGGAAAAATCAAGAGCATCACTACCTTATCATTAGCCAATTCCAGTGTGGCCAAGGACTCCTCATCCAAAAAGATAGCAGATTCGGCCTGAGCAGCTTCACATTTCTGTTGGTTACATGTGTCCAACTGAAAACAATGGCTCAACAAGTGGCTAAGCAAATTCATGAAGAGCTGGAGCAGTGCAGGACCTGAACTCTTGCCAAGCTGTAGAATAAAAAACAGGCAAATGTCTTTTAGATACGGTGTAAGGTGACAGGCAAGCGAGCTAAAATCCTTTTTTTAACATCTAATACAAATTACAAAAACTTATTTTGCCTAAAAGAAGAAAAGAAGCATAAGCTAAAACCCAAACTAAGTAACCACACATGTGACAGGGTAAAAAGACATGAAAAGACAAGGAACAGGTCTCTGATAGTGATCCACAATTAACTTAAGGACTTGATTTGTTTTCCTAGCCTGAGAAACTGGGTTCAATTTTGTTTATCCTTCAGAGATCTACTGAGAGAACAGACCAAGAAAAGCTTATAAGAGAGACAGATGCAATAAGCATTATTAAAAGTTTATTATGCACTAAGTACCAGGGATACAAAAATTATACACATAAAATATAAGCAGTATAAGTAGAAGGTAATCTCAAAGGGGAAGGTACTGGGCATTGGGGAGTGAAAGTGAAGAGTAGGAAAGATCTCATGCCGTACGTGGAATTTAAGCTGAATCTTAATGGAAACCTGGGAAGCCAGGAGATGGAGAAGGGGAGGGAGAGCATTCATGGGACAGGCAAGGCACGGGATAGCCACTGAACAGATACAGAATGCTATGGGTTGAATTTGCTCTTCTCAAATATCAACTTTATGACCTCAGCCAAATTTCAAGCATCTAGTAGATGACAGTCAGGCAATGGGTACAAAATAAACACTTGGTAACCAATAAATCAGTACACTGGGAATTATCTGGCACTGACAGTTTCAACACTAGCACATCAGGCCTGGCAAGAGCTTGGCTTCTGAACCTGAGTCTCCTGCATCTGGGGAGCTACCTAGCAACGCTAAGGAAGGAAGGCCTACTCCTGAAAGGCAATCACTACCCTCTTCCCTCCTCCAGCATCTGGCTTTGGCCTCTTATTTATTATGTAGTATTCAGCAGTGTTCTACATACAATAGGCATTTAATGTTTGTTCACTGATATTATCAATAAGCAGGATGGGCATCTGCTGTAGTAGTAAAACACCAGTCTAGGAGTCAAGAGACCTGGTTTCAATCAATCAGCATTTATTAAGCAATTACTATGTGCCTGACTTAGGTACTGAGGCTACAAAATAAAGAAGTGAGAATCCTTCTCAAGAAGCTTACATACTATTGGGAAAGGTAGAAGGGGAGGAAATACATGTTCACAGATAAACACTATGTAATCACCCTTTGTAAAATCAGGAGGTTAGACTGGATGATCCTTAAACTCCATGATAACTCTAAAATTCTGTGATTATATGAATCAACTCATTCTACGTGAACATATTCTTGGAAAAGTAAACTTTTTTCAAAGACTACAGATTAGCAAAATGCCAGTTTACCCAAAACTTGATTCACCAAAAAGTCAGAGGAAAAGAAGAGTACAAAGAAAAGCAGCTTCACCTTGGCAAAGTTTTCCACAGTGGTTCTAAGATACAGCATCACCTGCTTCACGGACAGCACCATCTGCTGCAGCGGAAGCTGAGCAATCCTTTCTCTCAGCTTCTCCTGGATACTCTCTTCTAAGAGGAGTGTGCTCCCCTTCTCATAGGTACCTGTTAACAAGGTAGAAAAGGCAGAGCCAGCCACGAGTGATGTTTCAGTGGCTCTGGTAGACTGAAATTCCTTTGGAAAAAACAGCAAAAGCATAAAGAAAAAAAATCAAAAGAGAAACAAAGACAGCAAAAGCCAAACTTAAACTGAACAATGTGAATATGCAATTCTTTTTATAGTATAATTTTGATAATATATTAACACATCAAGCTTTCATATTATTATAAAAATAGGTATTTTACTATAATGAATAAGCTAAAATTGATGTGATAACATATGATACTTACAGATTTAATTATACACTGTACCAGGAACAGTTAAAACACTATAATTAGGAATAGTGGTAACAGAATTTATAACTAATATCCTTTTTAAAAAATCAGTAATCTTTAACTTTAATATGTAGCATAAGAATAAGAGAAAAAATGGAATAAAGATGAATTCTGCAGCTGTTACACCTAGTGAATTTATTCTTTCCAATGTAATTAATAAATATCCATCTTCACCTCACCAGGCTTTCCCACACTATCCTGTAAGGATACTCTAGATGTGCCTTCCTGACTGTCATGAAAAGAAAGAACATAAATTTAGTGGAAACCTGACAGAAGTATTTATAGAATGCCCTTGACAATGTGTGATACTTTTCTAGTTGCTTTTTTTACTGAGTAATTTAATCATTATGGATCTACAAAGGGACTCACGTCAATGCCCTGAACACAGATTTTTTAAAAAATATCTTCACAATTTTAATAAAAAGTAAACACGTCTATCTAAAAATTGGTAATGAAGTAGGGCAAATGTTCTGAAAGACCCATGACCGATCTGAGTTGATGTTACAGTATCATGTTACAAAGCTGAATTAATCCTCAACTAGAGAAGAGAATCAGTTCTTTTCAGTTCCTGTTTTAGCAGGACTCAGCTGTTTGTCTTTCGGCAGCTGTGTTGAACTATTAAACTCAGATAATCCGACAATGTATGTCTCCTTTAAGAAGTTTAATCCAAACATATGTTTATCCAAAAAAAAATTTTTTTTAAATCCTATCCCTCTAAACGACAGGTTCTTCATCTTTTTGTGTCATGGATGCCTTTGGCAGTCTGGTATGGTTATGGATCCCTTTTGAGAATGTTTTTAAATTACCTTGAAAGTACAAATTTCAGTTAGAGGTTAGTCAAAATAAAGATACAATTTTTTTTTTTTTGCTTTTTGGAGGGGGGAAGGCAGGGCAATTGGGGTTAAGTGACTTGCCCAAGGTCACATGGCTAGCGTTAAGAGTCTGAGGCTGGATTTGAACTCAGGTCCTTGTGACTCCAGGGCTGGTGCTCTATTCACTGTGCCACCTAGCCACCCCAATATAAATTTTTTTACCCATCCAAGTTCATGGACTCCTTGGGAGTCTCTGGGCCCCTACTCTCAGTTGTTGTGGTGATAAAGCGACTACTATTATTAGAGTGATGGTGGATTTTATTACATCTTTGATGTATCTGTGCCTTGTTTTCATCATCTAAAGATGGGCATACTATTTGGTTCCCTATCAAGTGGTATATAATATAGTTTTATTGTAACCATCTACAACCTTTAAGAAGTAAGAGTATCTACATACATTTTAGGATAGAACATAAATTTCACTACTAACCACATTTTTGGGGGTTTTTTTTACAAAATTAAACACAAAATAATTGCAGGTAAGTCTCACCAAAGTTTCTCTGGCTTGCTCAGGTATCCACAGGCTGTAGTATTTGTTGAATTGGTAAAGCCGAGCACAAAGAGATGCATTTGCAAATTGTAAATTGTCGTAAGACTGAAGCATCAGACAAAGAGCCAAAGGATCTCTCTGTGTATGCAGGAGGTCTGTCAGAACAGCTATCAAATATGCCACTATGTTGTCTCCTACAAAGGCAATTACACATTTAGGATATTTGCCCAAGAGAGCCTGTGACTAATCAATTCAATCTTCACCACATACATATACACTCCAATTAACTTCAAGCTAAAAGACAGCAAGTTCAACATAGTTCAAATGTAGCTATGCGGCATACTCCTAAAAAATTCCCCTCAACCATTAATCAAAACTCTTCTAAAACGATTTGTTCAAATTACCTGGGATCAAACTACCATTAACAAGACAGTATGAAAGACTTGCTGAAATAAACTATCAACCAGATGAAGCTAGAAAACTGGAGTGCTGGATTCAGGAAGATAAGAGTTTGAATCCTGCCTCATACATTAGCTATGTAACCCTGGACAAGTCACTTAACTAATCCTCCTCACACCAAGGTTTCTTCTTCTGTAAAGTTAGGCAATAATGACAACTACCTTACAGGGTTGCTGTAAGGTTCATATGAGATAACACTAGCAAGTGCTTTGCAAATCTAAAAGTTTTTTTTTTAATGCTAGCTATTATAATTATTATTATTTCTGACTTCCCAAACACATCAACCAGTCTAACATAACTTAATCAAAAAAGGAGGGGACTTATTCAGAATAGAATCCAGCTCGTGGTGATCACTGCCTCTCCTCCTAAAGATTAGGTGCTAAAACACTATCTTTAAATACTGACCATATCTATAGACCCCAGTTCCTTAAGGAACAGAAACAGAGCCCCATGGCCATATGAAGTGAAGTAAAAGTCACATGTATTCATCTTGTACATGTAATGTGCCTATGGAAATTTATACACTGTAGAAATATCATCTGAGGAAAGTCAGAACTCTTACTGCTTTGAGTTTCTAATAAGTATTTCTAGAACTGAATTGTCCCTAGGAACGAATGCACTGTGCAATGGGCTTTCCTATTAACCGATAAAATATTATCCCACAAAGGCATAGCCACTGTAAGGCAGCTAATATGCACGACATAAAAAGGCACCTGAATCATGTCCATTCCCAAGAAGTGATCTATTCCTGCTGTCCAGAGCTGCAGGGACTATGGCACTGAATGGGAATGTCAGCAGGATCATATCCTCACTTAATGAGAATCCAGTTTCCTCATCTAAGCCTTCGCTGTCCTCCATGAGTACATCCACCATATCCAGGATATCTACAAGAGAAGGAAACAAGAAATTATCAAATGCAAATAGATGATGCTACAGGACTGAAATCCAAATGGTTCCATGAGGAAATATAAACAAGAGAAAGCAAAGAGTAACTGTCTGGGAACAGGAAGGAAGAAAAGCTTGATACAGCACTTCATCCATTGTACATCAGAATTTTGGCTTTAAGGTCTCAAGATCCTCTTCCAAACTAAAGCAATTCTAAGGTTCCATCTCACACCCATCAGACTGGCAAAGCTGACCAAAAAGGAAAATGACCAGGGCTAGTTATGGGAAAACAGACCCAGTAACCCTCTGCTGGCGGGGTCACAAGATGACCAGCTGTCTGCGAAGCAATACGGTCCTGTGTCGAAGAAACTTCTAAACTGTTCATGTGCTCTGAACACGCCTACATTACTAGGCCTATTTCCTAAAGAGATCGAAGCAAGAGAAAAGGACCCATGTGTACAAAAATGTTTTTAGTGGCTCTTTCTCCAATAGAAAAGAACTACAAACTAAGGGAATGCCCATCAAGGGGGATGGGTGAACACATCATGGCACATGAATATGATGGGCTGCTATATTGTGCATTATGAAATCATGAAGGGACCTGTTTAGAATAACCTGGGAAGACTTGTATGAACTCATGATGAGTGAACTGAGTAGAACCAGAATGGTTTATACAATAGCAACAAATCACTCTGAAAATCATAAGAACTTTGATCAAAACGACTAACCATGATTCTAGAGGACCAGCAATGAAACAGTAGTTACTCGCTGCCTGACCAAGCAGTGGCAGAATAAGACATTTTTTTGATGTGTCCAATGTAGGAGTTTGTTTTGCTTACCAAAAATATTTGTTAAAAATGTTTTGTTTTTCTGTTCTAATGTTGGGGGTGGGTGGAGAAGCAGAAGGGAGAGAAAACTGCTTTTAGTTAGCTGAAAAAAATTGAAAAACAAGACCCTTGTCTAATAAAATACATGATATTTAATTGAACAGATAATACCAGCTTTCCGTAGCCTGAAATTCATAGAAGAAACTCTGGGAGAAGAAAAAGACACAAAAAAAATCCCCAAACATTAATGATTTTAAGTTTGAATTAAAGTAAGAAAAAAACAAAAACAAACATGGAGTAATGGATAGAGTGTTGGCCTTGGGGACAAAAAGAATTAGGTTCACATTCTGCCTCTGACACACTATAACTTACTTAACTTTTCAGCATCCAGATAACTGCCTAAGACTCTAAGTTCCCAAAGTGTTGCCAAACTGCACTGATCGAGTGAGCATCCTTATTAGGCATTCTCTCCATTATAGCAACATGTTCCCCCCAATAAACTGGCATGACTAAGCTGGTCTCTACCAAATAACACAAGGCACATGGACTTGCTATTAAATTTAATGATAAAATAAGAAATGAAACATTTATTTCATTCCCACCATCAACTGACTCCATAATTGGAAAAGTTATGACTTTGGCAGATATGACACAGGACCACAGACTAAGAGCTAGAAGCAATCATCAAATCCTACAATAGCATAATTTTAGAGATCAGGAAACAGGAGTCCAGGGCAGTTAGGTGGCACAGTGAATAGAGCACCAGCCCTGGAGTCAGGAGGACCTGAGTTCAAATCTGGCCTCAGACACTTGACACACTTACTAGCTGTGTGACCTTAGGCAAGTCACTTAATCCCAATTGCCTTGCCTTACCCCCCTTAAAAAAAAAGAAAAAGAAAAAAAGGGAAACAAGAGTCCAGAGAGATGACAGCTTGCCTTACATCACATAGGCTTAAGCCAACGAGCTGAGATGCGCACCCAGGACTTAACCACAAGCCCAGCGTACTTTGCTTTATACCATTCTACTCTCATGTTCACTACACTTGACATTTACCTCTAATGGAATTACCACTAGGCATTAAATTTCTCTTTTTTGCTCGACAACAGCCTTCTACCACTTAATCTTTAAAATCCTGGGTTAAAGTCAGAAGATAATACCTGAGTACATACCATCAACGTGGGATACAGGTAAGCTAACATTATCAGCATCTTGTTTCATCACACTGGCTTGCAGCATACTGGCTTCCTGAACAAAGTCAGCTACCTTGTCTGTGTACGAATAGGGATTTGTTACCAACTGCAACAAAACCTGCACATCAAAGACATAAAACAAGCATCATTGGCTACATGCTCAAATACAAAAATGCTAATGTTAGAAATTAATTTCCTAAAAATGTTATTTTCTCCTACCAATAAAAACAACTTTACTAGCAGTTCTTTTCCCTTTGTTGTTTTTTCTTTAATATCGGTGGATGTTACTATATAAGCACTATCCCATTTTAAGGGCTATAAAACCATTAACTTATTGAATGAATAGAGCTTTCAGATTGACTAAGACCTGCCTAGAAGTCACTGACCCAGATAGACTAACACTATTTTCCATTTGTTACATCACTGATCTTTGAAGGCATTCTGCTAAATCCTCTGGGGTTTTTCAGCAAGCTTTAACAATGCTTTCATGATATTAGAAGAATCAAGTAGCACCATGAAGAGAATCTAAAATTTTTGTTACATTGCAGAAATTTTTTTAAACCAAAATTCAGTCTTCATTTAAAAATTACTTTTAAAAATTAAGGTTCTAACTGTCAAGGGGAAAAAAAAAACCTTGCTCAATCTCCTTTTACATTTAGGGAAATGAAATAAGGTCTTACACATTCTAAAAATTGAATCACTGCTTCTTTTCCCTGTTCTTCTATGTTATCTAATTGTTCCAACCACAGATCTAGTTCCTTCCATGTGTACTCAAATACTCCAGTGTCACGCAAAATCTGTCAGAAAAAAAAGCATCAAGTGAAAAAAGGAAAACCAAATTCTAGCAAGACAAACACATCTCAAACATATTTTGCCTTAATGATGCTCCCACAAAATAAACAAACTAAAATACTACTAAGTGGATAGAGCAGCGGACCTGGAGTTAGTAAGAACGGAGGGCAAATCTGGTCATAAACACTTACTAGCTGTGTGACCCTGGGCAAATCACCTAACCAGCCTGCCTCAGTTTCCCTGTCTGTAAAATGAGGATAATGACAACATGATCCAGACAGTATCAAATGAGAAAATATTCGCAAAATGCTTTGCAAATCTTTAAGCACTAAATAAACACCAGCTGCTTTGATCATTATTATTACAATTATGATTAGGTGGATAAGAACAAGATTTTTTTGAATCTAGTGTATTTTTTTTTAACCAAAAGTTATCTTATTTTAAAGATGAATCTTTAAAAATAAATAAGTACCCATACCAAATGGGGAAATAACAGATTATTTTGTTCTCTAGAATGGAAAACTCAGTCTCTCTTGCTCTTAGTGATTTTTTTTTTGCTCAGCTCTTTCCAAAATGAAAAAAGAAAAAAGCTTTCTGCTTCTACTAAGAACATTCTACTAAGAACCTGGTTAAGAATCCAGGTAAAGAAATCTTTATAAAAGTAAATTCCTTGTGCTACTTCACTGTCACTCATGCACATTATAAATCCTACGACACATAGATTATCCCTCTATTTATTTTTCTCCAGTCGCGGCACCACCGTGGTGATTTATACTAGAATCTATTAAACTGCACATCAAAGACCAGAATCAAGGAGATGTCGAGGCTATCTCAGACCCCAGAGAAGCCTCTTATAACAATAAAAAACAAAGTAACAAATACTGTGTATAACACAGTAAAAACCTATTAAGTCAGACTGAAATCTGTGATATTTCACTCTAGATTGGGCTGAAGCCCAACTCTGAGGCAGCTCGGTGGCACAGTGGATGTGGAGTGCTGGACCTGGAAGCCAGGAATTCCTGGGTTCAGATTCTACTTCAGACCCTTGGTAGCTTTGTGACCAAGGGCAAGACAGTTAACTTCTCTCAGCCTCAGTTTCTTCAACTATGAAATGGGGATAATAACAGCTGTACCATTTATCTTACAGGCAGTTGTAAAGATTAAGTGAGGTAATAAAAATGAAGTATTTTGTAAACCTTAAAGTTAGGGGAGTGCTAGAACCAGCTTTTAACCTGTTTCTGAAAACCATCTGAGGGGCAGCTAGGTGGCGCAGTGAGTAGAGCACAGGCCCTGGAGTCAGGAGGACCTGAGTTCAAATCCGACCTCAGACACCTGACATGCTAACTAGCCGTGTGACTTTGGGCAAGTCACTTAATTGCCCTCCAAAAACCAAAAAAAAACCCAAAAAGCAAAAAAACCCCAAATACTATTTGTTAAATGTTCAGAACAAGCATTTACACCTCAGACATCAGCCAACGCTACTAATACATCAAGGGTTGATTGACTGCTTTGATTGTCTTAAAAAAAAATTGTCATAGAAAAAATGTCAGCGATAGAGATTAAATATAAAAGTATATCACATACACATTTTTTTCCAGAGAACTGACTGTTAAACACTTACAAGCACATCTCTGCTTAAAATGCTTTTATATATGTCAATTATTATGATGATTTATAGAAAATGTGTCACAGAGAATAAGGCATACCGGAAGGATCCGCAAGTCCGTAAGCATAAGAAGTTTTGAAATTTCCTCTAACAATGCAAACTGCAATCAACCTATGTATTAGTAGATAAATTCTAGCGAGTTGTCTGCGCCATAGAGATAAAACGATTTGCCCAGGGTCACACTGCTAGTAAAAATCAAAGGCACATCTCTATGACTCCAAGGCCAGAATACTATCCACTATTCCATGCTTCCTTTCGGAAAAGATGAAAGCACCTTAATTTATTGCCTTGATCAAAGACATGGGGATTCCTGGGATATAGAAGTCAGTTCCTATGATTCATTAAACAGTCTCTTACCAATAGCATCTAAGCTAAAAATGAGACATGCAGCAGAAAAATTTATATTTAAGTTTATCTTTAAAGGCAACAGTAGCTTTAAAACCTAGCAGCCAATACATGATGAAATACAAGTATCTCAAATATAAGAGTGAGAAATGCTCACCTTCACAATCAACAGTTTTGTTGATGCTTTGAGTTGTGAGTGTTTACTAGTCACAAACATTTTCATCAGCAAATAAAACACAGATCTTTCTCCACCACTTAGACTTTCCTAAGGGAACAGAGGATAAGATATTTTAGTTACAATTTACTCCTT
Organism: Pseudochirops corinnae; assembly: GCA_028646515.1. Classification (NCBI taxonomy): domain Eukaryota; kingdom Metazoa; phylum Chordata; class Mammalia; order Diprotodontia; family Pseudocheiridae; genus Pseudochirops; species Pseudochirops corinnae. Next base: position 53,341,954 of record CM053591.1, on the reverse strand, counting down.
CTGAAATAACCTAGAAGTTGAGGCCACTCATAGAAAAGAAATACCGTACATTTCTGATCATGACAAAAAAAAAATTTTTTTAAACCCCAAAACACCTTGTCAAGCCTGCATATTTTTTTTTGGAGGGGGGAATGCAGGGAGATTGGGATTAAATGACTTGCCCAAGGTAACACACCTAGTAAGTGTTAAGTGTCTGAGCCTGGATTTGAACTCAGGTCCTCCTGCCTCCAGGGCTAGTGCTTTGTTCACTGCACCACCTAGCCATTCCCAAGCCTTCATTTTTAACTTGAGATTCACTGTGGTTTTTTCCGATAAGGAAGCAACAATTCAAAATGTAAAGCTGAAGAGAGTTCTGCCAACCAAAGTAAAGAGATGAGTAACATAGATATGCAGAGGGAAAGGAAACCAACTGACAGTGCCAAGGGTTCCTCCTGATGTACTGATTTGTGATTGATTCATTACTGTGCCAACTTCCACAGAAAGAACTAGAAGGACTGAGCTGAAGAAAACTGTGGAGGTGATTTGGGGAGCTCTGGAACTGGGAAAGACAGAGATTGAAGTTGGAAGGAAAGGCCAAATTTTTAAGGATTTTAGAGTTTAAAAGAGAAGGAAAAGGCAGGGAAAAGCAAGAGCTAAAGGACAAAAAGATCCAGAGGGGAAGAGGGTCCAGAAGGACCTAAGATGAAGAGGACTTGATGAGAACAGTGGTAATAGATCCAGCCTAAATAATAACAATGACAATACTAACTAAATTGATTGCTTATTCAAGGTCATATGAATAAAAACATAGAAGGATTACTTTATAGAACTAGAAAAAGAAATTCATTTGGAAGCACAAAAAGTCAAGAATCTCAAGAGGAATAATGGAAAAAATGGGAAAGAAGAGGGTTTAACACTACCATGTCTCACACTATCAACTACAAATCAGCAGTAATCAAAACAGTTTGGCATATATTTTGGAAATAAAATGTAGATTTACCAGTGGATTAGATTAGATACTCAATATATAGAAGCAAAAGAGCAAAGTCCTTAGCTACTAGGGTAAGAATCCACTATTTGACAAAAACTGATCTATTTATCCCCACTAATTATCATCCTATATCAATCCTCCCTTTCATGGCTGAGCATCTTGAGAAGACTGTCTGCAGTTAGCGCCTTAACTTCCTTTCCTCTCATTATTCTCTGTAATCCAGCTTCTGACCTCATCATTCAATTAAAACTGTTCTCTCCAAAGTTACCAGTGATCTCTTGATCGCCAAATTGGTCTTTGGTCTTTTCTCAATTCTCGCCCTTCCTGACCTCTCTGCAGCCGCTGACACTGTCTATCACCCCCTTTCCCCTAGGTTTCCATGCTGTTCATTCCTGGTACTCCAACTGGTCTGACTTCTCCTCCTCAGTCTCCTGTGCTGGATCTTCCCTGAGGTCATGCCTGCTGAAGGTGGGTGAATGACAAAGCTCTATCTTGGGCCCTCTTCTCCCTCTATACAATTTCACTTGGTGGTTTTATCAGCTTCCATGGATAATCAAAATCTCTATGTAGAGAATTCTAAGATCTACTTGTCCAGCTCTAACCTCTATTCTAAGCTGCAGTCTTATATGCCCAGGGTACATTCATACTGAATATCCCCTACAGAGATTTTAAACTCAACATATCCTCCCCTACATACTGTTACTCACACAACTCCCTGAATTTCCAGGGGCTGTCCTCCTTGCCTGGAATGCTCTCCCTCTCATCTCCATCTCTTTTTTTCCTGTAAATCTCAGCTAAAATCTCATCTTGTAGAAGTCTTTCCCGGCCCCTGCTAATGCTAGTGCCTAATCAGCATAAGGTGGACTGTTTCAAACATATCCCATATGTATCTTACTTGTACACAGCTGTCTGCACGTTGTCACCACCAGTAAGTTGTGAATGCCTTGAGGACAGAGACAATTTTTGCCTTTCTCTGTATCTCCAGTGCTTAGTATAGTGCCTGGCATATAAATAAGGACTTAATAAATGTTTATTTACCTGATTTGAAATAATTAACAATTAGAGAAGTGAAAATTAAAGCCACTTTGAGGTTCCATCTAATACCCATCAGATTGGCAAAGTCAATAAAAAAGGAAAATATAAATGCTAGATGAGCTGTGGAACAACACATACATTAGGACAGCTGGGTGGTGCAGTGGATAGTGCACTGGCCCTGGCGTCAGGAGGACCTGAGTTCAAATCTGGCCTCAGACACTTACTGTCTATGTGACCATGGTCAAGTCATTTAATCCTGAAGGAAGGAAGGAAGGAAGAAAGGAAAAAAGCACATACATTAATGAACCAATGGTAGAGCTATAAATTGGCCTGGTCATTCTGAAAAGTAATTTGAAACTATGCTCAAAAAGTCACTAAACTATGCATATCATATCCAGTGAACCCAGGGACATCACTATACCTCAAAGCAAGAGAAAAAAGACTCATTTGTACAAAAATACATACATGCGTGCATAAAACCATGAAAATATAATATATAATATTGTATAATAAATGTAACATATAAAATCTATATAAAATGTGTTATATATACATTCATGCACATATATATATGTACACATACGTATGTGTGTAACCACACACAACACACACGCTTGTGTATGTATATATATGTGCATGCGTGTACACACACACACACACACACACACACACACACACACACACACACACACCCCTCTTTCCTAGTAGTAAAGAACTGTAAACTAAGATGGCACTCATCAACTGGAGAACGGCTGAATAAGTTATGGAATGTAAGAAATGATAAAGGGAACAGATTCAGAGAAACCTGTGAAAACTAGTATGAACTAATAAAAAGTGAGGTGAGCAGAACCAAGAGAACAATTTACACAATAACAACACTGTAAAGAGAAACGACTTGGAAAGACTTAAGAATTCTGATCAAAGCAAGTATTCTGGAGGACTCATTATAAAATATGCCGCACATTTCCTGAGCCACGGCCAATGAAGGAATTTGTGCATGCTTATCACTAAGGTTTTATTTTTCTTTTATTTTTCAAGTGGGAGGGACAGAAGGTAGAGAACAGAGAGCAAAACAAATTTGTTAACTGAAAAAGAAAATTTAATTTTTTTAAAAAAGAAGTACTAGCACTCAACTAGAATCCTGATATAGGATGAACTGATGCTGAGTGAAGTGAACAGGACTGGAAAAACACTATACATTGTAACAACAACACTGTGTGATGATCAACTTTGATAGACTTGGCTCTTCTCAACAATGTAATGATCTAAGACAATTCTAAGGGACTCATGATGAAAAATACTAATCATATCCAGGGAAAGAACTAGGGAATCTGAATGTAGATAGAAGCATACTATTTTCTTTTTTTTCTTTCTCATGGTGTTTCCCTTTTGTTCCGATTCTTCTTTCACAACATGACTAATGTACAGATCAACCAAAGGGAAACAGAGAGGTGCACAGTAGCTGTGAGCAAGCTGGGCCACAATTACCAATGAAGAATTATGGAAAAAGATCATAAAAGATAATATTAAAGATGTGTAAGGCTAGAAATGGTGGTGTTCTGGTCCTGCAATGAGATTGATGGATAAATAAAGACAGTCCATACCCTCCACTACTCCAATGTCACAAGATCTAGAGGAAGATCCTCCCTGCACAGGAACTACATGAGAGAGCAAGGACACCAATCATAATGGATGACAGAGCCTGAATGAGCTGCCATCTGAGTCACTGGAGAGGACACACACCAATGAGATTACAGATCAATAAATACATGGAAGAAATGTACACATCCAATTTGTTGTTCAATTATATTATAAATCCCTTGAACTTACAGGCAAAATGTCTGAAGATAAACTTCATCGTTTATGTTGTCATTAAGCACACATGTTGGTCTTTTTCACAGATCTGGAACTGAACCTCTAAAAGACATGGCTGAGCCAATTTTTTTCAGCCTCAACCAATCTTTTTATTCAACCCCCTACTCCAGTAATAATTCACGATTCTGCTAGAAATACATCCAGTTGGGACCTACATAAGATTTTTGGAATATTTTATCAATCTCAGGCCTTGAAGTTATATGACTGATAAAAGACTAATGGTCCCACCTGTCCTTTTAACCAAGCAAATTTGCTTGCAGGCAATTCCAGCGCCACCTTTAGAATATAGTACTGAAGGACAGGAGGAACTTCCTCTTGAAATCCTTCTTCTGAAATGATACCTAGAGTTTAAAGAGCAAAAAATGAATGAGTCTTGGGAGAACAGCTATACATTAGAAATTTCCTGTGGTCGATGTTGCTGCTGGGGCAAATTCCCACAATTAGATGAACCAGACAAAAGGCTTGGTTTTCAGAATAGAAAAGGAAGCTAAGCAAACAGAATTATATGGTCACATCTTTGATTACTACAGTAATTCTATTTTACTCCCTACATTCAATCACTGACCAAGTCCTATCAATTTTTCTTTCCAAGTGTCTCTTGTTTTCGTCCTTTGTGGACCACTCTCCAAACTACCACCACTGTAGTACCTTGTCACTTCATGCCTCGATTACTGGTCTGCCTGATCTCAGCCTCTTTTCAATTAACACTGAATACTTGATAATCATGTCACAACACATGGGAGTGGGATATTCTCAACCACTCTGGTCATACCCTTATCGACCTCATACCTGGACTATTCCAACAACCTGCCGGCTGGTCTTCCTACCATAGATGTGCTCTAGATCAGCCTCCACTCTAGTGTCAAAGTAATCTTCCTAAAGCCACCGACCTTCACAGTGAACCATGTTTTCCAAGCTAGGTTTTTCCCATCTTCCCCTGTGACTTCCACAATTAAATCGTCAAATATCAAAGTTTGTGTTGACTGTAGGGAATGAGAGCTTGTCAAGGTTTTCTAAAAGCTGTCTACTTCACCTACTACAATGAATAGTGGTGAATAGGCAGTAGTCACCTTTGCAGTATTCTTGTTGCTTACATCATGAATGCTATAAGGAAAAAAGAGGATCTAGTACCCAATGATATCATCTGTTTGATAAAGATCTGTTTGCTTCTTCATTTAGCTGACACTTCTTTAGGTCTATTGGTTTCACTTACATTTAGGGTATAAATCCAGTATATGCTTCAGTTCCTCCAGTATTTTGCCAACTTGGTCATTAGAAAAAGATCAAAAGTTAAATGCACCAGAAGTTAAATGAATACTTATAGATGGCCTAAGATTCTGATGACCATTCACTCCCTTCCTGCCACTATCATGACAAAAAAAAGAATGGGGTTTCATGGGATTGAAACAAATCTGCATTTTTTTTGTACATCTTGTGAGCTGCTGACTGAAAAGAACAAAATACATCAGCAGATAGCCAGGCTTCCTGTAACGAAATGTATTGAACAAACTAGCCTGGTCCTCAGATAAACACACAGAGGGCTTACAATTCACTTTTGTATATCTTGTCTGTATACCATCCATGGCAAATATCTCAGTCACTCCGAGGAACATTTCTATGATATCAATATTTTAATTGTTATATGGAAAGAAAGACACACTCATTTTAATATTGAGCTAGGCAAATAAAGTCAGAAAGACAAATTTGTTAGAGAAAAGAAACATAATTCATGCTAAAGCATCTCAACAAAGTTTGTCTACTCTTTTGGAATGTTTGCATACTGCTCCATTCCAATGGAAGAGATAACTGAGGAATAACTGTGATCATCTAAGACATACCTTTTAGAAGTTTGCTGAAGTCAAATGTACACTGAATTACAACGTGGGGAACTACCATCTGGTAAAGACAAATGACCTGAAGTAAAATAGCCTTTAAAAGAGTTGTTTCTGCATCATCTAAGACAAATAAGACAAAGATAAATGAGAGAATATAGTTATCTTTTTCTCTTAATCAGTTACACCTTAGCAATCATATTGATTCTAATACCAAGAAAACATTTACATTCAGAAGATCTAGAGAGAAAAAAAAGTTTTCAAATATTAATTAAAACAAGGTGCATGATCAACTATGTAAGACTATGCTCTGTTTAAAAAAAAAAAGACATAAAACAGTAACCAGGCACTGAATTTGGCTCAGAATATAGCTGTGGACAACTGCACTGGGGTGTCCCATGCAGGGAGCAGACTTGTGAGGCAGCAGATGGGTCAAGACAGCCATCATGGTATATCAATCAAAAAGCATTCATTAAATGCTTATCTACTATGGGCCAGGTACTCTGCTGAGGATACAGAGAAAGAAGTGAAACAGACCATATCCTCAAAAAACTTACATTCTAACAAGTAACATATGCATATATAATTATATAAAACAATGAATAATGGTAGTTTTTGGGGGAAAGACAATAGCAATTGAGGGGAATCAAGAAAGGTTTCATGAAGGAGGTAGAGCTAGAAATGAGTCTTGAAGGAAGGCATAATAAGTAGGTGAGAGGAGAGTACTTTCCAGGTCTTAGAGAAAGACAGTACAAAGGCATGGAGAGAGGAAAGGAATATACTGCGTGTGGGAGTGAGTAGACCCATACGGCTGAACTGCAGAGTTTATGGAAGAGAAATAATATGTAAGAATACTGGAAAGGGCGGCTAGGTGGCGCAGTGAATAGAGCATTGGCCCTGGAGAAAGGGGGACCTGAGTTCAAATGTAGCCTCAGACATTGAACACTTACTAGCCGTGTGATCTTGGGCAAGTCACTTAACCCCAACTGCTCCTCCCCACCTCAAAAGCAAAAGAAAAAAAAAAAAGAACACTGGAAAGGTAAGAAGGGGTCAGGTAGTAAGGACATTTAAATACCAAAGAGAAGAATTATATTTTATCCTAGAGATAACAGGGAGCCACTGTAGTTTAATGTGTGCACTTGGGGGCAGGAGGGAGGAGGAGAAAGAGAAAGTGTTGACATAATCAGACATGAGCTTCAGAAAAATCACTTTCGTGATTATGTGGAAGAAGGATTAGAATGGAGAGAAGTTTCAAGGAGAAAGACCAACTAAGAGGCTACTGAAACAGTACAAATAAGAAGTGATGAGGGCCTAAATTAAGGTGGTAGCTATTGCATATTAAGAAAAGGATTCATATACAAGAAATGCTGCAAAGATAAAAAATGGTAAGATTTGGCAACTAATGGGAAATGTGAGTTGAGTGAGGATGGGCTGATGATGAGGACATGTTAAACATGAATCTATTTTATATGCCAAATTTTTAGAGAGGAAAACAGCTACTTTTATCCAATTCTTTGAAAATAGAAATAACTTAGGAAAACTGTATTCAAGATAGAATTATCATGTTATCTATTCCATACTTTTTTTCCCAAAAGAATTTAAGTTAAAAAAAAAGTACAGTATACATTTTTGAAAAGCCAGAAATACCCAGAACTTGGACTTACTCTAAAAGTCTTTTAATAAAAATATTTTCAGTGCTATATTATACTTTCCAGATTTTTTTCTAGGGGGCAAAAACCAGGTCATTTGCATGTACCTAGAGGACGCAGACACACACTCACCATGTTTGTGATCTACTTCTGTAGTTGCAGTCATTTCATCCTCAGGGGAACTTTTCTTTTCTAAACCATCATCTGCATTTGTTTTTTGCTTTTCAAGTGACTGCCACACACATACAATATTGTTCAAATCTGGTAAAAGCTACACAGGGAAAGGAAAACAGAGTCAACACAAATGGTGTACTCCCTGAACCAATATATTCCCTTCTCACCATAGCTGGGGTGGTGAAATGATTATTTTTCCCATATATTCATAACCAATTATTAAGATTAAGCTTTTCCCTTTCTATTTCCTCATTCAGAAACCAACCACTACAGGTTACTCAGTCAGTCTCAGAAGGACACTGTTGACAGATGAGACTGGCCAGATGCTCAGGTTACATGCTTTTTGATATTGGGTGGGACTCTACCCAACTTAGAAGACCTTACAAACAGAATCGAGTCTAAGAAAGATTTTGCCCTTAGGAAATAAGTTTCTGTCCTTGGGATTTTCCATTAGAATTTAGGGTGACCCAGCTTATAAAGAGGAAAACCAGTCAGACCAGTCTGGGTAGAGATGGATTATTTTCCCAGATTGCTGGAGGTGGTTGGGTCTTATGATCTGGTGACCTTCTCAGCAGGAAGAGCTGAAGACTTGTTACCCACCTCTTCAGAAATATGTCCATCCCCTCACTGACTGTTAAACAATCACAGCTGACTTCCATCCTCAGTTACACCCCCTTTCTCCAAAATTTTTTTTAAGCACCGAATGTTCTTGGGGGGAGCAGGTGCTTTGGTTTATGAGAGAAGGCCAATGACCATCACTTTATTAATTATTTGCTAGCCACAGCTAATAAAAAACTGATTATTACTCGCCCAGAAATTCTCTCTCAGCCTTGTCATTTGTCACAGTGGAGAAAAGACCAGGACAAAAATTCAGGGGGCCGATAAGGAGCCCCTTCCTGCCACATTCTCCTAGTGAGCTAATCCAGCTGCATTCTGCATAGTTTTCCAACAGGCTTTTTCCTTCATAAAGCTTATAAAGGTACTGAACCGCCCTCTATAACATTATTTCTCCAGGAAAATACTGTGAAGTCCCTTCCAGAAAATGGGCTATGAATTTTTAAAAACCGACTTAAAAATGAACTTTGGGCATACAACCTGTTGGTAGTCTGAGCAAAGAACACCTGTGCTTCTGCACTGTACATGAAAAAAGCTGATCCCAATGTTCATACTGCTCTCTCACACTTCAGTACACTCAGCACGATCCCTGCATAAAGGATACTAAAAGCTCATACCTCTAGGGCACTTTTAAGGATCTACAAAGCACTTTTCCCACAACCTTCACAACTCTTCAAGGCAGGTGGCCTGGCTATTTCTGGCTCCAAGGAATAGAGCAGGCCCACTGTGAAGAAGGATGGCTCAGGGGGATAGAGAACTGGACAGCAAGACCAGGTTACCATTCTGCTTCTGATACCTAGTAGCTGCATGAGCACAAGAAAGCCTAGGTAGCAGAGTAGATACAGAGACAGGTCTGGAGTCAGAAAGATTCATCTTCCTAAGTTCAAATCTGGTCTCCTAGCCATGTGACCCTGGGCAAGTCATTTAACCCTGTTTGCCTCGGTTTCCTCATCTGTAAAACGATCAGTGTCTTTGCCGAGAAAACCCCAAATGGGGTCATGAAGAATCAGACACAACTGAACAACAACAGTCACAATGAAGGAGCAGAGAAGCCCAAATGAGATAATGTATATAACTTTAAAGCATTATACAAATTATATTGCTAGTAGAGTTATGAACTGATGCAAGCTTACTAGAAAACAATGTAGAATTATTTCCTAAGAGCTACAAAATTGTTCCTGCTCGTTCTTTGTCTTCATTACTATTGACCCATTTGAAAAGACTTATGAGCATACTTTAGCAGCACAACTTATAATTAAAAACTGGAAACAAGCTCTGTCAAATTACTGGAGAATAGTAAAACAAACTGAGATATCTGAATGCAATAGAATATTATCACCCTGGAGGAAATGACAAAAATATGAAGAATACCAAAAAAATGGCAAGACACACCAAGTGATGCAAAGTAAAAGAAGTAAAACCAAAACAATCTATTTACTGACTGCAACTACCTAAGTAACAGTAGCAGAGATAAGATTCAGATAAATACACAGAAAATATGTTCAGAAGGAAACAAAATCAAATGGGGGAAGAAGGAGATGCTAAGAACAGATCTGGGATTTCACCGGTATAAGGAATTCCCAGTGAGAGCATTCCCTCTACCAATGCAGATCTGGAGCTGCTCTGCACCTTAGTCTTAGGGAATTTCAGAGGCAATGAAAGTAATAGCCAGTATGTGTCAAAAGTGGGATTTGAAGCCACGTCTTCTTGACCCTAAGGGTGGCTCTTTCTCCATTACACCATTATGGTACCTTATAATTAATATGTACTTTTAAAATACAAACTATAATGAGCAAAAATTTATGGTTTCATCTATAATCCATCAATTTTTTTTTCCTTTTTGCCGTTTGTTCTTTGGGAGTATCTGGCTACTTGCCAGAAACTGAAGAAGCTGCAGTCAGCCCATGACTTGTCCATGATCACAAAACTAGTGACTCAAATCCAAACAACGGGACTCTGTCTTGCACTTCCCACTCTGCTGGGCTACATGCACTCCATCCCCGGCTTCTCCACCTCCTGGTTTTCTGGTGCCCTTCATTCAGGACCACACAGTTCCTTCCTGCAGCAGCTGCTGTAGCACAGCTAACTGCTACTTACTTCTTTAAAAATATTTGCAAAAGCATCACCCTGTTTCCTTTCTTACCTTGCTCACACCTTCTCTGTACAGACACACAAATTCTTCCATCATTGCAGGAGTATAGATGCTTGACTCCTGCCACACATCCTTATTGAGACAGTGATCAATGTTTTTTAATGTTCTCTTCAAAATGGTGGAAATAAGGGATAAAATTGTGTGATTTACTGATTTGTTTTCCAACTGGGAGGAATGAAGGAGAAAAAGGTCAATCAACAACAGCTCTTCATAATACACTGCTGGCCAGACTGTAAATTCACAAGGTGAGATCTAACTAGTAGAACCCAAGCGAGGAACGAAAGACTTTTAGAACTTGGCGACCCTTTAGAGGACTATCTTTGGGTAGCCAATGAGAGATTTTTTTTTCTCCCTTGAAAGGGAAAACTACTGAAAGAGTTCAGAGTACAGGACAGACTTTTTCTGGAGTCATCTAGCATGTAATACCCACGTGCCAATGATGTTCTTGATACAATGAGTTTTATCATAGAGTAATAAAGCTTTATTAGCTAGAACCCTACCAACTAGAAATATTTTTTGCCACTTTACTCATAGATAAATACACAAATGTCAAAGCATCAAGTTCACATTTGGGTTTATTTTAAAAATACAACTTCATAGGTATGTCCTGAAGCCAGTAATTATTCACCCTACTATAACTACATTTTCTTTGTCAACAGTCCTATACAATAATCACAGATATTCAAAGTGATGGTCCTAAAATACTGCAAGGCTCTCAAATTCTTAAAATATACTATGCTTAACAAAACAAAAAAAATAGAAAATAGAAACACTTTCAACAAAAGTTTAAATAAAAAAGGAGTCATCTAGCTCTATTGAAAAGATTCCATTTTCTGAGCATTACAGTTAACTGAGGTTTTATCATATCATATATTAGCTATATACTATGTATTACATTAACTAATCACAAGATTCTGGCCTTGTAATTATATCAAAAACAGAAAGGTCAAGGGACCACATAAACTTTAAACTCATAACCCAAAGTACTTGAACCAAGGTGCTGAGCCAACTGCTACAGGCTTTGCTTCCAGAAAAGAAATGACAAATATATGAAGGATGGAAAAAAATTTCTTAACGCCCAGTCAGGAAAAAACAGGTATGAGAAGGCTAAAGCAGAATTCTCATTTGTTGCCTATGGATCAGGCTTCCTCCCAAAACTGCACATGGCAAGAGCTATCAGAAAGCAGAAAGTACAAAAATACCCATAGCCAGTGACATTTCCCTTGAAAGATGACTTTGCAAGAATCCTGAGAAATGGGTCATCCATATAAGGAAGGCTATCATCTACAATTCTGTTTGCAATTTTAGCAGCAGATATTTAGGGTATAAAATTAATCTTAACTGTCTGAGGCAGTAAGAATTAAGATCTTAAAAGAGAATAAACACTGCCAGCAAGATCAAACTTTTTCAGAAACTTCAAATCCTCTTCCAAGTCCTGCCTATAAAGGAGGTATCTGACAAATTCCTTACAAACATGTTTTCATGCCAGGCCCCTAGGATAAAATATTGTCTCCCACAAAGAACAGGGCAAACTATCTGGGTCCTAACTTCACTTATTTGGCAAAAAGAACAAAAGTCCCTTTTGATTGGTGCCCCTACAACCTCTTTCTGTCTCTTCCCATTACCCACTCCCAGACCACATGCTGGAAAGGTACCAAAAGAAATTTTAAACCCACAATCTCAAAGGAGCCAACATGACTATAATGTAACTGTTACCTCACTGAATGATTTGTCCTCCAAAGACCAAACCTGTTAAATCTGGAAAGGCTCATGATTAGAGAGCTGGACATAGCAACTCATCAAACATTCTACTAAAATGGTAAGAAGCTGCAGCCTGCATGAACAGGAGTGCCCACACAAATGAAATCATGGTGTGATGTAATAAAGCATAGCACTCAAAGTAAGATTTCCTTCCTAGAAACCTAATAATGAAACCGACAGATATAAACAAATACAACCAGCATATTATTTTCAAAATAGCTATACAACAATCTATTTAGAGGAAAACAAGAACTGAAATGACAGCAATAAAACTGTCTTACTTTTAATCCTTGAGTAAACATGATTTTGTTGCACACGTTAGGAACTGTTGTCACCATGACCATGGAAAGCAATCTAGACAAGGGTATAAACTCTTTGGTTTTAAATGCTGGAGAAATCTCTGGCTGAGCTTCAAAAATCTGGAGAAGAAGAAATAATGTTTAGGTAATGGCTGAGCTAAGAATAAATGTTGAGGCTAATTCTATGCACCATTATTAAATGATGGCACCATTATGATTAAGTAATAATTACAATATTAAAGTTCAAGGAATTGATTTTTTCTGTGCTGCTCTGCAGGACAAAACAAGGACTAAACAATGGAAAATATAGAGATGGATTTGAGTCCACAGAAGGAAGAACAAAGAGAACTGTGAGTTGCCTTTATGGGACAGTTGCTGGAAGTGTTGAAACAGAGCTAATTCACCTACCTACCTGTGAGAGATATGTCTACTGTAGTGGGGTTTGATTTTGGCCCAGAGGTTGAACTCTTTCTCTCTCTCTCTCTCATACACATACACACACACACACACACACACACACACACTCACGCACGCACATTAAGAATTGTGTCCTACACTGCCTTCCTGTGCCATTCATCATGGACACCAGCACTGCACACCCTGAGGCATACTTCTCTTGGCAAGCTGGTCCTTTTTAAAAATAAAATAACGAACATAAGCATGAAGTTCCTGATAATCCAGGAACGTTTCCATCAATCCTGTGATTGATTCCCCACGGCACTCACTACTGAGTGCCTGTAAATCATTTCAGGGTCTCCAATTCTCAAGGATTATACAGGATGTCCCAAAAGGCTTAGTGTAGTTTTAAGCTATTAAAGTTTAAAGAAGGAAGAAAAATCCCCGCAGCCACTGAAATTTTTTTTTAAGTTATTACAGGCCCCTAGGCCTGATGGGGCACCCTGCATGTTCTCTGTGCTGATAGGTGGCATCTGCTTGGTAAGCAAGGCTGAAGGACAGCTGGAGGGCATTCTGGATTATTTGAACACATAGGAATTGAATATGTACAAACACAACAATTCTCAGTGTTCCACAACACAGATGAAATAAAAAATGAAACTCCTGATCTTCAACTAGAGTAATTTTCCTTACCTTCCTTAGTAGCCTGATATTGTTTAACCAAGCCGACTTCATCCTTGGAACGAAGGAATAGGTCACCTCCTTAAAGTACTTAGTGAGTAAGTCTGGGCATACTTTTAGGATGTTCACTACAAGCTCAGCCACCATGTCATCATCTGCTGCTGTCTTCAAACCCAGTAAGAAGTTCAAAAGAGTCAAGTTCCCTCCTCTGATAAATATTAGGGAAAAAAAAAACACCAGGTCTGTGTAAAACTTCTTACAAACTCCAAAAGCCAGCGGTCAATACAATAAATGCCAACTCCTCCACAGGTCTGAGGAAAAGGTTAATTCTGAACTAACTCTACACTACATCACGGAGGAATTAAATTTAGACTATTGGGTTCTCCCCAGGTTTCAGGATGAGATACTGCAATTCTTTTGGGAGGCTTTAAATCTTATTTTGCTATATCTGAGTAGATGAAAACTGATCTGCTTTGTTTTCCTCCTCAGCCTTCCCCCTACCCCACCAAAGGCATGTTAAAAAACTATTTCTGTTTCTTTTTTATCTCTTCCATTATCTGGTTTGATCTAAGTAAAAAACCAAGAAAGAAATGAGAAAAGGTTAGAGAAGAAAACACCTACCCTATACCTACAAGAAAGTTTTTAGAGAGAGAAGTAAAATGTCTGAGATATCTCATTTCCCCAAAATGATTTCTAAAAAGTTTGTAGCATGGTACAATCTAGTTTATCTGACTTCATTTGCTTGTTTCTGAGTACTCTGTCTTTAGCAACACATGAAAGAAATTTCTTGGTCTAGGTTTGGAAATAATGAGAATAAATCAAAAGCTAAACAAATATTTAAAGAAGTAGATCTTATTCTAAATCAAGCAAACTTTCATTAAAAAAAAACCCTTAATGTCATGAAAATTAGGAGCAAGAAAAGACTGATAATAGTGTAGAAAATGAGATGCAAAAAAAGTTGTAGCCAATACCTTTTAGGAATTTTCTTTTCTCTTTCCCTCACTCTATCACTGTGTCTGAAATTTTATGTGACTGTTTGATACTTCGGAGAATATCAAGCCTAATAAATATGTGCATGTATGTCTACACACATATGACACACTTATATATGTAGTGTGTGTTTATATATGTGCTAATAATATATACATACATATACACCACCTTTATTTTGTTATGGCATTTATTGACAATTTTTAACATGCTTTCACAAACCAGGATGTTGTAGCTCATTTATAATGAGAATTTTGAAAAGAAGGTATATTAGATGGTGTAATCACCATATTAGGAAAGTATTTTTAAAGTTAATGTGCCTCCTATGCTGATTCTGAGTAAAACAATAAAGGGAGGTTAAGTCACTTCACACGAGCTTTCTTTCCTTATCTAAAGGGTTATGCTGGAGCCAGCTCAGACCAACTCACAGGAACCAATTTGTAAATTTTCAGTGTGAGCTTTAACACCTTGGAAATTAGCAAA
>CM053591.1:53303006-53326942 GCA_028646515.1 Pseudochirops corinnae | reverse complement strand
TAGCCCTGGAAGGGATCTTAGAAACCATCTAGCCCAACCCTTTATTTTAGAGGTGAGGAATCTAAGGCCCAGGAGCTTAAGCGAAGTGTCCCCCAGGTGACACAGTGTAATAAATAGCGGAGCAGGATTTGAATCCAGGCCCTCTGAATCCAGAGCCAAGGTTCTTTCAGCTGTATCACCAGTTTCTGGGTCTCAGGAAAAGTCACTTAGGTCAGTTCCAAGGACTCAGTGAGGGTCTGAGTCATTTTATGGTAGTTTCTGAGCTCTGCTTCCCTCCAAGCTAATCTCAGTCTACTAAGAAGAGAATGAATCCATAAAACCCAACCCAGCTCCTTGGAATATCTGGTCCCAAGAACAAAACAGGTTCCCAGGGAATATATACACACATTCCAAGCTTCTCTCAAACCCATGAGATTCAGCAGACTGCAGCTGGGCCTCAGGCCTAGAGCAAATGAGATCCCAATTCAGGGTATACTCTACCCTTGGAAATTTTCTTCCACAGGAACTCAATAAATAAAACCTCTATGGGCAGTTTCCTGGTTTGGAAAAAAAAATTAAAGGGGGGAAAACAAGATGATTTCTAAGGTCTCTATGACTCCTAAAATTCTTTAATTAACTTAAGAATAACTAAATTTGCTGACCCTCACATACATAATGGCTTGTAAAAAATACAGATCATTGTACACACACCCATATTGTATTTTACCTGCCCAGAGTACCAAGAGATGCGTCGTAGAAGTTAATGCCATGCTTCAGAGAACAGCAAAGGTCCATTAAGAAGTTGTGAACCAGTTCCCTTACCATAGTCTTGGCGGCTTCTTCAGTAGGCTACTGGGGAGAAAGGAAAGGGGAGGAGCAAGGAAAAAAAAAAAGAAAAAAAGAAAAAAAATTGTTCAATGACTATAGAGTAAAAACATAGAAAAATTAATTTTCTAAGTTACACAAATATTGTGATTTATATCAAAGTGTGGCATGATTAGGACAGAATTTTTTTTAAGTGGCAAGTTTAAACCTTTGTTCTAAAACAGGCTTAATACCTCTTTAATACATAAAATTTATTTTATTCTTATGAATAAAATTTCATTTAGGAATGTTTTATTAAGCACTTGAAGCTTTCTGGCATGCAAAGGAATCAAATAATCTTTCCAAATCAACAAAGCATTTTTAAAAATTTAATAGTATTTTATTTTTTCCAATTACATGCAAATATAATTTTCAACATTCAGTTTTTGAAAATTTTTTGAGTTCCAAATTTTTCTCCTTTTCCTTGATCAAGCAATCTGATGTAGGTTATACATGTGCAATCATCTAAAACATATTTCCAAATTAGCCATGTTGTAAGAGAAGAAAAAGAACAAAAGAAAAAACACACTAAACTCCCCCACCCCCCAAAAAAGTTAAAATAGTATGATGCTTCAATCTGCATTCAGACTGTCTCACTTCTTTCTCTGGTTATGGATAGCGTTTTCCATCCAGAGTCTTTTGGAATAACAAAGTATTATTAAAGAGAAGGTAAGATTACTGAAAATCTTAAGAGTTAAGTTAAAAGTTCTACAAAATAACTTGAAACCTAAAACTTTCACTTCTTTGGCTATATTTAACTTTAAGAGCATATGAGAAAAGTAAAAATTAACAAAGCATTATATGCCTTTGGTCAATTTAAATATAGAAATGTTAATAATCCTACCAATAAAGTATTAGATAATAAATTGTATGTCCTACAACTTGACAAGTTAGAAGTAGGGAGCAAGGAACCTCCAAAAAGATGGATGAAAATCAGCCATATTAAAAAAGAACAGAGTGAGAGAAAAGGGAGCAGAGTGAGCTTTGAGTATTTCTGAAAGATTAAATACATTGGCAAGTCATTCTAGGGCAAGTATAAAATTATTTGCCAAAGGAAAACTGTTTCTACAGTGAAAAATATCCCATTATCCTATTACTATTCAAAGGAAATTAATATAACCTACAAAAGCCAAAAGAAATTTACTATATGCTAGAATTTTTTTTGGCGAAGTAATACTGAATTCTGTTTTCCAGAACATAAAGATGACACTAACATTTTCATTGTAAAGTTACTACTGTACCTTGACATTTTCCGTGCTGACGTCAGCAATTCCATTCCAACGATAGAGAGAAGCCACATTATTTAACAAATGCCCAGTAAAGAAACGAACTTTCTGAGTCTTTGTGATGCCAATGTTGTGAACCACCTGAGAGCAGTAAAACAAAATAATGCTAAGTATGTGGAGTTTTACATTTGGGGGGGGGGGAGTGGGGAAGGAAGGCAAAGCAAGTGGGGTTAAGTGACCTGCCCAATGTCACAAGGCTACTAAGTGTGTCAAGTGCCTAAAGATGAATTTGAACTCAGGTCCTCCTGACTCCAGGGCCAGTGCTCTATACACTGCACCACCTAACTGCCCCAAATTTTACATATTTTTTAAAAATTACTATTAAACATTTTTAAAAGGCAAAACATCTAATAGCGTTAAAACTACTATTTTGTCAGGCACACTATTTTTATTTTATTATAAAATCAAAGTATGAATTGTACATGAACAAAAACAAGTTATCACCCAGAACTATAATCTAGACCAGCGGTTCTCCAAGTATAGTCCATAACATCAAAACTTTTCTCATAACAATATTTAGATGTTTCTGTTGTTTTTCAGTCATTTTTCAGTCATATCTGACTCTCTGTGACCTCATTTGGGATTTTCTAGGCAAAGATACTGGAGTGATTTGTCATTTCCTTTTTCAGCTCATTTTACAGATGAGGAAACTGAGGCAAACAAGATTAAGTGACTTGTTCAGAGTCACACAGCTCATGTCTTAGGCCAGATTTGAACTCAGGAAGATGAGTCTTTCTGACTCCAGGTCTGGCACTCTATTGCTCACCTAGCTGCCCCATTAAGATGTTACTTACATTTATATAACCTATATAAACAAAAGCTCTTTGAGGTCCTCAAATTCTAAGAGCATAAAGGGGTTCAGAGACCAAAAAAAAAAAAGGAAAAAGAAAAAAGTTTGAGAACTACTGCTCTAGACAAACTAAAACTTTACAAATGAGGTCATTAATAGAGTTAATTGTTAACATTCTATAGAATGCTGACAATTCCATTACTCAGGAAAACAAAACATTGCTTTCCTCCCTTGGAAAATGTTTTCTCTCTTAACACATACCCTGGTCTTCAGGGTAGACAACAAAAGATTGATAGTAGAAATTCTGTCTTCCTTCAAGCCTGTGCCAAAAATGACAGGGAGGAATTCTGAAAATAAAATTTTCAAAGGTTAAAACTCAATTTAAAGACTTTCTGAAATAAGGAACGGTGGAAAAAGATTTTTTTTTTTCTGGTACAGTGATGATCTAGACAAAAGCATTCAAGAAAACAGGAAGAGACAACCAGGACAAACAGTGCAATGTCTCCTCTTAAAGAAAAAACACATATTTTGCTGAATTTGGGGGCTGGGAAAAAGCTCTGTGCTTGAGTTTCACTGACAGAGGGGCCCCTTGTTAGCAGCACTGCACCAGCATGGTCCTTTCACACTCCAGAATAACCCAATCAAGCCCTCAAGCTTACCAGCTCTCTGACCCCAAATCACCACCACATTCCAGCTCTACCTCGAGGCTCCAGGTGGTCTCTTGTCCTGCAATCTACCTCTGGCTCCTAGTGGAGGATGGGGAGGACTAGAGACATGAACAAGCTGCAGCCTGACAACAGATACCTGCTACTCAGGCAGCCTGAGTTGGGTCAAGGATAAAGCCTGTCTCTTGAGATAGGGAAAGCACACGGCTACTACTAGGTTAAAACCTTCAGGTCAGGTCAGGCCAGGCCAGGCCAGGCCAGCCCAAGAACCTATAAAGGGAATGAGTCTCACATGGATTAAGTTTTGCTTATTCTTAAATGAAGGGAAAGAATCAACCACTTGGTATCCAATTCACATAAAATAGGTTTTTAAAAGGTTTATTTCTAATTCTAACAAGCAGCACAATCATCTTAATAGCATGAAGAATGGCACAATAAAATGAGTTTCAGTTTTTTACACACCACCACCAAGTCAAGTCATGCATGCAGTACTTATGAAAGCCACAAAGACACTTCTGCTTCCAGCCTCTGTAAGGCTAGGTCATGTCTCAGCATTCCAGACAGCACGACTGTGACACCACTTTATTTTTGGTCAAGGCTATTAAAATAACAAAAGCTACAACACATACTTCCCCTCTATTCTTTTAGAAATAGTAGCCAGCAAAAAATAACCAAATAAATAAAATAAAATAAATTTTAAAAAGCAATAGTAGCCAGTAATCCTAGTTTCTTTTTTCTGCCCAAAACTATTCACCCTCAGAAACAGGAGAATACCTTTCAACTCCATCACTCGTGCTATGGTGTTATCATCACCAGCAATTAAGAAGGAAAGGGCAAACTGGATGTATGCCAATCGAACGTCTGGCAGCCCCTATTGGAAAAGGAGAGAGATACGTCACATACATAAATACACGGACAGAACTGAACAGGTTGACAACACTCGCTCGAGAAACACAGTCACAATACATCCAGATTTTCATGTATCGCTACGGCTAAAAAAAGTCATTACCAGATGGTGAAACTTCTGGTGCTAAGTCAAACCTAGCTAGCAAATTTAGTTGGGCTGGATCCTCAGGGCGCCACTGGAGATCCATGGTTAGGACTTTACCAAAAGCTTTTCTGGTTTAGGACCTGGCACAGTTTGTGCTCCATTGGTGTAGGGTCCACAGAATTGGAGTAGGCCTTTAGCGAAGGACATGTTATATGCCTTTACATGCATGCATGCACACACACACGTGCACACACACACACGTGCACACACACACACGTGCGCACACACACACACACATACGTCATGAATACAACAAATACTAGTAGATTTCACTGCTCCAGAACGTTATCATGGCTCTGAAATGATCCCCACTGTTACTAGTCTTTTGGCAGTCCAGGAATATTACATACATATACATGAATAAATAGCATGTGTGATAAAAGAAGTTGTAGCATTTAATCAGTCAAATTTAGCGTATAAATTTCAGCAAGGAGAAACTAGGCACTTGTGAGATGCAATCATTTTTAGGTACACAGGGAAATATTAAGCTGTCTGGTAAATGAACATCCAGGACAGGCTGAAGGAAGAAGAGAACCATAGTAGCAATCAGTGATTCTCCAACTCAGGGACATTGAAATAGTCATTTGTTGACATCATCTGTTGTCCTTCTAGGACACGTTTTCAGGACTTCACAGAGAACTCACCAAAACAGATGACAACTACCCACCTCTGGTGATTCCTGTGAGCACAAATAACACCGTCAAAAGAAAAGTCCAACACGTTGCCAATAACTACAAAGTCTTGGCCGAGAAATTAAAAGATATGGATACGCAGGAAGCTTAATAACACACATTTTGAAAAGAAATGTAGAGAAAATTAAAATAAGGGCAGGTTACAGACCACAAATAGGAGAATAGTCCTGCAAAAACAGAATCAAGAGCACTGAAGGACAAAACTGTGTGTCTGCTGGAAGAAAAGGAAGATAAAGACAGGGTAGGACTTTTGCTTGGGGTAGATAAGAGTGAAAAAGGACAATAAGAGGAAGGCAGAGCTTATCAACTTTTGACTTTTACTTGTATTTTCTCTGCCAAGGAGAATGGCCACTGTAGAGAGAACAACAGAACAAAAATGACTCACGGGGAATAGATACCCAAATCAATAAAGGGGCAATAAGCACATCTAGCTGCTTTTGAAGAATTCAAGTCACCCAAGCCAGATGTATTCGATTCTTGGGCACTGGAAGGAAGAAGCAGATGTGTTTGCTGAACCACTAACAGTAAAAGCTGAAAGATCATGGAAAATGGGAGAAGTACCACAAGAATTAAGATGGGCAAATAAGGGAAGAGAAAAGCTGGTAAGGGAGTCAGACAACTGCTCAGAGAGAGATTACAGGGGTCCCTTTGCTAATACTGAGTACATGGCAGAGAGGAACAGTTCTCATTGGTCACAAGGGAGCAGGGGCCCTGTTATAAGGTCAAAAGGATCATTAATGCTTGGGGCTGTAGAAGAGCAAAGGACAGGGTCATCGTTCTAACTATGTGTTAACATAGTTCTAACTGCTACTTGAACCAAAACCCAACAAAAATTCCTGGAAGAGTTAAAGAAAGAGATAAAAATGGCAGAGGGAAAATTGGGAAAAGAAATGAGAGTGATGCAAGAAAAAAGTACAAAGGTTATCGTATTAAACTTCAATAATAAGTGAAAACTAGTCTGCCGGTGAACAACGGCACGCAGGCCAGACTTCGGAGACAGCGAAAGCCTCTTACGTGCCTATTTTAGATAGAGAACAGAGGGATCCCGGTGGGACTATTAAGGCAATCATATGAGCAGTCTTTTTTAGTGAGGTATTCTTTCACAGTTGTTGTTTTTAAATTTTCCCCCTCACAATAACATCATAATATTGAACGAGCCCTGTTTGGCAACTGAGGACTTCCACATAAATATTTAAGGACTCTTTTGAGCAAGAGTTAAAAGGTCACAAAGTTCTGTCATTAGTGGTCCTGGGACCAAGATACCTGGCCTCTGAAATTCTATTCTAGCGCTTTTCTACATCACAGGCTATTTCAAAGATCAATGTCCACAAAGAATCAGAGTTCTTACAGCCTGCTGAAGGAAAGGCTGGCCAACGTCATGGTCCACAATTTTGAGCATGACAACACAGTAGCTACTGTGGAGCGTGAGGAAGAGAAAAAAAATGTAGTTCCTTCTCTCTGAATTACTCATAGTCTACTTCATAACATATAAAACTATAGGCCACGTCTATATGGCTTTTTAAAGATACACAAAGGGGCAGCTAGGTGTCCTAGTGAATAGAACACCAGCCCTGGAGTCAGGAGGACCTGAGTTCAAATTCAGCCTCAGACACCTGACACATTTACTAGCTGTGTGACCTTGGGCAAGTCACTTAGCCCCAACTGTCCTGCCTTCCCCTCTTCAAAAAAAAAAAAAAACCTATATAAAACTGGGGCTGGAGGGGGGAGAGGGGGGAGAAGGGCCAAGGGAGAGAAATTTGAAACTCAAGGGACTGTGGTATTGAATGTTGTAAACTAAAAGTAAACAAATAAACTTAATTTAAAAAAAAAAGATACACTAAGCAATTTCCTCAAAAAAAGCCCTGTAGGTAGAGATAACAGTATCTGAATTACCTGTTTTAGAAATAAAGAGAGGTACAGAGAAGGTGAGTGATTTACCCAGGGTCACAAAGCTAGTAAGTTTCTGAACTAGGTCTACAGCTCAGGTCTCCTCACTCTAAGCCTTAAAATATTATACAGTGTGCCTTTCAATGACTTTAAAACACAGATATATATATGTATATATGTACACAGGGGTTAAAAAAAAAATCATTTTCACAAACATATAATGGAGGAAGTATGATTAGATAGCAACTCACCTGAAAAAGATTTGGGAGCCATAGTGGACTGCAAGCTAAATATCAACCGTGTGGTATGGTAGCCAAAACTAATTGAGTTATATTAAGAAAGGCCCAGGGTCCACAATTAGGGAAGATTTAGTCCTGCTCTATCTGCCCTGACCAGAAGTAGTTTAGCTCTGGGAGTTCACTTTTTAGGGAGGACACTGATAAGCAAAGACAAGGGGTGACTAGTTAAGGGTCTTGCAATCAATCCATATAAACATTAACTGAAGGAACTGGGATATCTAATCTAGGGAAAAGAAGTCTCAGGTGATCACTGTCAAAGTATTCAAAGACCTGTCAAACAGAAGAAATAGATTTGTTCTGCTTGATCCCAGAAGCAAAAGCTGGAGGACTGGGTAGAAGTTGCAAAGAGCCAGATCTAGGCTTTCTAGAAGGAAAAACACAATAGCTATTAAGACTATCCTAACAAAGAAAGGGCCATTATCACTCGGGGTCTTCAAGAAAAAGCTTGAGTGTTATAAAGCAGACTCTTTTTCATAAACCGATTAGAAATGAGAAATGCTGAGTTGAGTGTTGCTGGAGAAATGCTAAAATTGAGATGATTCTACTTATTATGAATTCACATTACATAATTGGCTGGGCAAATGCTGCTGTTCAGTAATCCTACCATACACTTAACAACTCTATCACATTCCCCTGTCTGCTTTAGAAAAAAAAGATCTTTTCTTTTTCAATTAAGAAGCCTTTTTTTCCCCCTCTTCTTGTGGGTCCAAGTAAAATAAGTCTCATCTCTCTTCCACATGACAGCTTTTCTTTAAAGGCACCAATCATATTCCCCTAAAGCAGAGTTCTTAACCTTTTTCGTATCATGGACACTTTTGTGGTCTGGTGAAGAGAACAATATTTTTTTTTAAATAAAATAAAATAAATTGGATTACGAAGGAAACCAATTATATTAGAATACAATTATCAATATATACTTTTTAAAATTTATGGACCAGGTTAAGGACCCCTGCCCTAAAGTCTTCTCTTTGTCAAGCTAAACATTCCCAATTCTTTCTACAATCTTCATGTGGCATGATCTTAATATTCTTCAATCTTCTGGTCATCTTACCCTGGATAACTGCTCTACTAATGATATTGTCTGAAAAGGTCAAGGGACTATCATATCTCTAATGCTGGAGGCTAAATCCTCTCTTAATGTAGCCTAATACTGCATTAACCTCTTTAGTGTTGTAACATACTGGCAATTCACGATAATGAATTTTTAATCTACTAAAATACCTAGACTTTTTTCAGAAGTACTATTTAAAAACATTTCCATCTTGTAGTGGTGGTTAATCTTTCACTCAAATAATTATTTTTATAGGCCACTAAAATTATTTTTTATAGCTTTTTTTTTTTCTGGAGGCAATTGGGGTTAAGTGACTTGCCCAGGGTCACACAGCTTGTACATGTCTGAGGCTAGATTTGAACTCAGTTTCTCCTGCCTCCAGGGCCAGTGCATTATCCACTGCATTAGCTATATCCACTCCCTCCAAAATTATTTCTTATAGGGAATTCTCATTTTTAATCTTTCTCATTCCAAGTCTCTCCATTTTTCTTTGACAGATCAGAAATTTAAATATCTCTGAGTCTCAACGTCCTCAGGTATAAAACGAAGGGGCTGGCCTAGCTGATCTTTAAAGTCCCTTCTACTTCTAAATCCTATGATGTATGAGGAATATAATACAATAATACTTGAAAAATTTTAAATCTAAGAGAAATTCTACAAAGAATAAAGTAATATTTGGTTAAATAAAATAGAGAATAGTTTCTTCTAGTTAAAATGACATGGTTTAAAAAAAATCTGTTGTAAATCTTTACCTGCTTTAGAAGCTCTCTAAGGAGGATCAGAAGAGGGCTTACTGAAGCTTTCAGGGCACTTGGAACATGGCAGAAGAAGTCAATTTGGCAAATGAAAAGGAGCACTTAAATAACCTCTTGCTGATACATATGCCTGATGGCCATTCTCACTAAACAATAAAAATGTTCAATTTCATGTTTTCTATTTAAGAACAGAAATTCCATGGGGGGAGACGAGAGGAGGAACAGAGCCATCTGGAATAGTTTTAGTCTTCTTATAAACCCATCATTCACACTTCCATCTCCCTTGGGCAGAACCCACCAACAACAGTGATAACAACAGCTGCAAACAAGAAAGGTAAGCCTGCACCAACTGAACAATCGTGAAAACCTTTCGACTTCCAAGGGTTTCCTTCTACCTTGGCTTAGATAATATTAATAGGACTGGTTTTCATAGAAGAAGAAACACTACTCTAAAAACTAACTAGCTTACTTCAGAAAAAGAAATCATTCCTTCCCCCTAAGTGAATGATATGATCACTCCCCATCACATGCCACGACAAGTTCTCTGAGCTAGAAGAGTACTACCAGGGTCAGTGATTTTCCATGGAAATTGGTTTCCAAATTTGCCTTTCCTATAAAGGAACCGTTGGCCTTTACAGTCATTTCACTGCAAAAAAAAAGCTTAAACTGTTTTGGCTAATATATAGCCAAGATTAACCACCACTGCCACCCAGCCACATAGTGGGAGTGATAATACTATAAAGCAGTAACAAGAATAAATCAATACTCACAAAGGGAAACAGTGATAGAACTACAAAGTATATCATCTGTAAATAAAGCTATTTGAAGAGACCAGCAAAAAGGGTGGAGCTGAAGAATCAATGGAACCCACAATCCAACAAAAATTTAAGAGCACCAGACCAAGTCGTGACCAAAGAAATCCAAGAAGAAACCACAGTAGGTGCTTTTTCCAGGACAAGATCATGCAAGCAACTCACAGGCAAGTGACCAGAGCAAGACAGTGGAACAAGAGTAAGACAGAAGGGTCCTAGATTCAATTCCCAGGTTTAGACCAGGGCTGGGACTGCAGATTTGAAGCTCTGACATATGAGTAGGATTCTAGTTTCAACTACCAGGTAAATGAAGATCAGAGGTAGGCAAACAGCATAGTAGTCAGAACAGGATCCTAGGGTTAACCCATGGGCACAGACCAGGGAGGGTTGGTAGCTCTGCAATATCTGCATCTAGGACTCAGCTCACAGGTGAGTGACCAGAGCAGGGATGGAGGGACTAAGGTGGGTCTACAGTTTTATCACTCTAAATGTGAAGATACTACCAGCTAGTTAACAGGGCCAGCAACTGCACCCTCACTTACCATCCAGGAGCAAGTCCGTAAATCAAAAACAAAGTCAAGAGTGTGGAAAGTTCAGTCCAGGAAAGAAATGATCAGATTGCTTAAGGGCTACTGAAAGTTTGCATCTCCTTGAACTGAGCCACCCAGTGATTCTTGAAGAACACAACACTCAATAACCAGAGAACAAAGTGAAAGGACCCCAGAAAATACAGACTAGGATAAGACAAGGCCCTGACATGTCCTTCAGAAGAGAGAAGAGTATGGCTTTCAAATAAAGTCCACATTCTGTAAAGAAGGTTAGGAAAGTTAGTGTATCTACATTCACATGTGTGTATATAAATGTCATTCACATCATACATATACAGAGATGGGAAGAGCAACTGCTTACAGTAATAGAAGTTCTTCAGTTTGTTCAATATGAATATTTAATAATGATGTGTTTAATATTTAATAATCCTAGGTAGGGCTCCAAGCTAATTAATGAGAAGTGTTTCAATTTTAGTAATTAATAAGAAAATATCCAAACACACCCTGGATAACCCTGGAACTCAAGATGGTAAGAACAAACATGGTAATAAAGTGAAGCAGCAAGCTGAGGAATGACCATCCCACATGAGTGGGGTCAACTCCTCACTCTGCCACATTATAAACTAACCTTACAGATCTCTAACCCATGATCTGAGATACCAAGCGCCTGATACCAAGCTAGCTTGACTCCCTGGATTCTAAGATCTGCCCTACAAGATCCCTGATTACATATCCTTTATCCCTGATAATGCTCCCCTGGGCATCCTGACACCAGACCCAAATCTTCTTTTCCTTTCTCCCCTCTGCTTCCCATCTAGGCTGTCTGTGTATAGATGTTTTAAATGGAATTAATACCTAAGAGCATGGAAATCTGAAGTACATACGAAATAATTAATTCATTCAGCTTTAGGACTCCATCCTAGGGCTGAGCTGACTGGTGGGAATGTGTGCAATCTCATCTAAATCATTCTACACATTAGTTACCCTAGGACTATGCTTCACATTCCATTTGACCATTCACCAGGCTACCAGAACCTGCCCAGAGAGATGCATTTTTCCATCTGCTACACACAGAACATCAGCCTCCCAATATGACTTCAAAATGAAGCTCCCTTTCTTTCCTTGAATACCTCCCTTCTGCCATTTAGTATTGGTCAAGTTGGGAAGTTTGAACAAAGTTCACTCATCCTTTCGACAATTCCTGGTTTAATCCTGGTTAGGAGTGAAGTTTCATTTTTAACAAGTAATCCCTACAACATTTAAGCAATTTCCCTGATTCCTGACCAAGGAATGAAGGTAAAAAGGAGGCCTCTAAACAAAGAAACAAAATAACAAAACTTGTTTTAGAATTTTTTCTGTTACCTGGAAAAAAGGAATAATTCAACATGATTCACTCCCTGGGTAGCAGCAATATCTTAACCCTTTCCCCATGTAAGTTGGGCTACTTTTTCCTTAAAAAGTATAAAGATATTCCTCAAGACTTGGCTGCCTGAGGGGACTAAAGACTCAAACTGCTGATAATCACTTCTTTACTACCTGATTACAAAGTGGCCCTGAGGAGCTGGAGAGGCTCTAAAATGCTTGGTTGGTGGATTGCCATGGGAGATTTGCTCAGCTAAATCAATTCAAAGGATTCTTAATGCCTATCTTTATCGACTATTCTCTGTATAAGACTAAGTAAATCTTCTTTTGTTGACTGTTGAACGACCCAAGAGTGCCTCATTTTGTTCCAATATCAAACCTAAACTACCAGGAGACTAATCTGAGTCAAATCCAGTCCCAAACACCCCCAAAGTTCACAAAATACACCCTTTTCACATAACTAACACACCTTAGTTTGGAACAGAAGAAAATCAAGAGAAAGGAAAGTAAATATTTTAAAAGACAATATGGAATATTCAAAAGGAATGTTAAAAGCATATGTTAAGTGTTCTTTACCTTTGGACTTCTTATTTTCACCAAACCATACAACGAGTTTTTATTGAAGTCAAAACGGCTATAGAAATCCCTGGCGGCATCTGGACCCTGCGCCACCATAGCTGACATGAGGTTCAAGCAGGTTTGACTCATTCTATGTGTACGATAAAGGAAAATATAAGTTAATTCAAAATAGCAGAGGTAAATATGATGTCAGAGTGAAACGAACTCTTCTGAGTGCAAAGTACATTGAAGCACTGTCAGCTAAGCAGTCAGATAACTAGAATTTACTAAGCTCCTACTCTGTACCAGGCACTACACTAAATGATGGGGATACAAGGAAAAGTGAAAAAGCAGTCCCTGGGAAAGGCAGAAAGTGGGATTTTAGCTGAGACTTAGATTACTTTGAGGTGTAAGAAGACTGGAAAAGATAGGAAGGCGTGAACTTACAAAGAGTTTAGAATGCCAGAGGACTTTATATTTCATCCTGGAGAAAATGGAGAGTCACTGAAATTTATATGGTCAGATTTAAGCTTAAGGAAAATCACTTTGATAACAGAATGAAAGATGGACTAGAATGAAGAGTTCTGAGGCAAGAAGACCAACCAGAAGGCCACTGCAATGGTACAGATATGAAGTGAACCAGGAGAGTAGCAGTGGCAGAAGGGAAAGGTCCCCAAAGTAGAAATGGGAAAAAAGAAAGAAAATATTATGTACTCAGAGAAGAAAGGAAAAGGTGTTGAGTGGAAGGAGGTAAAACTGTATAACCGAAAGATCACTGTATTTGGCATCTGTCTAGTTTCAAATACCAGTTCAACTTACTAACCTCGAGTTAAGTCAAATCCCCTCCTCTGGGCCTAAATTTCCTCATCTATAAAATGATGTGGTTGGACCAGACCTCTAAGATTCCTTCTGGCTCTAAAATACCTATAAATAAAAACTCCTGCTTTGGGGGAAACTGAAGACAAAAGACATCAGATTATAATGATCTACTGCCTTGTGATTTCAAGAATGGGTATATGCACCTTATGTAAATAATCTTATGAGTTTACTTTTGCCTGTAGGAGATAAAAAGTAAAAATATTCCTTGATCGCATGCATTTCCATAAGGGGAAGATACTACGCTGTATGATAATAATTACATGACTAGTAGTACAGGATCCTAAACTGTCAAGAGTGAGGAGGAATTTTAAAAATTATTTCATCTAACACTCATTTTGCAGATGGGGAAATAAAAGCCCAGAATGGTTAAATTAGGTCTTTCAAGGTCAGAGAGAGTACAAGTAGGACAGTTGAAACTCAAACCCAGGTCTTCTAATGCCAAATTCCATGTTCTTTCTACTCCCCTACTTCTCCAATCTATAACTTTATATGCTGTATACTTTACTTCTTTCTTAGATACTGATCTACTGCAGCAATAATTTCACACATACATGTTTCCCCAACAAAGATATAACCTTTTGTTTACTGTGCCACCAAAGTACTTAACATAATGGTAGGTAAATAATAGCTGCTTAATAAGTATTTCTTGATTAATCAGAAAAAGAAAAGGGGACAGGAAAATAGTACTAAATAGCCAACCAAAATGACAAATAGATTTTTATTAGGAAAATAGGAAGGCAAAAGGTCTTAATTAGCAGCAAAAAGAAGTTAGAATAGTCCAGATGTTGGTTCTGTTAACATACAGCCAATGACTTACTTGTAGCTTGATGCATTCAGTGATTCATAAATCAGCTTCATATGGCTATTCATAACTTTTTTCATGATGTTGGTTCCCACAACATGAAAATGAGAAAGATCACCTGCTGTTCGCAATAATATGGCTTCTAAAGCCTTAAATATTAATATTCTCTGAAAAGATAAAAGACTTTCATAAATTTCATTTTTTCTTTATGAACAAAAAAAAAACCCATCCTAATTATAGTTGCCTCTTATCTTCTAATATCTTAATAGCTAAAAATTCTTACAAATACTCAAGATTTCAAATGGTTTATCAAGGATTCCAAAACCAAATTTTCAACTATTTAGAATCCTGAAGAGTCTAAAGTCAACGCCATTTATTTCTGAAATCTGTGAAATATTGCTGTTTTTTAAAATCTGTGTTCTCTTCTTTAACTATCTGTCCTCTGTATTTACAACTAGTGATGTTCAAACCTACCTTTAGTAAAATGCCATTCCACTAAACTATATTAATACCAAGAAATTACTACTCATCACAAGAATACTTTCAAAGGACATGAATATCCCTAAGACTTAAGTAACCAAAGGATATAAGCAAATAGTTTTCAAAACAATTACAAACTATTAACAGCCATATAAAAGAGTACTCCAAGTCACTAATAATAAAAAGATATTTAAATTAAAACAACTCTGAGGTTTTATTTCACACTTAGCAAACTGAAAAAGATGACAAAAAATAGTGTTTGAGGATCTACAAGAAGATGGGCAGAATGATACACTGCTGATTGTGCTATGAATTGGTACAACTATTCCAGAAAACAATAGTCAATTATGCTTAAAAAAAAAAACTGATTAAAATGTTTATATGCTTTGGTCCAAAAATCCCACTCCTAGGCACTAGGAATAAAAGTCTCACACAGACCAACATATTGACAGCAGCATTTTTTTTTTGTCATAGCAAAGTACTAAAAACAAAATGGGTGTCTATCTTTTGAAGAATGGGTAAACAAACTGTGGCATATAAGTATTAATAGAATAATTCTGTCCAATAAGAAACAATGAATATGAGGAATTCGGTGAAACATAGAAAGGTTTCTATGAACCAATGTAGGGTGAAGAAAGCACAGCCAAGGAAACATATTGCACAGTAACTATAACAATGTAAATGGAAAGAATGATAAAATAAAAATTGTCATCCTGTATTATAATGACCAAGAACAGTCCTAGAGAAGAGATAAGAAAATGTATCATCCTCCTTCCATCAAAGAGAGAAGGAACCAGGGGATGGCTATGGAATGGTCAGTGTGTTGGTTGTTTTTGACTTTATCAATGTTACTGGGTAAAGCTTGCTGGGAAAAGAAGGGGCAGTGGGCAAAGGGCATCAATAAAACTTTTTAATGGTCACAAATGAAACTTACTTCATGTTCAATTCTTTTCTCTCCACTTAGAAGCTGGAAAATTTCTGAACACTCAACAGATATTTTTATATATCCTTCCACAACATCATATAGTCCAGCTTGTGGTAACATTCTGGCAATGGAGACAAAAGTTTCCAAAGCTGAAACAAAAGTTACACATAGGCATTAAAAGAAGTAACCTTTGACTCAGAAACAGGCTGCTCAATATTCAACTGGATGTTTTTTCCTTCCCCCTTCCCCACCTTACCAGATCTACTTCTGCTATGGGAGCTACCATGGGGAGAAAAATTAAGAGCTTTTAGGGACTCTGTGGACTCAAAAGTAAAGGGAGAAAGGTATAAAAATTAGGGACAGTTTGGAGGTGTTGACCAGACAAGTTAGAAGTCTAGGAATCTTAACCTGAATTTTTCCCTTTCATTTTGTTACACTGTCTGAAACTCTCCCAATTAAGAGGTATATGGCTTAACAGGAATATCCCCTTTAAAAATACAAATACTTCAGAATAAGTCATTTAACCTCCCTGGCCTCTCTGTTTGTTCACCTGTAAAAAGAGAGAAACTATACTATGTTCGTTGACTTTCTAAGATAACTACAATTCGATGACCTGGTCATTCAAACATTAGTGTGACTAAGATTATTCAAGAGTGCTTTCCCATGGCTGAGAGGGAATGAAAATTCCATCTGGAAGCAAAGACAGGAAAGGCAGGTAATACTGAATTATGGAGAACTTTGGGATGAGGAAGGCCAGGAAGAGTATCAAAGTTGTGGCTTAAAAAAACAGGAGACTATTGGGAACCTTAGGAATGGGGAATAATGACAGTAAGATTAAGAAAAACATTTATAATATTTTAAGGTTTCGAAATCACTTTACATAGATTATCACATTTGATTTTCAAAACAACCTTGTGAAGAACTAATATCATTCCCAGTTTAAAGAAAAAGAAATTGAGGCCAAGGGAGGTTAAGTGACTTGTTCTGGGTTACAAAGCTAGTAAGTGTCTAAGACAAGATTTGAACTGGGGTTTTCCTGATTCCAAGTCCAGAATTCTATCTACTATTCTATCTAGCTATAAAAAAGGAGACTGATCAAATTTACCTTTAGCAGTCTTGAATCTCAAAAATTTTGTCTGTTGGAAGAGTTGTGAACTGGCCCAATAATTCTAAAAATTTGGAACTATGCCCAAAGGGCTTTATATATATATATATATACCCTCTGACCCAGCAAAACCTGCACAATGTTGGATCTATTCCCTCTACCAATGCAAGTTGCAACTTGTATGCAATTAACAGTCTTAGAAAGTGGCCCAGTGCATTGAGAGGTTAAGTGACTTGACTAGGGTTACAGAGTCTGTAATTTACAGAGACAGGATTTGAACCTAGGTCTTCCTGGGCCAGCCCTCCATTCACTACACCACACTGGCAATTAAAACAAATTTTAATAAATAAAGCTCATAATGGAAAACTTTCAAACACTACTAAGAAGATGCAGTATGGTAGAGTGGAAAAGGCACTGGACTTCAGTCAAGACATGGGTTCAAATCCTAGCTCTGCCACTTACAGGCTACATGATCTTGGGCATCACATCGCCTCTGAGTTTCAAATTCATTATCTACTATTCAATATAGGGAATAATACAACTACTACCCAATCTGCAATAACAACATGTAAGCTCTTAAAGGGCAAAGGCTATTTCCTTTTTATCTGTGTAGCCCCACAACCTAGTTCAGTCCCTCCTTGGCACATAGTGAGTACTTAATAAAAGCTTCTGATTGACTGAATCAAGTGAGATAATGCTTGTAGATAATTGTTTTATGTTACTGGCACATACTAAGTGCTTAATAAATGTCTCTTTGACTGTTCTAAAATCATAAAGGGCTATATAAATGCCAGCTACTATTGTAATTATTATTGCTGTTGCCTATGTCACAGAATTATTTTGAAACATAGTAGGTGTCATATAAATGCTAGCTGCTGCTCTACTGCTGTGACTACTAATGAAGGGGTGTTTCTGTATCATTTTGGGGGGCTTTTGTACCCTAGTTTGTAAAAAATCTCACTTGTGGTTGGGTAACTATGTATGTCACATCAGTTTGTAACAAGCCTATGCCATTAAGCTGTAAAAGTCACCCTTTCCTTCAGCCATAAAGGCATTCACTCTGCCCCTTCCCCTGCCCCCAGCCTCAGAGTCTTCCCAAAGTCTGCTAGATAGTTTCCCATGAATCAATCACTCAAGTATTCTTAGAGAAATACATAACGCCTTTGTTCTTAGCGGCCAGCTGGCTTTAGAAACCTTGAGCAACTTTATCAAGGAGATAACTCCCTCCTGAGATGGTCTAGCTTCCAAACTTGGCACCTCCTGAAACAATCAAGCCTATACTCCCAGCAGCTATGTTGGACCTATGTCATTCATCCTTGACCAAAAAGTTACCTAGTGACATGTCAAGGCAAAAACCACACCTCTCCCTCCACCTCCCCTTGGAATTTCAAAGTGAATTATGGGTAATTCGCCTGCGCAGTTGATATTAAAAATGCATGGCCCTTTAAGCACTCAACCACTCCCAGACTCCTCCCTAATCCTACCTTTGCCCACCTAGTTAGTATAATGAACCTCTGACTGACAGTTTTATGCCTTTAAAAGGGCACCTCTATTCCCCAGCACCTTGCAGGTCTTTTCTATATCACCCCCCTGTATAACTCTGCCTTAAATCCCTTTCAGCTTGCAGCCCTTGCCTCAGTGAAACAATAAACTTTTATGACTCTACCAAGGGACAGCTGGGTCCAGTAAATTCTTTTTCCGACAACAAACCTAGAACAGATTTCATTAGAAATCCCACACCCCTTCTCCCTCATCACTACTAATACTACTGATACTACTACTGTTACTATTACTACTACTGCGGCTACTGCTACTACTACTGCTACTGCTATGGCTACTACTATTGCTACTACTACTTACTACTGCTACTGCTACTACTACTACTAATACTACTGCTACTACTACAGCTACTACTATTGCTACTACTGCTACTACTACTACTACTGCTACTGCTACTGCTACTACTACTACTACTGCTACTACTGCTACTACTACTACTACTAGTATCACCACCATTCAACTAAGCTTTGGTATGTCCTACCAAACTGAAAAAGCTTCAAGTAGGGGCCTAATGTCTGTCATGCAAGAACCAGTTGAACTGTTAGGATAAACTCATCACTAGACTGACCATTGGCCAATGCAATTTTCAACCACAGAAATTCTCAAAGTCTTTCTACTGAGTCCACACAATGGGGTTGTTATTTCCATTGATGGTCACTGTACCTCCACCAATGAAATCACAGTCCATGAAGTACTGAAACACATTATAATCTGCAATGCTAGACATTGTATAATGATAAACATGTAAGTTAATGATACTTAGATATAATGTTAAATATATTTAGTATTTTACTTTAAAATTGCATTTCTAAATGTAAATGCCATAAAATGTAAAATTTGTATGTATTTGCTGCATTAATAACTGTGAGCAGACTAGAAGTAAACATTTTCTAACAATAGACCTGTCCAAAAACCAAACAGACTTGCCTCATGACATAGTATGGCTCATTTAAAGGTTTTACAAAACCCCTTCTCTAAAACCTTTTGAGGTAGTCAATACACATATTCCCCATTTTACAAATATGCAGACTCAGAGAGATAAAGTGACTTGGCCAGGATTACAAAGCTAGTAAGTGTTCAGCAAAATCTAAAACTAGATTCAGCATGTGAATTCCTTAAGTGTGGTGCAGTGAAAAGAGCACCAGATTCGAAAAGAAAAGATGGGTCTGAATCACAGCTCTGGCTTAACTCTGGCTACTTCGGAGAGGATTTCTGTACACAATGGATTATCTGACCAGACAACTTCTAAGGTCTCCTCCAACTCTAATTTCTATGAATCTAGTTAAATAAACTGCTCAGACGCAGGCCTCCTGCTCTAAAATACTGATCATAAAACTGAACGGCAAACTGTTTTTTTAACCATTTGAAGGTCTCATTAAGTATATTTTTAATCAAGATCCAGTTTTTGCTGTAGTATGCTAATGAGTCACAAATACTAGGAGTTGTCACGTCAACAAGAATGTATCAGACATCTACTATGCGCCAGAGATAGTGCTAAGCAAGGCAAAAACAGGCAAACAATTATGGACAAACAAGAGGAGGGGAGAAATTGGAGAGGAAAGGGACTAAGGTTAAGGAGGGCTGGGAAAGGCTTCTTGAAGAAGGTGGGACTTTAGAAGACACTTGAAGAAAAGGAGAGTTCAATGCACAGGGGTGGAAAAGCCGGGGGAAATGCCCAGAGGCAGGAGATGGAGCGTCCACCACGAGGAGTCGCAGAGAGACCGAGGTCACTGCAGAGTACGTGGTGGGGACTAAGGTTTATGAAGGCTAGAAAGGTAGGAAGAGACCAGGTTGTTTACGCCTTTGAATCTCAAACTGAGATTTCGTATTTGCTCTTGGAGGAGCAAGGTGGTTACTGAATAGGGAGAGAGACGCGATCAGGTCTGGGTTTTACAAAGATCGATGTGACAGCCAGGTGGAGGACAGATGGGCAAACTTGAAACCCCAAAACTGAAGAGTCCTTGGAGATAATCTAACTGGACTCCCTAATTTCACAGGTGAGGAGTTAGCCGGTGGCGTAACCTCCGGGTGTGTCGGTGCAAACCTCTGGGCGAACCGCCCCAGGTGAGCCGGGAGAGGACACCGGGGAAACATCCCGTAAGGCGGCGGGTGACATGCACCACGTGGCCGCTGGAGCCCCGCCTCCTGCCTTTAATCCCTGACCCCTAACCCTCGCAGCCCAGGATGCTTACCCGACACCATAGTTTGAGGATCCTTAAGCTGAGCCTTAAACTGCTGCCCGGTAAAGTCTTCCCTGCGAGGCTTCTTCGTAGGGCCGGCCGAGAAGGCCTCGCCCTCTTCTGCAAGGGCTTTCCTCTTCGGATTTCCCATGGCCAGAGGATCGTGACGAGTCCACGCGGATAGCTTCAGAAGAGCCGCGCGCGGGGCGCCGGCGACTGTGCACGCCGGCCACACCACGTGGGGCAGAAGGAGGAGGAGATGGAGCGAGCGGACAAGGGAGGCCGGAAGCAGCTCAGCTTGTCCCCACCAGCGCTCCGCATGCGCGCGAGCCCAGGGGAGGCGGGGCTACTGCGGCACTCAGCGAAGAGGCCGGGCTTCTGGTTGTCGGAGGACTGTGGGCGTCTCTGTGAGCTGGGAAGGCGCAGGAGCAGAAAGTTTCCTGTGCTTGCCTCCTAGGTCTGCCCACGTGGTCATGCCCTAGCACCTGCTGTGCTCTTAGGGGAGGATCTTAAGTGCTAAAGGCTAGAGCGCAGACCTGGAGGCAGGAAGACCTGAGTTCAAAGGCAGACCTCTTGATGCTTACTAGCGGTATGACTTGGGTGGGGCCAATACAGCACCTACCTCTGGGGCTTCTTGTGAGGATCAAATGAGAACATGTTCGCAAACTTGAAAGCACCCTATAAATGCTTATAATAGTATTGTTATTTATTACCTGTGTTAGGTGACTTTAGGTAAGACTATTAGGCTACGTAGAGTGTAGATTTGTAGGAGTTCATATTTTGGTCTATTCCTGATAAGACACTACCAAAGATAGTTTGTCCTTTAAATTTTTGATCATTGCTGGAAAGCAGGGTACTTATTTATTTGTTTGTGGTAGGAGCAAGGAATACCTATATATGGAATCCATTGCTTTGGAAAAAGACCCTTCAAGACCCAATTTAAATCCCACCTTCTTCAGTAAGCCTTCCTTGGTCAACGTTCCCCTCCTCCGCCCTCTGTTTCATACTATTAAATCCCGTTTACACTAAACATCTTTTTATAAAACTAGTTTTAGGAGTATCTTTTGTTTTTACATTGCATAAATTTATCCCAGTATTCTTCCCCTTAGCTTTTCCCTGCCATCCCATATAACAATAAGACAAAAAAAAAAAGCAACAAAACCCAACAGTGCATCAAAAAAAAATCTAAAAATAAATATACTATTCTACTTTATGATATGCAAAGAAGTGTCAGGAGGTGTTTTTTCTTACATCTCTTCTTGGGGGACATCCTTGTCTTTTGTAACTTCGCAACATTCACTTTTCCAGTTTTTTTTGATGGTTCTTTCTCTTTATATTATTTTCTTGGTTCTGCTTCCTTAGCATCAGTTCAGGTAAATCCTGCCGTGCTTCTCCGTATTCATCATATTTGTTGTTTCCTACAGCATAATAATAACCCATTACATTCATTCATGTACATTACATTCATATATCACAATTTGTTTAGTCATTCCCCAATCACTGGGCATCTACCCAGTTCTTTGCTATCACCAAAAATGCTGCTATAAATATTTTAGTGTGTGTGTGTGTGTATTTTCTTTTTTTTTTTTTTGATGCCTCTTTAGGGTATCTATCCGGTTTACACAGTATATATCTTGTATATCGTGGTTGTTTTGTTGTCCCATAAGAATGTGAGTTCCTTAAGGCAAGGACCTTGTTTTTTGCCTCTTTGTATGCTCAATGCTTATTATACTACCTGGCACATAATAAGTATTTAACAAATGCTTAT
Source organism: Pseudochirops corinnae (assembly GCA_028646515.1). Lineage (NCBI taxonomy): Eukaryota > Metazoa > Chordata > Mammalia > Diprotodontia > Pseudocheiridae > Pseudochirops > Pseudochirops corinnae. The sequence continues at coordinate 53,304,644 of CM053591.1, read as the reverse complement.
TGATTGATAGATTGATGGACAGACACCTTTCCTTCCACACTGTCTTCCTCATGTTGTTGTGAAGGTAAAATAATATAAAAATGCATTACAAAGTATAGAATTTGTGATATAAGTCTAAGATGTCTCAAAAATCTTGGTGGATTTAATTCAGAGGACTCATGATAAAAAAAAAGAAATGCTGTCTACCTCCAGAGAGAGAACTGATGAACTCAGCATGCAAGGTGAAGCATATTTTCTTTCACCCCAGCATGGCTAATATGGACATATGTTTTGCATGACTTAATACATGTAATGAGTATTGTATTTCTTGCAGGGGAGTGGTGCAGGCTGCGTGCAGAAGAGAAAGGCTTCGGAATTAGAAATACATATTTTTAAATTTTGGTGAATTTGAGTTTTGGTAACTTATTTTCAGATACCCCATATGTATAGTCAGCATGTCATTGACAATGTTGCTCAGTCATTTAGTTGTGTCCAGCTTTTTGTGACCCCATGGACCATAACACATCAGGCCCTTGTCTCCTCCACTATTTCCTGAAGTCTGTCCAAGCTCATGTTCATTGCTTCCATGGTGATTTCTATCCATTTTCTCTTTTGCTGTCCCCTTCTACTTTTCCCTTCAGTCTTTGCCAACATTAGGGTCTTTTCCAGTGAGTCCTGTCTTCTCATTATGTTGCCAGAGTATTTCAGCTTCAGCATTTGACTTTCCAGCAAACAGACTGAATTAATTTCTTTAAATATTGACTGATTTGGTCTTGCTATTCAAGAGACTCTCAAAAGGCTTCTCTAGCACTACAATTCAAAGGTTGTCAATCAGCTTTCCTTATACTCCAGCTCTCACACAGCTTGACGTTACTCCTGGAAAAAGCTTGACTTTGACTATATGTACCTTTGCTAGCAAGGTGATATCTGCTTGTTAACGTGCTGTCCAAATTTGCCATAGCTTTCCTTCCAAGGAACAAATATATTTTAATTTAATTATTCACCATCTGCAGTGATCTTTGAGCCCCAGAATGTAAAATCTGATGATACTTCCATTTCTTCTCACTCTATTAGCCAGGAAGTGATGGGACCACTTGCCAAGATCTTAGTTTTTTTGATGTTGAGCTTCAAGCCAGCTTTGACACTTTCCCCTTTCACCTTCATCTAGAGGCTTCTTAATATTTCTTTAACTTTCTGCCACCAGAGTGGTATTGTCTGCATATTTAAGATTGTTTATGTTTCTTCCAGCCACCAGGAAGACTTGGGTTCAAATACTCACTCCTTTGACATTTACTAGCTGTGTGACCTTAGGCACTGACTAGGTACTATGTAACTGCCTAGGATTTAGTAGATAAGTCATAAACAGGATGCCATCTGCGTTAGTGAAGTTATTCCCTATCCTAACAAAATCATAGAAACCTTTGAATAGTCATGTTTTTATATATGTATATTGCTAGGTTAGCATTTAACATTACATCCATCATTATTCTGTAAAATATTTTAATAAATATTTTAGTGCCAAGCATGATGTTACACCTGTACTCTTATATAAATTTATGTGTATGTATATGTATATAAACATTTGTATTCCCTTGCCCTATCCTCATACTGAAAAAAGTTTCAACATTTATAATTGTCACTTTTCCATGTTGTCATGTA
>CM053591.1:53276261-53302506 GCA_028646515.1 Pseudochirops corinnae | reverse complement strand
CCTGGAAAATGATATTCCAGAGATCATGGGAGCTAGGATTAAAACCAAGAATCACCTACCCAGCAAAATTGAGTATAATGTTCCAGGGGAATATATGGTCATTCAATGAGGTGGAGGACTTCCAAGTATTCTTGATGAAAAAACCAGAACTGAATAGAAAATTTGACATTCAAATACAAGAAGCATGAAGGTAAACATGGAAAATAATTCATAAGGAACTTACCAAAGTTGAACTATTTATATGCCAACATGGAAAAAAAATAATTGTAACTTATGAAACTTTTCTCAGTGTGAGGATAGTTGAAGGGAATATAAATGTATATATATGTAAACATACACTTATGTCTATATAGGAGGGTATATATGCATATGAATACATATGTGAGTGTGTGTATATATGTGTACATAGACAGAGGGCACAGGATCAATTGAACAGGATGGGATAATATTTTAAAAGGTGAAACTGAGAGGTGGGAAAGGAATAATATGAGAAGAGACAAGGAGAGACCGAACAGGGTTAATCCTCTCATATAGGAGAGGCAAGGGATAACTGTTACAATGGAGGGGACAAATAGGAAGGCAAAAGGGAATGGGTCAACCTTACTCTCATTGAAGTTGGCTTAGGGAAGGAATGACATACACTCTAAATTGGATATCTTGGCATGCAGGAGAGTAGGGGGAAAGGGGATAAGAGGTGAGAGGATGGAGGGGAGGGCAGGTTTGGGGGGAGGGTTGTTAGAAGCACACACTTCTCTAAAGGGACAGGGATAACATAGAGAATAGAACAAGTTGGGGGAGGGATAGGAAGGAGGGAAATACAGTCACTCTTTCACAATATGTCCATTGTGGAGATGTTCTGCATAACTACACATGTATGGCCTGTATTGAATTGCTTGTCTTTCCAGTGGGGGTGGGTGATGAGGGAGGAAGGGAAAGAATCTAGAATTTAAAGTTCTAAAATCAAATGTTAAAAATATATATATATAATCCTAGGACCATGTCCAGAGGCACAAACAAACAGGGAGTCACAAACAAGACTTGCTGATTATCTACCCTGAATTTTCCTTAGTTATTCATAGGACCAATGGAGGCATCAACAAACAAGATTATACTTCTCCTGCATATCTGCCTAGTGACCCCACAGAAGAGAGGAGCATTTCCTTAATGGGGCTAGGGGACCTCTGAAAGTCTAGTCTACTACACCCAGGATTCTGCCATGTCTGATAGTATGTGCCTGCTCTGGCATTAAAGTCACCCAGAATTATAAACTTATCCTCTTTAGGCATATTGATGACAAGGGTCTCCAGGTCTTCATGAAGTTTTTCTTTGACTTCATTGGGGTTTGTTATGGTAGGAGCATATACACTGATGATGGTGACATGGCACTTTCCTGCAAGGGGAAATTATATTATCATGAACCTGTCATTCACTTCTTTTGGGAGGCAGACAAGATTGTAGACTAGATTAGTTTTGACTATACCAGTCAGTGTCATGGCACACTCTGTCACTACAGCCCCTCTAGACAAATGTGTATCCAATTCCAACTCAGTAAGCTTTGTTTCACTCAGAGCTGATATTTGGATGAGATACCTACTGAGTTATCTTTTTTTTTTCTTTTTGAAGGGGCAATTGGAGTTAAGTGACTTGCCCAAGGTCACTCGGCTAGTAAGTGTTAAGTGTCTGAGGCCAGATTTGAACTCAGGTCCTCTTGACTCCAGGGCCAGTGCTCTATTAGTTGTGCCATCTAGCCACCCCCTCTATTGAGTTATCTTGCAACAAGAGCTATTCATCTTTCAGGTCTACCGGATTTCGTGTTGCCCATAAGTGTGTACATATTCTGTGTACCAATGGTGAATAAAATCATTATTGCAAAAGTTTTTGTACTTGTGTGTGTGTGTGTGTGTGTGTGTGTGTGTGTGTGTTTCAACCACAAGGTGGGATCCCTGCTTATCATGCCAGGAAGTGAGCAGTATAGTCTTTAAAATAGCTTCTCGTACACCCAAGGGGCTGCCAGGTCCCACTGCTGCTTCAGTCCAGTCACCTGTGTGCAGGGTTGTGACTACAGCTCTCAGTGTAGCCACACCTGCTGCTTTGTCACTTTCCTATTACCACAAGACTTTGAGGTAGGTAAAAATGGTAAAATGGTGTGGGTGATTTTTTTTTGACTTGTGCATAAATTAGATTTAAGAAAGGTAGAGTTGCACAAAGTCATTGGCCTCACTCTCCTTCCAGCATCATCCAGCAAGGAGGAAAACAAAAGTCAAGATGACTGATGATGGCTCAGGATGCAATGGATGACCCTGGCATCTTCGATGTTTAGTTAAGCTCTAAGTGCTCCATAGTGCCTCCATGGCAGTTGAAACAAATTGTTTGCATCCAACCATTCTACTGGGAGAAGTATCCACATGCTTGGAGTAGACACATCCTTAACTCACTGATGGATTTGAGACCCCTCAGTTACCCTCAACTTGGTTTAACCTGTCTGCTGAAATGGTTTACTGGAGTGTGATCCTTGTGCATTCTACAGCTTCTGGAGCAATGGCTGAGAGTTGGGTGAATCAGGTAGACACTAAAGAGGGAAAACAACCCTGAAAAGGGCTCAGCAGCCCTTACACTAGAGGTACTAGTCTTCTCCAATTGTTCTGCACCCTGCCTCTCAAGTAGAACAGTATTAAACTACATCTGGATACTGGTGTTTTCCTTTAAAAAACTCTTTGAAGAAATTTTTTAAAAGGAAAGAAAAGAACTTTTACATACAAAAAATATTTATAGCAGTTCTTTTAGTGATGGTAAAAAATTGGGATTTGAGGGAGGCACCCATCAATTGGGGAATGGCTGGACAAGTTATGGTACATGATTGTGCTATAAAAATGACAAGCAGGATGCTCTCAGAAAAACATGGAAAGAATTACATGAACTGCTACAAAGTAAAGTGAGTAGAACCAGGACAACAGTATACACATTAACAACAATGACTAATAATTGTGACTGACAGCAATTTTCAGCAATACAATGATCTAAGGCAATTTCAAAGACTTATGATGAAAAATGCTGTCCACCTCCAGAGAAAGAAGTGATGAAGTCTGAATGCAGATCGAAGCATACTTTTAAAAAATTTTCTTGGTCTGTTTTCTTTTATAATAAGACTAAGATAGAAATATTTTGCATGACTGCATGTATATAACCTATGTCAAAATTGCTTGCCTTCTCAACAAGGGGAGAGAGGGAATGGAGATAATTTGGAACTCAAAATTTTTTTTAAATGAAACTTAAAAATTGTTTTTTATATATACTTGGAAGAAATAAAAATGTTTGATTAATCTATTTTTAATTTTCAACATTCACTTCCATAAGATTTTGAGTTCCAAATTTTCTCCCCATCTCTTCCCTCCCCTCATCACAACATGCAATTTGATATAGGCTCTTCATATATATTCATATTGAACTTCTTTTCACATTAGTCAGAAGAATTAGAGCCAATGGAGGAAACCACAAGAAAGAAGAAACAAACAAACAAAAAACAAAAAAGAGGGAGCAAATAGTATACTTCAATCTGCATTCAGACTCCATATTTCTTTTTCTGAATGTGGACAGCATTTTCCATCATGAGTCCTTTGGAGTTGTCTTGGATCTTTGCATTGCTAAGGAGACATAAGTCTATCAAAGTTAGTCATCGCACACTGTGACTGTTACTGTGTACAATGTTCTCCTGGTTCTGCTCACTTCACCTAGCATCACTTTATATAAGTCTTTCCAGGTTTTTCTGAAGTCTGCTTACTCACCATTTCTCATAGCACAATAGTATTCCATTATATTCATATACCACAACTTGTTCAGTCATTGCCCAACTGATGGGTTTCCCCTCAAATTTCTAATTCTTTGCCACCACAAAAAGAGTTGCTATAAATATTTTTGTACATGTGGGTCCTTTTCCCATTTGTATGATCTCTTTGGGATACAGCCCTAGAAGTGGTATTGCTGGGTCAAATGGTATAGACATTTTTATAGCCGTTTGGGTATAGTTTCAAATTACTCTCCAGAATGGTTGGATCAGTTCACAACTGCATCAACAACACATTAGTGTTCCAATTTCCCCACATCTTCTCCAGCATTTATAATTTTCCTGTTTTGTCATGTTAGCCAATCTGATAGGTGTGATGTGGTACCTGAGAATTGTTTTGATTTGCATTTCTCCAATTAATAGTGATTTAGAGCATTTTTATGTAACTATAGATAACTTTAATTTCTTCATTTGAAAACTGCCTGTTCATCTTTTGACCATTTATCAATTGGGGAATAACTTGTATTCTTATAAATTTGACTTAGTTCTCTATATAAAAAATAAAAACTTTTTAGAGTATATTAAGAAAAGAAAGAAAGGGAAATTAAAAAAACTCTTTGGAAACTAAATTATACTTCTCAACATTTAATATGAGGAAAAATTTTCCCTGGGACAAAATCCCTGTTCCTTAAATTTAAGTCTTATGGGCTTATTCAACTCTCAGTGGAGATGGAAAGCAACTGGTAATCATTTTCTATCTAGTCCTTCATATATATAAAGACATACTTATTCAATAACCTCTCAGTCTCTTTTTCCCCCGGATAAATAACACTAATTCTATTCACTTTTCTCATAGGACCTACTTATTAGGAGTTTTTTGCATTACAGTTACTCACCTCTGAGCTATTTTCAGGCTCAGTTTCTGAAACACGTTAATCAATATACCATATAGGTTAACAATGAGCTAACAGCATTTACTCCCTTGATAATCTTCCTACTACGGCTTCCTGATGGAACCTCTGCTGTCTTTGGGCAGTATCACTGCCCAAAATTCAACAGTGGATAACATTAGTCTTAATTGTAGGCCCTCCAGCAAATAGTTTTTGTCGTAGTGTCAAATGACCATCCAACACTGAATTTTTCCCACTGGTCTAGACCTTTGGAAGTATTTCCAAAAATTAGGAAGATGCCATACTTTGTGATTTATAAATAGCTCTGCTTTCCCAAGTGTAGCACCAATGCAATATTTACAGTGCCCATAATCACGATAAAGACTGTGACTAGAAGTATCGCATGATGTTCAATCACAAAATATACCAAACTCTCCAGATGGAGGATAGAACTGAAGCATTTATTTAGATACCAGAAAACCAAATCCCAAAACCAGTAAGCTGATTCCATCATTGTACCAAAGATATTCAGAAGCCATAATAATGCTGAGAGCCACAGCATCTTTCAGCCTTCACACAAACCAATACAAAATCAATATTTACTCAGGATCCTATCTGATTCCTTGCCTGAGCATCCTCTCTCCCCCACCGACTTGCTAGTTCTGATCACCAGCTTCCTGTGGACTCTGCTTCCCTTCAGCAAACTCCTCCCACCACAGGCTCCGTGTGATCACATTCAGCCTATTAGGGGGCAGAGTTTACTTTCACAGCAGGGGAGGATTCAAACTCTCCCCTAGGTCTATTAAGGGGCAGGGAAGATCTTCAAATTCCCATTCCCATTACACCAAGCTTGAACCTTAATTCTGCACTTAATAGCTCTGTAACTTTGGGCACATCAGTTAACTAAAGTAGACTCCAGTTTCCTCATGTGTAAAATGAAGCGTTTCTACTAAATGGCTTCTAAGGTTCTTTCTACTTTTAAATTTATGACCCTGTGGTCTACCTATCCTTTCCCTTTTCCTCTTGTAGAAGGTAAGTTTTTTGAGGTGAGGGACTGTATTACTTTTGTATTTGCAACCCTAACAATTACCATAGTGCCCAGCAAACATTAGGTTCTTGGCACCTAATAAATGCTTGTTCACCAATTCTGAGCTTGAGTTTGAAAAAAACAGTATCCCATGCTTTCATTCTCTACGTCTGGAAGGGAAGGCATATAATTGTAGCCCTTGGCTTAAACGGATTGTTTGCATAAGACTCTCCTCTTTGGTGGAGGTTGATTGCTCAATGCTCCTGCTGACTTGAGGGTGAAATTAAAGAAGGAGAGATACTGGTTTTCAGCTTCTAAGAAAGAAGGCACAAAGTGCCAGATTCTCTTCAGGTGCCTGAAAGGAGAGAAAAACCATGCAAAGAATGCAGCTGGGTTTCTCTACATGTTGGTGTTTTCCAAGAGTCTTTCTCTGCCAGAGTGACTTTTCTGTCATAGCTAGAAGCCAGAAGACTAAGATTTCTCCTCTTTCAATTTCAGCCCTGAATCTCCACCAGTGAGGAGAGGCTTAGACCTTTGATTCAAGTATTACATAATATATCAATAAATACTGCAATATTTGACATATTTCAAAGATCTACAGTTTCATTGTTATGTTACACCCAATGACAAAAACTGCAATTCCTCTATAACTCAGAAGATTGTTTTCAAGAATTGTCATGACTGAAAAATTCATCATCTTAAGACCCACCTAGTAATAAACCTCTATGGTCTTTGGGTTAACGGATAATTTATCAGTAGACCCATGTTTGGTGCTTTTCCAAACTGGCAGAACTTGTCAGAGTTAGTGCTCTGCTGTTATAGCCTTCAAAATTCAGGATCACATCTTCCTGGGTGATATATTGGAGTAGAACTTTAATGGAGGATATGCATGTAAAATAAGGGAATAACAATAAACCCAGTCTTTATGAACATAAATAGCATACATTGCTAATGCAAACCCAACATATACTTCAGAACATGTCTAAGTATTGTTTCTGGTCTGCACACCATGCGAAGAAAAGGATATTTTCAAATAGCTGCTGAGCTAGACTGAAAATGCTTTAAAAACAACAAACAAACAAATACCCACTGACTTTGTACCTTTTGAGGCAGTTAGGTGGTGCATGGATAGAGTACTGGACTTGGAGTCAGAAGACTCATCTTCCTGAGTTCAAATCTGGCCTCAGACATTTGCTAGCTGTATGACCATGGGCAAGTCACTTAACCTTGTTTGCCTCAGTTCCTCATTTATAAAATGAGTTGGAGAACAAAATGGCAAACCACTCCAGTATCTCTTCCAAGATTTTGAGTTCCAAATTTTCTCCCCATTTCTACCCTTCCCCTACCCCAAGATGGCAAGCATACTGATTACTCCTCCCCCCAGTCTGCTCTCTCATATATCTCCCCCCATCCCTTGCCTTTCCCCTTTCCCCATTACTTTCTTTTAAGGCAAGATGGATTTCTATACCCCATTGCCTGTATCTTATTTCCTGGTTGGGCATGCACATTTTTATAGCCCTTTGGGCACAGTTCCAAATTGCTTCCAGAATGGTTGAATCAGCACACAGTTCCACCAACAATGAATCAGTGTTCCAACTTTCCCACATCCTCTCCAACATCCTCTCCTGTTTTGTCATCTTAGCCAATCTGATAGCTGTGATGTGGTACTTCAGAGTTGTTTTGATTTGCATCTTTCTAATCCATAATGATTTAGAGCATTTTTTTATGTGACTAAAGATAGCTTTAATTTCTTCCTCTGAAAACTGCCTGTTCATATCCTTTGACCATTTATCAATTGGGGAATGACCTGTATTCTTGTAAATTTGACTGTTTTCTACATATTTTATAAATGAAGCCTTCATTAGAGACACTAGTTGTAAAAATTCTTTTTTTTTTCTTTTTGGAGGGCAATTGGGATTAAGTGACTTGCCCAAGGTCACAAGGCTAGTTTTTGTGTTAAGTGTCTGAGGTTGGATTTGAACTCAGATCCTCCTGACTCCAGGGCCTATGCTCTATTCACTGCACCACCTAGCCGCTCCAGTTGTAAAAATTCTTTCCCAGCTTTCTGCTTCCCTCAAAACCTTCTCAATTTAATGTAATCAAAATTATCCATTTTGCATTTCATAATGTTCTCTATCTCTTGTTGATTATAAAATCTTCCATTTTCCATAAATCTGACAGATAAACTATTCCTTGCTCCTCTAATTTGTTTATAGTATCGACCTTTATACCTACATTGTGTTCCCATTTTGACTTTATTTTGGTATATAGTGTCAGACATTGGTCTATGCCCAGTTTCTGCCATGCTATTTTCTAGTTTTCCCAGCAGTTTTTGTCAAATAGTGAGTTCTTATCCCAGAAGCTGGGGTCTTTGGGTTTATCAAACAGTAGATTGCTATAATCATTGACTACTATGTCTTGTGTACCTAACCTATTCCACTGATCTACCCCTCTATTTCTAAGGCAGTACCAAGTAGTTTTGATGATTGCTGCTTTATAATACAATTTAAGATTTGGTATGGCTAGACCATCTTCCTTAGCATTTCTTTTCATTAATTCCCTTGATATTCTGGACTTTTTGCTCTTCCAGATGAATTTTGATATTTTTTTTCTAGCTCTATAAAATATTTTTTGGTAGTTTGATTGGTATGGCACTGAATAAGTAAATTAATTTAGATAGAATAGTCATTTTTATTATATTAGCTCAGCCTACCCATGAGCAGCTGATGTTTTTCCAATTATTTAGATCTGACTTTATTTGTGTGAAAAGTGTTTTGTAATTGTGTTCATATAGTTCCTGGGTTTGTTTTGGTAGGTAGACTCCCAAATATTTTATAATGGCTATAGGAACATTAAATGGAATTTACTTTTCTATCTCTTGCTATTGGGTTTTGTTAGTAATATATAGAAATGCTGGTGATTTATCAAATGATCATTTTAAACAAACATTCTTGTCATCGTTCTTCTTAGACAGATATTTAGGGAGGCTAGGTGGCACAGTGAATAGAGCACTGGCCCTGGAGTCAGGAGGACAGATATTTATTCTGGACAAGTTCAAGGAGTTCCTTATCTTCTAAGATTCTCCAACTCCATTTTATCTACCACCACATTTGCTTAACTAAAGCCCAGTTCTGATGGCACCTCCAAAAAGAGATATCAAGTCCAATGTATTTGTTGTAGCCACTGCAACCAGGTTGAAGCTGTTGGCTGCTAATAGAGACTAAGGAGAATGCAGCAGCCCTGGGGAGATATAAACCACCATTTGTTAGCCTAAAAAAATAAAACCTTTCAGTTTTAAAAACAAATGTTAAAAAAAATTGTTGTTACATGCAACCAGGAAATAAGATATACAGGCAATGGGGTACAGAAATCCATCTTGCCCTATGAAAAAGTAAAAGGGAAGGGGCAGGATATAAGAGAGGGCAGACTGGGGGAAGGGGTTTTCAGTATGCTTACCCTCTTGGAGGGGGGGTTTGGGGAGAGATGGGGAGAAAATTTTTAACTCAAAATCTTGTGAAAATGAATGTTGAAAACTAAAAATAAATAAATAAATTCTGGGAAAAAAATAATAAAACCTTTCAGCTGCAGGGAATGAGACACAATGTTCCATGGAGCTAAAAAAAAGGCTTAGTTTTAGCAAGTAACAAATGGTGATTTGTTTATAAAGCAGGCCCTGTACAGCCACATCAGTTTCGGGCAGCCTACTCCCATGAGAAGGATCTAAGCTGCATCAACATTAGCTGACCAGATCAGGAGAAAGCAAACAAATAATTTGAGGAAGAGATGATCAATAACCACGAGGAAGAAAGTGCTGGTCTTTATATGCCTAGTAGTTAACTAATTCCTGTAGCACAGTGCTATACCTGGAGGCCTTTAAAAAACAGATCTTCCAGACTCTAAGTTAGCTGAGATTTCATGGCAGCAATCAGTTCTGTGGAATGTAACCTCTGCACTGCTAACAGAGATATTAGGTAGGCAAAGGAGGTTTTCCATCAACTATGGCATCAAGCAGCAGAGCCCCTAGTCCAGCGGGAGACCCTGAATCCAGTAGTCTGAGAGAATTCAGGGCACAGTGGAGTGATATCCAGTAGGGAGCAGAGACATGCATAGAAAGGCACCATATTCAAGGGAAGAAGCAGCTTTACAGAGCAAACCTCTGGCAGCAGAGAAGAGAGCTCCCTATGATGTCATGAAGGAAAAAAAAAGCCCAGGACATTGAAAGCAGTTGCAAAGAGGAGAGAGCCAGGGAATGACCCACCCACCAGAGACACTGCACTGGGAGGGGAGGGTGGTGTAGTGAGGGGGGAGCAGTAATAGGAGGGAACAGGATTCCAGGAAAAAGGCATTGGGACCCTGAAGTAACAGAGGCTTGAACTGTACATAGCACCCCCCCACACACACACACACGTTCCTTGAAGGTGGGCCCCACTGCCATTGTATTCTAAATCTGTGCCCAGTCTTCACACAGGCAATGTATATATCTACTGAAGAGTGAGGAGGATGAGGATTTTGTAACTATCCTTGTTATTATGCCATCCTAGTAAAATTTAGCCTTTGTTTACTGTGTGTCTGGTGGACTTTTAAAATTAAGTGCACTGTTAGTGGTTCATGAGTTTTAGGATTGAGGGCTCATAGCTTATTACTTCCGCATACTCCTTCCTTTGCTATCTAGCATTTATTCAATATTACTCCCATAAAGTAAAGAGATGAGTATTAATATTATCTCTATCTTACATAAAAGGAAAACCAAAGTCAGAAAAGTTAAGTGACTTGCTCAGGGCCACATAGATTAGTATCAGAATCGGCATGTGAACTCAGTCTCCTGATACCCAGTCCAGTCCTCTTTCTGCTCCCCTATGCTGTGTCTTTCCCCCTCTGTATCCTTTCCCTGTGTCACCTGTTAAAATCCTACCCATACTGTAAAGTGATACCTCTTCTACAAAGCCTTCTTTAATCTCACCAGTTAATAAAATCTTTTTGTCCCCTTTGATTATATTTTGATGTGATGTCCTTTGTGCATAACTATCATGTATTATTGTGCATTATAATTGTGCATGTCTCATTTCCCTTCCACAATGGTCTCCAAAATTTTGGGGTTCTGTATTCCTGTTGATTAAAAAAATTAGCATGTACCTCAAACATATATGTGTGTGTTCACTTATTTACAAATTATATTTATGTATATGGGTCTAAATTCAATTTATTTAGATACTTATTTTTAATGGATGTCATTGCTGCAAAAAAAAAAAGCTACATCACAAAAATTCATAGCTTCATATGGAAGTAATGTACCAAAAGCTATATTTACTAAATCGAGACAGTCATCTTCAATTTCATCTAGCAATTGTTCAATGGAGGTTTTTGTTGAAATTTGGCTAATAATATCTTCTCTGATATTAGTCAGGTATTCTTAAAAATGAACCCAAAGATGTTGCATTTTAACATTGTTAACAAACGGATTCAAAACCTACTGGAATTCTTCATTTGAAAGGTTTTTAAATTGGTTAGAAAATTCTGTTTCCAGTATTTTAAATTATACACATAGGAGTTTTTATGGGTGATACATCATTTTTGGCAGCACAATTATATAATGATATCAATACTCTCAAATATCTACTTCCAAAAAGCTCTTTTGATAGCATGAGCTTCTTTCAAAACACATTTACTTTCTTACTGAGTACTAAAACATCGCCTTTTTTTCTAATGTCTAATATATATAGGTAACTAACAGATATGTAACACCAAAAATCATTCCCCAGTAGATAAGTGGTCAAAGAATATGAACAGTTTTCAAAAGAATTTCAGACTGTTGAGGGGAAAGAGGAAGGAACTGATGGGAAGTTTTGGTAATGTATTTTTTTTAAAAAGACTAACAAAAATTTATTTTAAAAAATTGCAAGCTATTAACAAATGTACGAAAGGGTGCTCTAAATCACTACTTATAAGGGAAATGCAATTCAAAACAACTGAGTCTTCAGTTAACATACAGCAGCTTAGCAAAGATGACAATGTGAATGGTAAATGTTGTGGGAGTCCTGGAAAAACGGGTATGCGAATACTGTTAGTAGATCTGTGAATTAGTTCAACCATTCCGGAAAGTAATTTGGAATCGTGCTAAGACAATGATTAATATATACACATTCTTTGATTTAGAGCTCCCACTGCTAAGCACTTACCCCAAGGATGTCAAAGAAAGAAAGTGCCAATATACACCAAAATATTTATAGCAGCACTTTTTTGTGGTGGCAAAGTGCTGGAAACAAAGTAGATGCTCATTGATTGCAGAATGGCTAAAGAGCTTGTGGTACATGAATGCAAAGGAATATTACTGCACCATAAGAAATAATGAACATGAAATAATGCAGAGGGAACTTATGCAAAGGAAAATAAGCAGAGCCAGGAATATAACATAAATGATGACTGCAACAATGTAAATACTAAAAACAGCAAAGCATCTAACCTGAAGGCTGCATAATAATAATCACTAAACTTGGTCCTCCAAAAAGATATCAGAAAGCATCTCCCTGCCTTCTTTGCAGAGGCAGGTGGCTATGGATAGGGTACATAGGACCTGACGTCAGACTTGACTGATGTTGGTTAGTTTTACTGAACTATTTTTTTATTCCTTTTTCTGATTTCATTCCTTGCTTTAATGAATGGCTTTCTGTGTAAAAGAGGAGAGACGGAGAAATTGGAAAAAGAAAGTGACGGATGAAAACAAAAGAGTTCAAAAACTTTAAATAAATAATGATAACAAGCATTTACCTATCAATTTAAGATTTGCAAAGCACTTTATGAATACTATCTCATTTTATCCTTACAGCCTCTGGGGTAACAGATACTATTACTATATCCTCAGGGTCATACATCTAGACTTGAACTCAGGTCTTCCTGGCTCCAGGTCCATTGAGCAACCACTACACCAACAAGATGAGTCAGTGTGGTTCACTGAATTCCTAAAATTAACCCCTTGCTGTCAGAATCCCCTCAATTCCCTCACTGATACAGCACAGCACACAGTCAGTATAGATCTCACGACTTATCTCCTGGCAGTTGGTAACTTCCATGGTCTTTCAAATGCCTTCTTTCTGCTTGTCCAGCTGATGTCTTCTAGCTATAACATCTTATTTTCCCAAAGGTGAGGGAAGATCCCTAGAGTTAAGGTCAGTCTGTCTAGTAGTCAGTCATTCCTCCAAATCTCTTTGCCCCAAAGGCAGGTTATATGTATTTGATTATTTATATGGCTGCTGCAGGAAAGAGCAACCAAAGCTAACCATGGAAGTTACCAACTGCCAAGAGATACGTCGTGAGATCTATACTGACTGTGTGCTGTGCTGTATCAGTGAGGGAATTGAGGGGATTAGGACAGCAAAGGGTTAATTTTTGGAATTTAGTGAACCACACTGACTCCATCTTGTGACTCAGTTCTGGAGCTAACTCACTTCCTTTTCTATTCAATTATGGGTCTAGTCCAAATTGTTTTGTGAGAAAACTTTGTTCAATTGTGGGAATTGGGGGGGAAAAACCGTTGCATTGTTTGAACCTAGCCCTGCATGGTTAAGAAACTGGAGCACTCCTACCTGCTGTTTAGAGACCATTAACCAAGGACCTGGGCTATGCTGACCAATAACCCAGTCAGACCCAAAGATTGATGCAAAGAGTTTTCTCACAACTGTACATATCAAGCAACCTATAGATCTTATCTGAAAACTGGCCCTATCTTGATCAATCAATCATTATTTCCATGATCCTTTGATTATTTACAGACTCTTTGGGCAGAGTAGGATACCTCTTTTTCTGAATTCAAGGAATTCTACCTGTTTATTTTCCCCCTCCCAACTTGGAAAGTCTCTAATCTTTCCTCCAATTAGAAATCAGATTACTTAACATATTGTTTCCTTTTAATTAATTGGCCTTATTTGATTGTTTATAATGTGTAAAAGTCGGCCTCAAATTGTATTTGACATCCAAGCCTAAGCTAAGGAAAGGTGAGAGAGCAATTCCTGGTTGTCAGGAGTGGGTAGTGGGAAGGCATTTGGAAATTCAATTCAGTTTGACAAATACTAGGTCCAAAAAGTGGCAACAGCCAGGTCCTGCCTTCAAGGAGCTGATGACCCAGTGGGCTGGAGGATGGAGTGACAGAGTAGACAGCAAGGTCTGGAAGTCTTGCATCCTACAGGAAATACTGTAGTTGGTGATTGCCTGTTCATCCAAGTGGCATAAGCAGTTGTGTGCACCTGGTTAAAGGAGTGGAGCTAGAAGGACCCAAACCACCATCACTAGGAAAGAGGCAGAGAGCTTTGAAAGTTGAAATGGAGCAATCTCTGCATTCCTTCCTGTAGAAGTATAGCCGGCAAGTAGGATTCAGCATAAAGCCAGGAGAGGGGAAAGGAAAGAAAAGGAAAAAATGTTAAGGGAAAGGCTTTACCTGAGGCAGCTGGTGGTACAATGCACCTATCTTGAAGGGTTGTTGTGAGGATCAAATAAGGTAATACTTATAAAGGTTTTAGCTTGGTGTCTGGCACATAGTAAGCCCCATGTAAATGCTTCTTCCCTTTCCCTTCACTTTTGAACACCTAGCTATCATTCTTGGCAGGATGGGTTTGAAAGGAAAGCCATTCCCATGAGGGAAGAGGGATGTGAAAGAAAGCCACATCTCTACAAAGGAAAGAGGAAGTTCCTTCCATCTTCTGCACACTATCCCTTTAGCCTGCCTTGCTCACTAGCACCACTTGCTGCCTTCATACAGAACAGCTACAAAATAAATATAAGGTAATTTGGGGAGAGGAGGGTACAGTTCTGGGGAGCCCCAGAAGAATTAGGAAAAGCTTCATGTGGAAGGTAGTTCTGGAGAAAGCAGAGGGGAGAAGAGAGTACTTTCCAGGCATGGGAAACAGCCAAAGTGTCCTATGTGGGGAACAGCAAGAAAACCAGTTTAGTTAAACCATAGAGTACAGGAAAGAGTAATGTAAAGTGGAAATGGAAAGATAGGTCTGGGTTGTGAAGGGCCTTCAATTTTAAGAGGAAAAGTATACATTTGATCACGGAGCCAACAGGGAGCCACAGCAATTTATCAAGTAGGAGAGTGACATGATCAGACCTACTTTTTAGGAAAATGACATTGGCAGCTATATGGAAACTGGGTTGGAAGGTGAAGAGACTCAAGGCAGGTAGGCCAATTAGGAGGCTGCTGAATAGTCCAGGTGAAAACTTCTGAAGGACTGAACTAAGGTAATGGCTGCTTAAGTAGATAGAAGGGAATAAATACTGGAGATGTTGAAGAGGTTTTGTCAAATGAATTGGTTACGAGTGTGAAAAGTCTAGAACAGCAATCTGGGTAATTGGAAAGCTGAAGATAACTTTGATAGTAATAGGAAAATTTAGAAGGGGGGTAGGTTTTGGGGGAAAGCAAGTAAGTACTATACTACATGGATCACAATCCTTTTGTTGTTCTTTTTCAGTTGTGTCTGATTCTTTGTGGCCCCATTTGGGGTTTTTCTGGCAAAGATACTGGAGGGGTCCTGCTCTAGATAATTTTACAGATGAGGAAACTGAGGCAAACAGGGTTAAATTACTTGTCCAGGGTCTTACAGCTAGTGTCTGAGGACAGATTTGAATTTAGGAAGATGAGTTTTTCTGACTCCAGGCTTGGCACTTTACTGTCCCACCTAGCTGCCCAACAATCTTTCTATACCTAGTAATCCTTTGTCATTCCCTCCCTCTCACAAAAATTATGAGGGAAGGAATAGGATGACTTACCAACTGCTTCTGGAGAGCTCAGAGTTAGCTTTAGGTATGTGATAATCTGGGGGGTATTGTAGTCAAAATAAGGTAAATTGAGGCACAATGTTCTGAGCATGATCAGTTTATTAGTAAAGCTCAAATTTATCAATAAATAGGATCTCAACTTCTTCAGCAAAGTTAGGATCTTAAATGATCAGGAATGACAATTTGGGGGAATACAGAACAAAGAACGGGACTTGTAGGCGGGGAACAAATAATAATTGGTTAAAAGAACTAGACTCGGCAAAACAATCCTGGGAGATAGGTACTATTATCATCCCCATTTTATTGAAGAAGAAACTGAAGCAAACGGAGGTTAAGTGACTTGCTTAGGGTCACAGCTAGGGAAGGTCAGAAGCTAGATTTAGACTCAAGTTTAATGATTCCAAGTCCAGTAATCTGTCCACGACCTCACCTAACAAAGCTATCTGAATACAGTAGGTGGCTAATAAATTTAAATCTACTGCATATGAAACTTCCTTATAAACTGTAAATCAAATACTATGTATTATGTAAGTTATTAGTGCTGGCCTCTATGAATACTGACTGAGGTGAAAGAAATATTTTTCCAATAGTACTAATTTTCTAGTGTTTTGTCCTGATCTTCTTTACTATAGCTGCTCTCTGCTTTTAGAACTTTTAGCCTACTTGGATCTTGAGTTGAGGAAGAACTACTAATTCATGCTCCCAACTTTTATGATGTAAACTTTTGTTATTGTTTATTGGGCACAGTTGTACTCTGTCCTAGTCGGAATACCAAGAATACATCTGCAACTTCACTGTACTATCCCCCTCCCCAAGGGAATTTCCTAGAATTAGAATATCCAAGTAGAAGGGAACTCAGAGTCTAGCTCCTTTGTTTCGCAAAAGAGGAAAAGTGATTTAATGGTTACACAATGTTCGTAGCTCAGCTACAGAAGAAGAGGACAAGAATAGTGAGATATTTGCAAACCATGACATTGTTGAGAAACTCTGTGTGGTTGTAGAATGAGCACTGGACCAGTTAAGAGACTAATATTTTTGGCATTTATTTAGTACTTTCAGGTATTTTTATAAAGTCTGATATCTATATCTATATCTATCTATATATGTATGTGTATATATATATGTATATATACATATACATATAAATACACATACATACAAACATAGAAAGAAAGAAATACACATACATACAAACATAGAAAGAAAGAAAATGAGAGGATATACATGCATATATCTTTACAATTTATCTTCACAGTTACCTTCTAAGTAGCTATCACAGAAATTAGTATCCCATTTTAATTAGAGATGAGGAAAAATTGAGTTTCAGAGAGACTTAGTGCTGTGACCAGGGTGTTGCTGAGCCAGCTAAAACTGGCTTGAGAAAGCCAATTGTTGAATTTTCAATGTGTGCATTTGCACTTCAGAAATTGGCCAATGTTTGATTTATTGTTTTGTTGATTGTTTAAACTTAAGAAAGTAATAAGAAAATGTTAATAATGCAGAATAAACACCAAAGTGTGTTATATGTATACATTTTCCCCCAGAGAACCAGTTGTTAAACATTTACCAAGACTCTCCTGGATGTAACCTATGTAAGTTCTGAAGATCCTTATTCCATCTCTGAATTCCATCTGTAAGCCAGGTCTCCAGAGTTCACCGGTATCTATTTCCCTCTTAGGATTCCAGGGGCTCTCTGGAGGGATCAGGAGTGATTCTCTAATACCATCAATTATAGCTTCCACCATTTGTCTCCTGAGTATCAATTGAGAATCTCAGCCAGCTAACCTTAATTTAAGTAACTTTAGTTTACAACTAAAGTGTTATCCTTGACTCCTTACTATCTCTCAGCCTCCATTTTCAACCCACGTATTTCACTTTTGTAACATCTCTTGATTAGATCCTCTTCACTTCTCTGACACTTGTCACTGCTCTGGTACAGGCCCTCATCACCTTATGCTTGAACTACTGAAATAGCCAGCTGGTATGTCTGCTTGCCTCAAGTTTCTCCCCACTCCAATCCACCCTCCATTCAGCTACCAAAATGATTTTCCTAAAGCACAGGGAGTTGAACACGTCACCTATTACTTAGTCAACTACAATGACTCCCTATTTGCATCCAGGATAAAATACAAAATCCACTGTTTGGCATTCAAAGTCCTTCATAATCTAACTCATTCTATCTTTCTTGTCTTTTTACATGTTACTCTCCACCACAGTGACACTGGCCTCCCCCCTGTTCCACAAACAAGACACTCAATCTCTTGGCTCCAGGTATTTTCTCTGATCATTCTCCACGTCTTCACCTCCCACCTATTGGTTTCTCTGGATTCTTTTAAGTTTCGTCTAAAATCTCATCTTTTATAGGAAGTTGTAACGTTAATGGGATATAAGATCTTTACCTGCCCATTAATAGGCCTCACCTGGGGCCCATTAAGGGGAGCTTGGTTAGGGAAGGCTTATTTTTTAGAAAGGTCCATGGTGGGTCACAAGAGTTGTGATGTCCTCTGACCCTGAAGAAGTATATATATACCCTGCGGTTAGCATTTTGCTTTGAGGCTTACTCATGGGAAAAGTGTTCTCGTGATTTGACCAGATGAGACTCTGTGTAGCTGTTAAGGAGCCTCCTGCTTTGAAAAACCCAGATGTTGGTGCTTTTCTCTCTGGTAACTATGTACGTATTGCCTTGGTCAGACAGTTGGATCTGTCTGTTGATCTGTGCTAATTTCTCAAAGAAGCCCTGTCTTTTGATCTTTATTTCTCTGCTTGTATTTTTTCTTTTGCTTTTTTTTTGTTTGAATTCTCTCTGAAGTTCAGGGTGCTGACTTTTCCCTTGAGCTAGTGAATGTAACTAAAAAAAGATTGTTGACCATTTAAACAGCTATCCTTCCTAGTAAAGCAGATCTAAGAACCTGTGCTAGCAGCCTGGGTATGCCAGTGTGGTTGCTGCTACAGAAGCCTTTCCCAACCCTCTAGATTCCAAGGCCTTCCTTTTCTTAACTGTTTCCTATTTATCCTGAATATAGCTTGTTTGTATCTACTTGTTTTATTGTCGTCCCCTCCATTAGACTGTGAGCTCTTTGAAGGCAGGAACTTTTCCCTCTTTTTATATCCCCAGTGCTTCCCATATAGTAAGTGATCAATAAATGATTATTGACTGGCTCAATCAAATCCTGATTTGTAGTTTGCTGTGAGTGGTTAATAAATATTGATTGATTGATGGCTAAGGTGTAAATGCACCTAGTGAAAATTTTGGTTCTCCTGAGTGAATTTGAATTGGTTTCAGTACAATCCTAACATGGAAATCTAGTTGGTGTTTCCATCACACTGGTTAGTGTACAAAATAGTAACCCAGTTTTAAGCATGTACTATGTGTCATACTCAGGAAGATTATTTTGGTGGAAAAGTGAAAGAAGTATATGGAGAGACAGGAAGGAGGAAGATCACTTGGCAGTTGCAGTAGTTCAGGCAAGAGGGCCTGAATTTAAGTGGTAACTATGTTAAGTGGACTGAAGGGGATGAATGGGGCAGCTGTTGCTGGAGCAGAATTAATAGGAATTGTTAATTTGTGAGACATGGATACTGAGAGAGAAAAAGAGTTAAAGTATATAGTAACTGGAAGGATGGTGGTATTCTTAAAGAGAAACAGTAAAATTTAAAGGAGAAACAAGTATAGGGAAGAAGATGATTTCAGTTTTGGATATGCTTATTATCAGATGATGATAGGACATCCTGGTAGAGATATACAGTAGGAAGATGGAAATTTTTAACTATGGTTCAAGAGAAAATTAGGGCTGGATAAGTAGATTTTAATTATTTGCATAGAGATGGTCATTAAGCTCATGGGAACAGATGAAAAGAGAAGATGAGGGCCTAGGATAGAGCTTTGGGGTGGGGTACCCACATTTAGAGTATTCTAATAAATAATGATCCAGTAAAATAGATTAAGGTGTGGTCCTATAGGTGGTAAAAGAACCTATGACGGAGCATTGTCATGGAAGGTAAAGGAAGTGAAGGTGAAGCAAATAAGCCTTTGTGCAGAGCCTACTAGGTGCTAAGTACTGTACTAAGTACTTTAAAAATATTGTCGTCTACAGGATAGATAGCTGTAAAGGGAAACAGAGGATGAACATCAACAAAAGACAACCAGGTTTAGCATATGTAACAACACAGATAACTTCTGGGCCTAGGGGAGCTGGGGTGCTTGCCTTTTCACTATGTTTCTTAACCTTTTTTATGTCTGTTATATACTCTTTGGCAATCTATGGACCCCATCTCAGAATATTTTTTAATGCATAAAATAAAATAAATTGGATTATAAAGGAAATTATTTATATTGAAATACAGTTATCAAAATATATATTTTTAGAAAAGTTCATGGTCAAGAACCCCTACATTAAATGGAGTGCTAGTTCTGGGCCCATGAGTATGAATTGGGATAGGTCCTGGAGATGCCTGGACTCTGAAGAGAGAGGTCATGCTCTTTTGCTCACATTTTTAATTTTTTTATTTGGGGGAAAATAACTTAAAGCTTTGGTTTAACTCATGTCTGGTGCTGCTTCTAAAAAGGGGAGCAGAGTGTACTAAATAGGGCAGGTCTAGGACAGCTATTTATTTCCTCCAGACAAAAGAAACACAAAAGACGCACAAACATGCATTGATAGAGACTTAACCATGGAGCAATAACTTATAATGCCATAGTATACTCTTCTGATAGGCTGATACCTCAAACATTAATGCTGCAGACAAGACATGAAACATTTTCCAATGGTGCTGAATAGGCATTTTATCTTCCCCTCAGCTCTGCATTATCTGAACAGCTCCTTCAAGGGATATGTTTTCTGGGAAGCCAGGCCAGTGGTTGGGCTCATCCTGTAGGTCATGATTTTTTTCTTCTGATCCCCGAAATGGCTAAGGAATTAGCCTTCCTACAATCCTTTTATTATTCCCTCATTGATTCTTTACCACACAGCCTATGTGAAGTGTTCCAAAATTTCTCTTAAGCCCCTCAATGTCACCCTACCTCTTACTAAGGAATTAACTAAGAAACTAAGGAATCAAAGCAATTTCTAGATAATTACTCTTGAAAAATCTGTCAGGATCACAGCTCAGGAACCTAGCTCAGGGAAAGAAACACACAGCTGAAGAGAGAGGGTGGGCATTGATTCTAACTTAGGTTCACTTAGGCAGCATGAATTTGAAATCACCAGAACTGCCAGTGGTGGGAAATGGGAAAAAGAAATCCATTCCTATATCCCCTTACTGGAAATACCAGAGAGAAAGAGTTCCTAAGTCACACAACAAGGAAAGAAACAGAGGGGAGAATTACTTTTTTAAAGCCCTACTGATCAGGAGGCTCTTCCTGGCTCAGCTGTCAATCCTCTCTGATGCAGCTCTGAAAACACATTCTGGAAGTAGGAATTTTAACACATGGAACCCAGTTAGAAGCCTCTAATTGCACGTCTTTTATTAAAAGGCTCTCCCAGAAAGGACAAGAGATAATGCTTCACCAGAAGAGACCTAGTTCCAAGGACAAAACAAGTGGCATTAGAAGGGGCACAGCTCCAGGCATGCTCTAGAGGTGATAGGAGGAAGTGTCCCTCGATCATACGCATTGCCCAAAGATCATTGATGAATCTGAGAAGGATGTTTTTGTAGAATAAATAGGAAGGATCAGAAGCCAGACTGCCAGGAGCTGAGAAATGAGTAGGTGATGAAAAAGCAGAGATAGAAAGTAGGAGTTTGGCAGTAAAAGGGAGGCTAGTATGAGAGTGGGGAGTGGGGGAGAATTACAGGATCTAGTGACAGTTTTTTAAGGATGAGACACCTGAGGATGTTTTTAAGCAACAGGAAAGCAGCAAGTTGATAGGGAGAGATTGAAGATAAGATCAAGAAGGAATCATCAACTGGAAAAACTACTAGGAACCCTAGAATGGAATCGGACCACTCAAAAAGAGAAATTAGTCTTTTGAATGAAAAGGATCAGATTACTCTCTGAGCCTGGAACAAAAGAAGAGAAGTCAGGCAAAGATTATTACAAAAGTACTGAAGTGTGCCATAGGGGAGGGGAGGGAGCTCATGGTGAATGGCCTTGATTTTTTCATAAAGTGACAAGGTCATCTGGTAAGAGGTGGGGTGGCATTGGGGAGCTTGAGGAATTTTGGGACACTTCATACAGGTTGTGCAGTTAAGAGTTAATGAGGGAATAATAAAAGGATTGTAGTGAGGGCTTCCTTGAGATTCAACTAGCTAAGACGAAATATTATAAGATAAATCACCGCTCACTTCATTCTATACAATGAATTCTTTCCTTGTTATAAAATACCTCATTAAGGCATGATGTCATAGATAGAGGGCTAGCTTCAGAGTCAGGGAGACCTGGGTTCAAGTTCCAACTCTGAAGCACACTGACTATGTAAACACTTAATATATCAGCTTCTAAGACAATAAGTTGCAGAGTAGGTGCTAATCTACATTGGTAGAGCTAACTTCCTAAAGTAGTGAAATCATAGGCTTAGTTAAAAAAAAGACATTCTCATATGAGTTTGATATGGGTTCTGGATGCATTTCTCCTCTTATGTGCTTTTGTTGCCTTGGAAACAGGGTAGCTACAAAATGTAATTTTTAGTAGCATAATTATGCTGTATCTTTTTAAGTGGAAAAGAACAAGAATAAATGAACTTACTATTATGTTCCAAAAACTACCTTTGGCCATTTCTATCCAACACATGTCAAAATGAAGAGGTGAAAATTATCTCTTTTTTTTTCAAATTTTTTTTCTTTCACAGTTAGTGAGCATTTTTTTTTCTATTTTGCCTCACCTCCATCCCCAATGAAAAAGAAAAATAAAAGCAAAAAAGTCAAACAAAATAAATTCCCACATTTTCCAGGTCCAGAAACGTATGTCTCATTCTACATTTTGAGCGTATTGCTTCTCTGTGAGGAAGTGGATGGGTAGCAATATTTATTATCAGTCCTTTGGAATTAGAGTTGGTCATTGCATTGATCAGAATTTTCAAGTTTTTCAGTTGTTTTTACAGTGTTTTTGTTATCATACAAATTGTTTTTTTGTTTCTGTTTTTCAGTCTTCTTTAGTTCATACAAGTCTTCCCAGAGTTTTCTGAAACTATTGATTTAGTTACTCCTTGCAGTACAATAATATTTCATTCCTTTATGTACCATAATTTGTTGAGCCATTACTCAAAGGATGAGCACTCCCTTAAGCTTCCAGTTCTTTGCCACTACAAAAAAGGGATGCTATGAATATTTTTGTCCAAATGGGCCTTTTCTTCTTTCTTTGAACTCTTTTGGGGAGTAAGTCTAGTACTACTAGAATAAGTACCACTAAGTCAATGAGTAAAGCACAATTTAAGTGATTTTTTTCAGCACAGTTTTCTAAACTGCTTTCCAGAATGACTGGACCACTTCACGACTCTAGTTTTTCCCAACAACCTGTTCAAAGTTATCAGCTCATTAACAGTTCATCAATGTATCTGTTTTCATATACTCAAATATTTGTCATTCCTTTTTGTCATCTTTGTCAATTCAATTGATATTTGGTGGATGGATTGTAGTGAGGGCTACAGGGAACCACTGAGTTGCTTAAATTTGCATTTCTCTTATTATTAATGATTTGTGAACTTTTTTTCCTATGGCTGTTGATAGCTTGAATTTATTCCTTTGAAGATTGGCGATTATCTTTTCCTTCCCAAACTTCCTGACTTCACTGCTTCTGTCTATGACACCATCATTCACCTAGTCTCCCATATTCAAAATCTTGGCATTATTTTTAACTCCTGATACTCTTTAACTCATACTGAACCAGGTACCAAGTCAATGTTACATGTGCTATAACTCACATTCACCCTCCCCTTTCTATTCCTACTGTCACTATCCTAGTATAGGCCCTTCATTCTCTCCTCTTCCAAACTATCCTTCACATTGCTGCTTGATGTATTTTCATTTCATAGAATCATACATTTGAAAGAGAACTCACAAGCCACCTATTTTGACTTGTGCTTGAACACCTTACCTAACCACTGGTCATCCAACTTTTGCTTGAAAACTTCTGAGAGGTAACCTACTACCTCAAGAGGCAGCCTATTACACTTTTGGATAGCTGTAATTGTCAGGGCCACCAACTACTGACCAATTGCCACCAACAGACAGCTAGACATAGGAACCCTGGGAATGGCATTACCCCTCAGACCACTGCTCCTGCTTCCTGTCTAGCCTAGCCCTCACAGCCATCTTCCACAGAAATAACTTCTGTGAAGGGGGGAGGGGCTAGCCAGCCCAACTAGTGCCAGTCAACTACCACCCATAGGGCAGGGTAAACCAGTCTAGTTGAAGCATCAAGGCATTCTAAGGGAGAGACAGAAGCCAGCACCTCCCCCCCCCATATTAACTATCATCCTCCTTCAGGCTCTGATGGAGATACCCCCAAGTCAAGGCCTGGAACCCAAGTCTTTGGAATAGCATATTCCAGCCATCATTCTTGGAAGCAAACTCAGTGGAGATGTAGCCTAGCAATTGCTTCTACAGGTGCTACAGACACAGCTCTTGAAGTCTCCCAAAAGAAAGTTCTTATCAACAAAGTCCTTGGTACTGTCAAATAGTTCAATATGATAAAATTGATTTTTATCAGTGGAAAAGACATTAAAATAGAGGCATTCTTTGATGCTGAACCCAAAGAGCCATGAGAGAAGAGCCAAGGGACTTTTCTAGCTGACTTGAAGCTAAAACTTTCTATATTTAATTTTCTTCCCCATTGGAATATGAGCTCCTTATGAGCAGACTGGCATACTTTGCATGCCCAGAGTTTAGTGCAGCACTTTGTACATGGAAAGCACTCGATAAGTGTTTCATTCATTTGCCCATTAGGCAGTTTTCCCCAGTGTTATAGTTCAATATAACATATGTTCAACAGCTCTTTTGCTGTTTCTACCCATTGCTCCTAGTTCTTCTCTCTAGGATCAAAGAGAACAAGTCTGATCCTTCTCCAACCTATAACAAGGTTTTGGATACAACTGAATATAGATAGGTCTCCCACAAGTCCTTTCTCCTCCAGACCAAACATTCCCACGTCGTTAAGCTGATTCTCATAGAATATTATCTCAAGGCCTTTTACCATCCCACTTTCCCTCTTCTGGATGCCCCCCAACTTATCAATAACCTTCCTAAAATGTAGTGCTAAGGACTGAATACAATATTTCTGGAGTGTTCTGATCAGGTCAGAATACAGGATGATCCTAAACTTATACATATCATAATGTAGCCGTAGTCTGCATTGGAGTATGTTTGACTGTTATGTTTTTTTGATTCACGTTTAGCTTGTAGCCAATTTAAACCCAGGAGGATTTTCAGATGGCTACTGTTTAACCATACTTTTTCATGTAGTATTTCAGTTGATTTTTAAAAACCCAAATCTAAGACTTTATATTTATCCCTATTAAATTTTGTTTTATTAGATTCAGCCAAAAAGAACCCAAAACTTTCAACCTAGTGTTCCAGCTTGTAAAGATATTTTTAGATCCTAATTCTATAATACACATTAGCTATCCAAACTGGCTTTGTGTCATTTCTGAATTTGATTCAATGATAAAATATTAGTTTAAAAAAGAAAAAAGGGCATAGGGCCTAGCCAAGCATGGGTTCCTAGGGCCCTGAACCAGAAATGGGGCCTCAGCAAGTACATCAGGAATTTCTTTCAGTACTCTGAGATGTAGTTCATTTGGGTCTGGTTACCAGAACTCAGTAGGAGCAGTCAGGTGCTTTCAGTATCTCCCTATTTATCTTGAGTTTCAATTCTCTATTGGCCATTTTTGTTCTGTTGTTCCAGTCCAACGTCATTCTCTTGAGGGAGAAATCAGAAGCAAAGTAAGAGATGAGAAGCCCATCTTCCTTCCCCTTCCACTTGTCACTGACCCATCTACCTCATTCTACATCAAAATCCATTTCAAACAAATTCTTAACACATAGTTGGATCCTATATATAATAAGCACTCAAATTAATAAAAGAAAAATTTTAATTTGGTGGCATCATAGATTTCCAGATATTATGATTTCTTATCTATTAAGTTGTAATTCATTAAAATCTTTTATTTAATAAGTTAATATTTACCCAGCATATTAAGGTTCACAAAGCACTTTACAAATATCTCATTTCATCTTCACAATAACCTGGGGAGGCAGGGGCTATTATTCTCTTTATTTCACAGGTGAAGAAAATGAGGTCAATAGAGGTTAAGTGATTTGTCCAAGTTCACACAATGATTTCAAGTCTTCCTGATTCCAGGTTCTGGGCTTTATTCACTATGCCTTTTCTCCCTCCTTCCTTCCTGTTTCTCCCAGGTCTTTCCTTCTTTCATCCAGGCTGGAAATCTAGTGATTACTCTCAGGCTGACCCTACTGATGATCTGTAGAGAAGCTTTGACTTACTCCATTTCAGAATTGGGCTGGTTTGCCTCTCATTAGGCAGCTTGGTGGCCTCTTGCTTTTCTGAAAGGCTCATAATGTTGTTGTCATATTTAAGTGTGGACACCCAGTTGTCTTTGGCCCTAGAACTGCAGCTCAGAACTCCCAACTCAAGCTATCCACCAGCCTCAGCCTCCCCAGTAGCAAAGAGTACAGGTGTAACAGGGGGCGGAGCCAAGATGGCGGCGTAGCAGCAGCAATATATCGCAGCTCTCACATAGCTACCCCCAAATACCCATGGAATAGGACTCTGGACCAACCTAGAACTTCAAAAACGCACACAGATACTTCCCACTAAAGTCAGCT